>BOPP01000168.1:694703-758922 GCA_017312745.1 Gryllus bimaculatus
CCACCACTCCACCCCCCACTGCCCCACCCACTCCTCCAACCCACCACCTGCACGACCCCTCCGCCGCCTTCGGATCCGGGCCGCCGGCGCGGCTCGTCGGCCTGTATAAAGGCGGCGCGTCGGCCGGCGGCGGGCCCTGTTCCGCCCCCCGCGCCATGGCGACCGCTCGCGCTGTGCTGCTGCTGTGCCTCGCGGCCCTCGCCTCTGCCGCCCCGCGCCAGCCCACACCCGCGCCCGCGGCCTCCCTGTGGAAGGACACGCCCCTCGAGGACGTGGTGCGAGACCTCAAGGAGGAGTGCGCGCTCGACCCGCAGTCTCTGGCCTGCGTCAAGTACAAGCTGCTCAACTTCGTCGACCAGCTCATGACCAAGGACGACTTCCAGGTGAGTGCTACCCCTCCTCACAATTACGCATGTGTCAAAAATACTGGTGCCTTAACATGTTAAAACAAAATAAATATATGTCAATTTTGAACTATATTACTTGTAAATATATAGAATTATTACTTTATTAATCAATCATAGCTACTGTATTTGTATTATATTATCACGAAAATTTGAGTTTAATTTGTTTTTTGGCATTAAATACTAAACTACATTCAAAAACAAAATTAACCGAAAGATAATAAATCAACAAATTTTGCAATTATATGCCAGTTTTAGAGGATAAAAAATATGTAGTTACAATTCTTCAAGGTTAATTTCTAATGCTCTTTTAAGAAAACTTCACAGTTGTAAAGGTAGCAATCCACAGTCAATAATGCGCACATCTGTGTAAACTTAAGCATTACCATGAACATAACAAGTATACTCTGGGGATGGAACTGACAAATTGTGGTACGATTTGAATCAATTCAAATATTGTTATTAATTTAATAACAAAAATTTAATTAAAATATTTTTCATATTAAGAATTATAATTATAGTACAATTCTGTTACAAATGCATCATATTTACAAGAAAGTGTTCGTTACGTTCTAACAATGAATTGATTTTGGTACTAAGAAACAAGTTTTGTTTCTGGCAGAAGGCAGAGATATATTGCCACGTGATCGCATACCACTTTGTGGGTAAGGTTTGCGTCTCCGTTGTTCTCTACGCGTTCACCTAAGTGTTTGTTCGCCGTGTTGGGTTTTAGTGATTTTCACTAGCCATTAACTTTGTCAACTTTAACCACCAGCAGCGAAGAAGAACAGTTTGACATCACTTCTTCCATAAAAGATCGCATCACACACTTAATGCTGGTGACACACCAGAGGGTAGACTACTGTTGTAGAAATATCTGATAAGTATTATAAGATAGTGGGATTAATAGATAAGTGTAAAGAAACATGCTGATTGAAGACTTGAAACAAATTAAATGTACCCATTCCAACCCCGCCCATTAATAGATATTGGACCGTCTCGTCTGAGCAAATGGCTGCCCAAAATCCACTGAGGACGAAACTACATTTACTTAGGGAATGTAAATAAGGAAACTCAGCGCCAGCACCTTGCACTCAGCACTCGACGCGCATGCTAAGCAGTTAGGGAAAGACTGACAAACGGAAACGCCGAAGCAAGATGGCGGTTTCAAGAAGAGTACATAAATAAACTAAAAGGTTCCACACATGGAATATAAATTCAAAGGCTGCCCCTTACAGATACAAAAAAAAGTAATACAAGCAAAAACAAACAAATGATGATTAATCAAAACAGAACAATACATCAATAGAATGTAATATATTCTATCGATTATTTTAAAATTATA
The DNA here is from genome assembly GCA_017312745.1 of Gryllus bimaculatus. Lineage (NCBI taxonomy): Eukaryota > Metazoa > Arthropoda > Insecta > Orthoptera > Gryllidae > Gryllus > Gryllus bimaculatus. The sequence continues at coordinate 696,453 of BOPP01000168.1, forward strand.
ATGATATTATGGCAATACTTATCTTTATGAATCTGACACCCATTGAAAGAGGGCGATAAGGAAAATTCAAGTTGCAGCAATGTTATTCGTGGAAATGCAGAAATGTGTACAAAAGAAGATGAAGCAGAAAAATAATAGAAAAAATACAGAGCAAAACAAACAAATATAAGTCGTATTTAACCCTCGTAAATAATAACTAAAATACCACTTCTTAAACCTACATACATAAATGATCATACTCAGAGCGAAAATCGTGATTAGGCAGTTTCATTCCTTTCGTCTATGCGATTTCTGATATGCGGGACAGCTTTCTTTTACTATTATCATTATCTACATTAATAAGTTCCAACGAGTCTGCACACGCTCTAGTCACCTCGGCGATCCATCTGAGTGCGTCTATGATTTCGTTAAACACTCAAACCCACGAGAAAGTAAAAAGTCAATGGAACAGATTTGATTTTGACAGAAAAATACAAACTATCGCTATATAATGGTGTTATTCCACCTGTTTTTACATTGCTCGTTCCGGCTGATTTCTCATCGTCATTGCGGCATAGCTGACGTCATGCGATAGCTAGTTTCTGAAGAAGAAGATGACCTCCATTAAATATTTGCTACTCACGGCTTTTTTACGGAACAGCAACTTTTTGTTATATTCTTGATAAGTAAAGAACAGTTGTTCTGAACATACATTGTACTACATTATGGTGGAGATGGTTTTTCCTTCTTCCACTAATCAGAAATGTAACGAATCTACTTAATGGGAGAGGAGAAAAATATTAATTTGGTATTTATTCAGGGCTGATTATTTCATAGTGTACGCCATAGATCTGAATAAAGCTACATTTTGAAAATATTAAATTAAAACGCATTCAAATTCAATACAAAAAATAATATTCGTAATCAACTAACTTACACAATATTCTTTTAAACGAAAATTACTACGAAACTTCTAGATAAATTCACAGTTTTAAATAACAGTACCTATATATACGTCGTCTTCACGTTTCAAAACAACAAGTCCTTAATTCAGATCGAATTTCAAACAGACAATTCACAATATTCACTCTGTAAAATATTTTAGTTCATTCAATTTTGTACAATACGATCCTCAATTAATACAAAACATTTGTACATTATGCATTTTACATCAAATGTTCCAATTAATTACACGACTCTGATTAAAGCATTTCATTTGATCTCTGCACCAAAACAGCTTTGCCCAACTGTATGTCCTCACTCCAGAATGTTCAATTCATTTCTGACACTTGATTTTCGAGTTTGTTACATGGCATCAAACATTGTCAACCTGTAGGCCGTGTCTATACTTATATTTCTGTCTTGGAGTCACATTTGGACGAAATACGAATAACGCAGAATTACCACTAATTACACCACGATATTTTGGTATTCGTGAAGACTGTTCTTACTGAAATATATAATTTTTGCCGCGTTATAAGAGATATATTATTGGTTATTCTTAATTAGTGGGCGTGCTATACTTTTTGAAAACAATTTTGTATTGCTTTGTTTTGAAGCATTTGGTTTCTTGTTAGAGTTCATTATTATAACTATTATTATAACTATTATTATAACTATTATTATAACTATTATTATAACTATTATTATAACTATTTTTATTACTATTTTTATTACTATTATTGTTATTATTGTTATTAATATTATTATTACTCAAATGATTTATTCAAATAATTAACTTTCTCTAGCGACCGTTCTTAAAGGAACCCTGTGACATATGCGCTGCGATTTCTTTACAAGCCCATTATTGCCATAATTATTACAAGTGTCTGTTATCACTTTCATTATCCTGCAGGAAGTGAAATATCTTTATAACATTGTTAACGCTGTGTGTATCTGGTCCGCAGGTGTCGGACGCGGTGTCGCTGGTGCGCGCGCCGGCGGGCGAGGCGCGGGGCGCGGAGCCGGAGGGCGAGGGCGAGGGCGGGCTGCTGCGGCGCGCGGCCGCCTTCGTGAGCGCCCACGCGCTGCGCGTGCACCTGCCCGGCGGCGCCGCCCTCACCGCCTCCGCCGCGCGCCTCGACCGCGGCCTCGTCGACCTCGCGCTCGACCTCGGCGCCGCCCGACCCGCCGCCCAGGGCTCCGACGTCTCCGAAGGTAAGGCAGCCCTATGCACGTCTTTAAACCCTTTGATGAACCCCAGGCGGGGCAAGGTCGCGGGCAAGCTATCGAGCTTACTAGAGGTTCGTTGGCTTCCGGAGTCAATGCATTCTTGGCTCTCCGGGATGAGCCGCGTCTTGGTCAATTGTACTGACGTTTCGGCCCTCTTGCCGTGGCCTTCTTCAGAGCTATACTGCTGGAGCTATTCAGTAGTATAGCTCTGAAGAAGGCCACAGCAAGAAACGTCAGTACAATTGACCAAGACGCGGATAGCCAAGAATGTATCGAGCTTACTACAGCTCGCGGGCACCTATCCGGCTTTTGCGCCTCTTATCCGGCTTCGTCGAAAGATCAGACATGCATAAGACATGCAGTTTGTATAACATTATTAGCGAGAATTTTAAATGCAGGCAGAAACTAAAAAATCATCATATTACCCGTCATTAAAACATCTATATAAATATTTTTTACATATAGAATTTTTTTATTTTAACTTCAACTTTATCGTGTTATTTTTAGTTGGTCGCCGTTGAAAATTGTCACGTTACTGCCCTTTCAATATGTTTCCCTTTGGCACTGCTCGATTGCCACGCCGCAGCGGGGGTCAGCTACCTCTGGCCTGGCTTTTCAAACCAAGTGCCCGTGTTCGCCGTTGCCCCGACACATGCTTCGTGTCTTATCTGGTGCTGCACAGAACGAGCAAATATCGTAACAGCACACCCCATGTCCTTGCATCATGGTACATTTATTTCAAATTTCACTTGTGGTGTCTTGCCAGCGGCAAATGCAGCGGGAACGCTATCAATAAATGACAGATAACCTCAAGTCATGGCCTTCCTAACGACCTTTGAATGAACACGTACAGATTCGCAGCTGAGGTATAAAAGAAAATCGAATTCAAATAAAATTAATACGATTTACTAGAGTATTAGATGGGGAATTGTCACACTCTTTACATTTGTACTTAGGTGCCAATATTGCAAATATGAAACCCTGAAGCCATATAATTTAACTTTCCTCAATAATGATTAATTTCAATGCCAATTTTCAGTCTTATTCTATTGAATAAATCAACTCACATTTTGACATGATTATATATTATTGTGAAATGATAAAATTATATTGATATTTTTTCTTCAAAAGTATTATAATGTTAAAAAGAACAACGCAAATTTATTTTACATCTATTTGCAATGAAGATCGCGAAATGATCAAGAAGGCGATAAAGCCAAAATATCAGAAATCAAAATATTGCGAGAATATTTGAAAAAGAGAACATGCTTATGTTATAAACACAATGTTCGTTAATTGCTGAAAAACCTTAAGATAAATTAATCGGTGTTCAGAAGATTTGACAAGACCATGTTCAAAACATGGTGCGTAAATATTTACAATATTTTCACCAGCTAATCAGATTAATGAAACGAAACTTATTTATTCTTGTATACTACAAAGTTCAATAAGACCTGTATTGTAAAAATGTTATGTATTATTCATATCTACTGTGTGTGTATGTATACATGACAAACAAGATGCGTTTAAAAGCACCTTCCACATTATATTCAGGTTTTAATTACACGTAAGGTAATTGTAAGGCCGTTGTCTTCATTTAGGTGTGAAGCGAGTCAAATTGTTTATATTTGTCTTTGAGCTCTATAAATCTGTTTTCATGCTTAGTACTTGATATATATTCAAGGTGTCCTATATATTCGTACATCATGACTATCTAAGACTATCTAAATCTAGAATGTTAGTCGAATGACTCGTTAGGAGAGTAAATTCACGTAAACAAGAATCATATATAGTCGAAGTATACAAAAAGTGAGATACAAAATCGGTATTTTGCAGGCGAAAGTGTTAATTCGATCTCGGTTCATTTATTTTGATGCCAAAGTCAATGTGACTTTGCATACTGTTAATTTATTATATATGTTCTATAATTAATTTGTATACGGCTGTCATTTGAACCATCTTAAAGAAATTTTTGCAATTGAAAATGTACTATTTTTGAAACATAAGTATTCACTTTGTGCAATAACAGTCGTTTAATTCTATCTTATCTTATTACGTAAATCTTAATTTTTGCGTAAGAATAATTTAATTTTGATTTCACCACTTCGACTCACCCCCACAGCGCGGAGGCACAAGCTGAAGAAGATAATCATCCCGGTGCTGGTGCTGGTGCTGCTCAAGGCCATCACGCTGGTGCCGCTGTTCATCGGCGCGCTGGGGCTGAAGGCGTGGAACGCGCTGCAGCTCAGCTTCTTCTCCTTCGCCATCTCCGTGGGCATGGCCATCTTCCAGCTGTGCCGCAAGCTGGCGGCGGACTCGGCGCTGCCGCACGTGGTGCCGGCGCCGGTGGCGGCGCCCGCCGGCTGGGAGCCGCACTACGGGCGCGGCTTCGGCGCCGGCGCCGGCCCCGAGCTGGCCTTCCGAGCGCATGCGCCCGCCGACAAGCAACATGGCGACTGAGCGCCGCTGCCCTTCCCTTTCCTAAATGACGGTCTTTTGTTTTCGTCTCAGCCCCTTCGACTGTTTCTCCATTTCTCACGTGGACTCTGTTTGCGGTCAGATTTGACCCCACACGTTTTACCTGTTTTTTATTCAAGGAATTCATGTTTTTCATTTCATTCGTGGAATTATCAATTCAGAAAATGATGCTATTTATTTGTTTCGTTTATTATAGCTTTCTAAAAAACAAAGAATAGTAATTCCAGAAAAAAAACATTCTAGCATATTCTCATAAATATACATAGGTATCTTCCTTACCAGCATCAGAATGTCTCATAAAAAGCTACCAACGCGTAGTAATTAAATACGCCAGATTTTTATTACGAAACAACATAGTATTATAAAACGGAAATGGACACGTTCTTAGAATTTTTCATATAATTTAGATGTGTAACGTGGAATCTACTTGGAAGAATTTCTCACCCCATCCGCATAAAAATCAAATTACTTCAAACCAAGAAAGCTTAAAGAAGTTGAAAAGTTAGCAACACATAAAACTGAATATAAAATCATGTCTAAAAGGAGAAGTTCATGAGAATTATATTGGTTGTTGCAAAACATTATTTGCGCCTGGGGCCAGAAAAGACCCGAAGCAGAGTCTAAGGGTTAAACAGAAAGGATGGTGAATTTGTATTCTCAAAGTTTCAGATGCAGTAAGTCTGAAGTTTCAAGATTTGAACGGTTTTGTCAAACGTTTTTTGATTGCTTTTCCCGCGGGAACGACCATATTTGCTGCTAATATTATTCTATGAAATTCAGTATTGAAAAGTTTTATGTTTGAGAACATTAAAGTATAGCCATTTGAGAATATTGTGAATCGTCCCATCATGTTCGTTATTTATAAAAAGGCAACTCTCATCTAACTTTTTCGTTCATTTAAGCTAATATATAAAAATGTTAAATCTTCGAAAATCAATTTGCATGATTTGGATAATTTGGAAGACATGAATTCTAAATGGATAGAAAGGCAAGAAGGTCGTTTATACTAAGACGGGGGTAATTTACAATTTATAGAGATATCTCTTTGCCAGTAATGTTCTCAGGACCTCATATTGCACACAGACTGTGATTTCAAAATTTATAATGTACAGTATATACAAAATTGGATAATAGTCTCCATAGAAATATAGAAATTATTAATCCAGGAAAATCCAACAACGTTTGAACACAAATATACCTTATCGCATATTAATATATTAATTTGAACAATACAAATAAATCGTTCATATGTTGCTATCATGTACTCATTGTGAAAGACCAATGACAAAGAAGATTCACAATTTATAGTAAGATGGTACTATGATTCTTTTACATGACTCTTCAAGACAATACGAAATACACTGAGGCTAACCTCTAGTCTTCACAATACGCGAAACGAGTGACAAGTAATGAAATGTGATTTTGAATGTAACAGATGTAACTGGAAATGTTCCAAGCATCTGATCTGAAGCAGACATTTGTATTTTTAAAGACAATGCTGTTTTTATTTTGTAAATAATGTATTGAACAAATAAATATTTATTTATTTATTTTCTAGAATATAGAAATAAAAATATAGTTGTTTCTCATAATAGAACAAACAACTCTACTTGTATCGAATACTAGTCCCCGCCGAAACAAATTTTGTAGTGAACTTCAATACAATAGGTATTTCAGTTCTCAAAGAAACGCTTTTCTCAATACATTCCTAATCTTTTTGTAATGAATTTGTATGTGGAAGAATAATAAAGATATCCGCATTGAACGTTGTTTTCTTTGTAATTCCCTATATTCGAAAAACGTAATATTTGAGTAATCAACGTATGCCTTCACTGAGCAAAGCCAACTCTTGAATTGTCCTAAGTAGAAAAAAATAAAAGCATATGATCCAACGTCGTCTGTAACTTTTAAATAAAATGCTTTATTTGATGGTTTAGTCTGCTCCAAGTATAAGTTTTAAAAGCAGGACAATTGTTGATTATTATATGAAAGACCAAACGTGAAATAAGTATCATAACCACAGTACTACAAGGAACATTGAAATCGATCACCGAAAAGTCAACACCAATTACGTTACTCCTTGTCCACCACTCTTACAGTAACAATCGATAAGAGATTCATTTCAAATGATTTTTATAAAATTATGTCAATTACTTGTATCTGAAATGTCTGAAACAGTTCCCTAAAATTAGCTGCTTTTGAATTCATTAAAAAACAATCACACGTTTTTCATTCGCCTACATTTTCTTGTTCAACGCGTATCATCAATCTTAATCCCTGGGTTTAGTTTGTAGAATTCCACAGTGAAAAAACAACTCGAGTATAACATGGCATTTTAAAACTGTGGCCAGAAAGTGTAGAATAGACACTAATATAAGGCTCATTGTTGAAGCTTCCAGAAATTTAAAAGAGGCTAACAGATGATTTTTTGCTTTATCATATTGATATTTGCGAATAAAATTAATGTATAATAAAATTCAAACTAAAAATGATGTTGAGGATTGTGAATGCAATTATTGATAAAACATATCGTTTTAAAACTATTTTTAGATAAACTATAATGAAAGTTTCATTAGAACATGGATTATTTGTAGAGACGTAAACTTTGGCCAATATTCTCCGGACATAATGAAATCGATCTTAAATTAAAAATAATAATTTGAATAATTAATGTATTCGCTTATAGAACTAATATACACGCTTGTCGAATCTAAAAGAATATTCACCATATAGGTAGTTATTTTTCAATGATTTGTATTCTTCCTAAATGCCTTTTCACTGAGGAAATTTCGCTGTTAAAGGGAAAGCAATGGTTCCTGAAACGAGGTTTCTGCACAACTTTTCTGCAAAGTCTCTGGTTTTCATTGTGCTTTGGATCACTTCTATGACACACAACGCGAAGAGTGAAGTGACGATCCCCTCTTGGGTCACGTATGTCGACGTCATTGAAAGCAGCGTTCCTAGCGGAGACTTGGCTCTACTCTACGATTCAGAGGTGAGTTCCACGTTCAGGAAGGTTTCGAAAGGGTAGGAGTAAAAACTGCTCGAGAAGAAACTCGAGTTAGTGATTTTAAGCAGTCGATTACCAGCAATGGTGCTTGCTGTTTGAAGAATGTGGAAATATCGTATCATATGAGAAAGGACAATGACGCCAATTTATGTTTTATTTATATAAACCCGAAGGACCAAAATTATCCGTGGATCAAGAGTTTTTGATATTTCCATAAGCCTCTTCGACGACCCTCTGTTGCTAATTGTAGAGTAACATTAAATGTTAGCAAAATAATGAGTTCTAATGGTCTGCAGCAGTAAAAATGCTGCTGAATAAAAGCACAGACAATGGTTTAGCAAAAAGTAGCAAATACATTGCTGAAGAACAATTAATTCAACTTCTTCGCTCATTGAAAATTAGTATTACAGAAGGTTTTGTATTTTCCCCTAGTTTCTATATATCTAACAAGACGGTAGACATCTCTGAAAATACCATAGATTGTATAGATTTCTTTCAATTTATGTGTACATAGGAAATTAGCAAGATGTGTGTGAAATAAAATTGTGATATTGAATTGTGAATATATAGATCTGTTATAAAATTATACAAGGTCCAGACAATTTTTCTTTTTATAGTCTCTGTTTAGAAATTTGATCTCGCTTTACAGTTAGCAACAAACGAGTTGCAAATGAATGTATCCCATTGGAAGCGTGTGTTCACCGGAAAGGAGGCTTAGGGCATCAACTAATGTGTGTCTAACCGTGGGAGGTCCTAGGGTTCAAGTCCCGACGGTGGCAGGGTTTTCGACACTAGCTACATACGAGTAACTAGGTCAAATTCCGCCGTTGTCTGGAGGAGAATTCTAGCGGCCAGCTGCTCTGATCGGTAGTTTTTCGAGGTTTCTCCGGTCAACACCTGACGAATACCGGAGCAGTACCCTAAGAAACGGACTCCGACCCCGCGCGATCTTTCCTTCCTCTTTCGTATCCTATCTTCACCCCTTTTTCACAAGCACTACCCTATCGCACTTGTCGTGAGACCGGTCGGAAGCTTAGAGCTTTTCCTGGCTGGGGCGGTGGCCCGCTGGTGGGAGACACGCGGTTAGGGATCTTAGCCGACAAGTAGATCGACATCCACCGGGGAAAGAACACCGCCACATCCCGCGATAAAAAAAAACAACTTATTACACGTACGGTAGTGATGACCTTAGCCGCTGACACGGCCGGAATCACTAATCAATCTATCAATCCATCACGTGCTGTGTAGGGGCTGAGCAACGGCAGCGCGTGGGCGGAGGGCGTGGCGGCGGGCGTGCACGCGCGCGCGCGCTGGGCGGTGGCGCTGGCGGGGCCGCGCGTGGAGCCGGCGCAGGCCACGCCGCTGGTGGCGCTGGCGGCGGCGGGCGACGAGGCCGAGGCTGCTATGCCGCCCGTGCGCGCCCGGGCCCCGCCGCGCTGCGCTGCTGGCCGCCCGCCCGCCGACGCCCGCGCCGCCAACGCGTCACCTGCTGAGGCGGGCGTCTACTTGGCCGGCGTGTAGCTCCGCCCGCCCGCGCCCACAACGCAGGCGAGTGGGCGGCTTTTCGGCACCGACACTCCATTGTCACTCGCGTTCTCAAACTCCATTGTCACTCGTTCAAACTCCATTGTCCACCCGGTCAAAACTCCATTGTCACTTCGTTCAAACTCCATTGTGTCACTCGGTTCAAACCTCCATCGTCACTCGGTGCAAACTCCTCCGTCACTCGTTCAACGCCATTGTCACTCGTTCAAACTCACATTGTCACTCGTTCAAAACTCCATTGTCACCGTTCAAACTCCTCTCATCGGTCACTCGCACCGGTCAAACTCCATCGTCACTCGGTCAAACTCTCTCACTCGTCATCATTGCACTCGTTAACTACTTGTTCAAAACTCCATTCTCACTCGTTCAAACTCCATTCACTCGTTTCAAACTCCATTCTCACTCGTTCAAACTCCATTCTCACTCGTTCAAACTCCATTCTCACTCGTTCAGACTCCATTGTCACTCGTTAAAACACCATTGTCACTAATTGCAACTCCATTGTTATTGAACTTCCAGTGCCTCTGACTGCGAGTTCCTTAGGTTCGGGTCCCGACTGTGACAAGAGTTTCGAAAGGTACTACAGATAGCGAAGTAATTTTATGAACAATACGGTAATTTTCCAGGTTTTCTCCGTATAATAATAGGCGAATGGCGGGGCAGTACCCTATCAAACGGGCCACGGATTGCGTTCGATCTTTCCTTTTTCCTTCAATCGGCATCCCTCACTTACACACACACATGTACGTGTACTGCACTACCACACATATCAAGAGACCTGTCGGTTATTCGAGTTTGCCCGGCTGGGGAGATACCACGCTGTTGGTGGATAAGTGAATGTAGAAAATACGGATGCTGACGGACATGTCAGCACCGGATTTCAACAGTGGGAAGAACACCATCACCACGACACTCGATATAAACATGCATTATACTTACGGGATTAATGACCAGAGGTTTAGACTCACACAGAAACACGAAATAATCAATTCATTGCCCCCTTAACTCTTCAATGTTACTTCACAACATATTCACACATCAGTGGCATTAGTTGTGAAGGTTCACTGGTATAGTTGCGTACAATTCGTGTTCTCGGCTGACATCCCATGAGACTGCTACAGTAAATGTCTCAGAAACTCTGACCTTGCTTTTCAGTGGGCAGCCGCGGACAAACAAGTACGTTCACATCACGAAAGAATGCACCCAAGTAAACTAATGAATCAAATTACTATCGGAGGTGAAACAAAGTTCTGAGCAATTACATTACACTGAGCTTGCATTGAGATGCCAGATTTTTTCTGATACGCGATAGTTTACATAGAACGTTCTTCTGTGCATGCGAAGTGTCTCTCTTCTCAAATGTCTCCCTCAAGCTTTAACAGTCGTCGAGTACACACATCTCCTGCGAGCTATATTTGTTATCTCTGCAGTGCCGTTGATCGGGAGGTGTTGGTGTTCGAGTACTGATGATAGTGGATTTTCAGCGCTATCTGGATTACTGGATCGAATTCAGACACCGCATCGTTTGGAGGAAAATGCTATTGTCCGGTTGCTGTAATCGACAATTCCTCCGATCAATACCTTGCGTATGCCAGAGCAAGACCCTAACACATGGGTCACGGTCCGCACGCAATCTTTCCTTCCTCGTCCTTACCCATTATCTTCCTCTACACGCACACGCGCGCGCTCACACACACACACACACATACACACATGTTAATACATTATAGTACCACACATCACCATTATCCATCAGTATCACATCCTCCACAAATTCTTTCACTATTATCATCCATCTCACCACCATTAACACCTGCTTCACTTTTATCAGCAACTTCATCACATCGTCACCTTCATGTCGTTCACTATCTCGTTGACCTTTGCCATTTCATTTTCATCACAAATATTTTTTTAATCTTCCTCTGATTTTAGAATTGCAACTAATGCTTTTTCTTATAAAGAAAGTGAGTTAGAAGAGAAAAATAATTAGATGAACTAAAACCAAAAACGTACCATATTTCGTGCGTAAACTTTCATTCAACTTAAAGTTTATCCTCGAAATTTGCTTGAAAAAATGACAGAAAACTGTAGAATGAAAGAAGTACTATATGTCGGTAGCATATGAAAATGAATTTCATAAATTTTGTTCATTTCCGATGATTGAGTAAGAATTTAATGAAAAATCTTCTAACATGAGTATAATATGTTTGTCTAGGAGTGTTGAGCAGTGGACGTCACCCACTGCTACCCGACACTCCTGCGCATCACGACGTCGTGGCATTTACATGGGATCCTCTCCACGAAGAAAATAACTGCGGTACAGAAGCTGGACACGTACAACAAAGAATCGCGGCTCCTGGGTAAACAAATTGCATTAAATACATAACTGACGAAGATATTACTTCGAATGAACTTCACTGCTTATACTTTATGTATCTAAAAAAGTAATAACATATCTAAAAATAAATAATTTTCCAGTTTTCTGAACAGTGTGTTCTTCTGCGATTAAAATCATGCTTAGACCGCAAAATGCAGTTCATTTCAGTTGGTTTTGTCAGAATACTCTGTGTGAACTATGCACTACCGTCCTCAGTTTTAACATAAGTTTAGTACATGTTTCATTCTCCTCAAAGTTGTTGGTGCCAACATGAATTGGGTGGGCTGCGTGAGCGATGCGCCGGGAGCTCGGCTTAGGAGTAACTTACTCGTAGCAAGGGCAGGAACTTTGCGACACCAAGCACACACGAAAGGTAAACACACCGACCAATTCGGTTTACTTCCTTTTCGTGCGCGATGTGTGGGTGGCAGGGCGAGCGTGCTGCCGCGGGCGCCGCCGCTGGACATGCGCGGCTGCCCGGTGCGCGCCGCCGCCGTGGTGCTGCCGCAGTACGTGCTGGCGGAGCTCAACGGCTCCCGCGACCACGACGTGCGCTACGCGGGGGGCCTCGAGGTGGGTGTCTACAGCCCCGTTCGCGCCTTACCCCAGCCACGCACCCTCGCTCGCTCCACTCAAGAAGTAATCGGTTAAACTTTATGAACTTTTGAGTTGAAAAAAACAACAACAATCAATTGCTGTACAATATGCCGTGCCTGTTGAGTTGCCTTTTGTATAAGCTGTGATGTTGCGATCGGATTCATTATTTTAAATACATTAAAGAATAGAAAAATAATCAAGGAAATGATTACACCCCCACGAGTAACAACCTAGTGGTTAAAAAATGGATTGAGCTTGGAAATGGTGATTCCATAAGTGTACGAAGTCACGTGCACGTACCCCAGGGAAAACATGACTGGGCCTCGGTGTTTGCAGTTACACGTTCACGTGGTTGTAAGAGGACGCGAACTAAAATAATGGTAACAGTGCCAACATTCCCTATGGAACTGAGGCAAATGGTTGTAGAAAAATATATTAAAGAATAGGTGATATAATAAATTCGTAACACCCTGGCCCAGGGCTAACAACCTTGTCATTTAAAATGAATTCAGCACAGAAAAGCTGATCCCAGAGAGTAAAAATCATTTAAAAGCACATACGAATTGGAGAAGACAAAAATGTTCGATGTTCAGGAGCTTCAAACTTCAAAGAGCAAGCAAAAATGTTCGAAGTTCCGGACATCGATCATTTTTCTTGACTTAAATAGTTGAAGGACACTACAGAAGTCACAGACTTCACGGACAACGTACTTTAATGCATAGAAAATTGAATTTGTATTTTAAGTACAGTTCTCCACCGCTAAATAAAACTCGGCAATTTCTTTTTATTTATTAGGTAATTATTAAACTTATAAATTAAATAACTTGACACTATGTGGCAAAGCCGTAGGCCTTTAAGCCATTACAATACCTACCGTGTTCTAACCTTTCCAATTCTGGTATTTAACCCAAATTATCTTTCCATCGCATCAAAGCCGTGGAAAAGAGACCATAAGTTACGGCTGAGGGAAAAGGAGGGGGAAAACCTGTCTTTAAAAGCCGAGTACATGCTAATCCACGATACTTTTGCTAAGCTATTTATTTATTCCCTGGTGCGGACGTCACCCATTCTCCCTCCAGTCTTTGTCCTCCTCAGCACCTGAAATCAAACAGCGCCACAGCAGATCGTCCAAGGCCTATGCACTTACATTTGGGCCAGCTCTCCTCTTTGCTCCCTAATGTTCTTATTTAATTATTGACAGCTTCTGTTTTTGATTTATTTATTTATATATTTACATATTACTTACCAGTTTACTATGACTTATGGCTTATTTACTTAACAGTTTACTAACTGAAATTATTGATTAAATTATTGTTTTCTTAACTTATTTATTTCCCCTCCAGTCAAGGTTCCTCTCGTACTAATCCGTGCTGTTTTCTAACTCCCTAATTTCCCTAATAATCCGCACCTTTCGTAGAAATGTTCCCAATCCCTTCATGAAGTGAGACCTTGAATCACCTAAATTGTTCTGGGCAAGCGTTACTTTTCTATATTGGAAGTAGTAGTTTCTCTTCCCACCCATTTCCGTCTCCATGTTTCGGACGCACGGCAATTTAAAAGGATGTGGATACAATCTTTTCTATCACTGCAAATAATACAGATGTCATTACCCTTCGCGTCTTTCGATCTGATGAACCATGCATATTCCCCTCTTGTGTCCCTTTCAAGTGTGTGAACCAAACTTTCGCAACCGCATACCAGGCTCGTGTGAGTTTGTGCCGCTTTTCGTCCAATACTGATAGGATATCTTCTTTTTTTAATAGCGGCAAAATGTAGCATGGAACCATTTTGTTCGCACCGCATTCTGCCTCGCCGCGCAGGTGGAGGTGCTGCGCGAGCTGGCGGCGCGCAGCAAGCTGCGGCTGCGCTTCGTGCGCAGGGGCGCGGGCCATGAGCCGTTCGCGGCGCGCAGGCTCATGCTGCTGGCCGGGGAGGCCGACGTGTTCACCCCCGAGCTGTGGAAGGAGGGCGCCGCCGACGCCTTCGCGCTCACCTTCCCGCCGCACAACGCCGAGCGCTACGTCTTCTACCTGCCACTGCCCGCGCCCTGGCCGCGCTGGACCAGCCTGGTGCGCACACGGGCAGTCTCGAGATCAGATCCGTTTATGCAAACGGCCATTGGGTACAAGCCGGCGGCAGTCGATGACATAATAATAATAATAATAATAATAATAATAATAATAATAATAATAACAATAACAACAACAACAATAATAATAACAATAATAATAATAACAATAACAATAATAATAATAACAATAATAACAATAACAACAATAACAACAACAACAATAATAATATAAAACCTGATGATTCATAAAACATTAAATCACACGAAGAAAAAGAAAAGAATTGTCTATAATCACAATCCCTACTGAATATTATTACAATTAAGACCACACTACATTGGCACTGCGCTGTCCTTCACTTTAGTGTAACACTTCCCTTATTATTTCTCTGCTCTACACTGCACGACACCTCACTTTACTGTATAACCCAATAATATTCTTAGTTAATGCCCTCACAAACTTGAGAGTAGCTTAAATTCATTTCCTTAATTGTTGAACGCTTCGAGGGAATTCCGTAGTGGCGGTTCAAGCACGTTCCTTAATCCAGCAGCGTCGGTTGTCATATTGCTCGACTACGCTTCGTGGATGGTAAGCAACTCGCGACACCGCGAGTTCCTGGGTGGGTGACCGTCTAGAATCCCGGAGAAGTAATGGTGCCGAGCCACTGGCCAAATTGGTTAAATGGAAATAACTAATGATGACTGACGATGACTGACTAATTTAACGAAGAATTACTCCACGTTCGACGCCAGTAAATAATTACGAACTCGTAAGAGACGATAGCATCTCCGAATCGGCACCAGATCTCACCGTTAAGCTAAGAACAAACTCCGCTATCTTTTAGGATTAAAAACATTCAAATGCTAAGGTGACTATTGTCAATTGCATTCAATCAATAAGTCGCAACAAGTCATATTTAGATACATTTCCGACTTGCAAAGATTTTATAGTATTTATTACCGGAGGGATGGGCATATATTTACCGACATTTTTATTCAGATGAACAGGTTTCGATTGCTTATATCCCGATTAAATTATAGTGATTTCTGACGTTCGAAATGCTGGAACATGATTATTCAACCAAGAACTTTCTTAGAACTTATTTTTGGTACTGACGTTTCTGATTGGAGAACCGTGTCCCAGCTGATCGAAAGTCAAAAGTAGCAATAATTAAATTGAAGAACAGCCATCATTATCAGATCGTATTGGTAAGTTGTGCACGTAAGATGTGTGTGTAAGGGAAGACGGGATGTGGATGAGGAACGGTAGGAAATATCTCTCTGTGCCCGCGCAGTGCCTCTGTCCGGAAGGTCCGAGAATTCGAGCCCCGGCGGCGGCAGGATTTAGCCATATGACTAGGTCGAAGAAGAACTCTATTGTCCGCTATATGGAGAAGAACTCTATTGTCCGGCAATCAATTAATCGGCACCGGATCTCATCATCCAGCGAGAGTCAATCATCACCACCTTCCTAGAAAGAAAAGCACTAAACCTATGGAACTAATGACCTTAGCAGATGACACGCTCGGAATCCCCAATCAATGAATTAATGTGTGTGTGTGTGTGTGTGTGCAGGTGCGCGCGTTCTCGTGGCGCGTGTGGGCGCTGTGCGCGGCGGCGCTGGCGCTGTACGCCGCGGGCCAGAGCGCGCTGGGGTCGCGCGGCCGCGGGCGGCCGGCGGAGCGCGCCGCCTTCCGCCTGCCGGGCGCGTGCCTGTGCGGCGCGTGGGGCGCGCTGCTGGCGCAAGCCCCGCCCCTCGCGCCGCGCACGCCCCGCTGCCGCCTGCTCTTCCTGCTCTGGCTGCTCTACAGCCTGCAGGTGGGCCCGCCACCCTCGCACTGGCTGAGGTGGCTCAGGGCGTCAACGGATGGCACTGTACTCTTTCAGACCAAAGCTTCCACTTCCGACGGGGTGGGAGGGCTTTCGACACTCGCTGTCAGCTAGGTCGAGTTCAGCTGCTGTCGGGAGGAGAATTCTGCTCTGATTGGTAGTTTTCGGTAGTTTCTGCGATCAACACCAGGCGAATGCTGGAACAGTACCCTAACAAACGAACCACGGACCGGCCGCGATCTCATCCCTAACACACACACTTACATGCTCTTGCTATTTTTGCATGCATTTTTGCCAATAGCCATGTTGTAATGAATATATTAATCCTCATATTACCAGGTGACACACGCTGAACTTGTCCCTGATTAGAAGATAACTATCCATCTTCTGGCATTTGGAAGGAACAGATACAATTCGGGGAACCTCCCCAAAAACAATAACAATATCGTGTTTTTTCTTTATTTTTAGCTTTAAACACCTTTTGCTCTCAACTGGATGGTCATAATGCTTCATTCATGCAAGGTTTCTGCCTTGCACGGAGCCGCGGAACCAATACTGAACAACATAGGCCAAATACCACAGTAGTATCGTTACCCGTGGATAGGTTGTCCGGTCGTCCGTATACATGCCAAACAGCAACGCAGGATGGGTTGCCTACACATCAGGGGACCATACAAAAATTGTAAGATGTCCGACTTCGTTTCCCACCTCATATTCACTGAAACTAGTAATCATCTTTGTCTCTACTCGTTTTAGATGTTTATAACATTTACTCTCAACCAGCTGTTAAATTATATAATGTTGAACATGCCAAAGAAAGCACTTGAAGTATAGAAAGCACTTTAATTATAAAATAAATCATTTTTATAAAGAAAATATAGCAATTAAATATTCTCAGGAATTGTTGAACAAATATCAACGACATTATCACTAATCAATTGGTTTTTGAATATAATATTTCGGTTATAAAAGTATATTACCGATAGTAATAATTATACAATATCAAGAATAACTCTTTATTCACAGTCTTTGAGAATATCTACCTTGAATTCTTAACTTCTCCCGCGACAACAATCATCAATTCCGTAGGAATTTTTTTGTTTATTACATTGATCCACTGAGTAACGACTGAGTGGTTTGTGAATCCAAAATGCAATTTTCTCATCCCCCCCTCCCACTAGAAAAGTGTCGTAACGCGAAAAAGGTGATTTTTTTCAGAACATCGCTTTAAGGGTTTACAATTCAAATCATATTTTTGAAGTACGAACATCGCTAATAATTGTCTAAAATAGGCCTAAAAAGAAATGGCACTGTTCTAAGACACAAGAATATAACATTTCACTGAAAATAATGTATATAACTAAAATTCATTAATTTTTTAGTTACAACACATTTCTACTTGGGGTGCGTTTTGAGTTCCCCAAAGAACTAACATGAGGTTTGTTACGTTCTTGTTGTATTGAATAATCAGTGCTGGGTTTTATCTCAACAAAAAATTTATTCAGTACATCCATGGACCCTTTCCCAAAACAACACAAACTTCCCAAGTTACTCAGACAGCTTTCCAGGCGCGATGCACTACACTTCCGTGCATCTCGGGCACGACCGTTCAGCTCCTCGCTATCGCGCATGCTCGCACTAGCTCATCTTGTGGAGTGGTCGCCCGGGCTTCTTTCCCCAAGACTGTAGTTTGCTGCACACTCTCTGACGTACTGTCCGTAGTTGTTGCTGCGCTGAATTCCTCTCTGTGCTGTCTGGATCGGTACTGTCTGTTTGGCGCTGGCAGGCCCGTTTTATAGCGGGCGCTGCTGCAGGCAGAGACTCAAACCCTGCCTCGGGACCGATCACGTGTGATCAGCCCGTTCAGCTGCTTCTCGCAGCCTCCGAGCGCGCGCGGTAAGTTTGAAACCTTACACAGTTCTCTATTTGTGGGTCTGGGCGGTGCGCAGGTGAACACGGGCTACCAGTCGGCGGTGTTCGCGCGGCTGCTGGAGCCCGGGCGGCGGCCGGCCATCGCCAGCGTGGAGCAGCTGCTGCGGTCGCCGCTGCGCCTGGCGGGCCACCCGCTCGTGCTCGCCCTGGTGCGCGGGGACGACGACTCGCCCTACGCACGCGCCGGCGCCCGCGCCCACGACTGCCAGGTCAGCCCAGCGCGCCTCCGCGCCGTAAACCTGCTCTGCGTCAAACACCGGCTTAGCTGGCTCCAGGCCGCAATTGAATCGGTTATTTCAGAAACCCGTCAAACGCCAAATCTCGCTCTTGGAGTAAACTGAGAATAAGCCTTCCAAGTTTTCAGACTTCAAATATTTTTTTTATTAAAGGAGCTGATAAATTAATATTTTTCATATATATATATATATATATATATATATATATATATATATATATATATAAACACTAATCGATGTGTCTATCCTCCTGGAACTATAATTCGTCTCTAAAGCGTGTTTTATATTTTGGCGTTTGACGGATTTCTAAAATAAACGAGTCAATTGATGTCAATTTTAAAACGATTCTAAAAACTTAAACTCCCACTCTTAAGTTTCTTCAAATAATTGGTATTGAATCACGCATTAATAGGGTTCAACTACAATGGATGACTGATATAAGATATGTCCGAATCATTTATATTTATCTACACCAGAGCTGCTCAAACGCAAGAAATTGGGTGAGGCTGCCCTCGGTACCTCGCTGCAGTGATCTGCTTGCCCCTTGCCTTTCTCTTGATCCGATTGAGCCAGAACGTCATCCTCTCTCCCTGCTCTTCCATTCCCTCCTGTGCGGCTGACTGGAAAAACCGCAGTGGCCCGCAGATTCTTATCTGGGCCAAGGCGCCCCTTTCTCCCTTCCTCACCCGTGGAGCTGATTCAAGTACCAACGATAGATAGTAGATAGTGGCCAGCAGATAAGCGGTAATCCACGGCGGTTCTTAAACTCTGCTCTCTCTCCTTCTCTCTCTCTCTCTCTCTCCTCTAATCTCTCTCTCTCTCCCTCTCTCTCCGGGGGGCCAGATCCGATAAGCGCAGGGACACTACGGGGACCGCCTTTCCGCACGGCGCGACCGCGGCGCCGCTTCCTTCAAGCAGCATAGCCCTTTCCACGCTAGCCACCGCCGGAGCCACGCTCGCACCGCTGCCCGCGTTGGAAGGCGGGCGGAGGTCTGGAGGGGTAGGTTTCGCCGACCCTCCGGCGGCACGACGAACAAAGGGCACCGCGAGCAGGTGAACGCTGCCGGCGCGAAGCGCAGTGGGAAGGCTCCCATTTAAAGCCTGTGTTCTGCTAGCGGTGGCGCGTGCCCCTCCTCCGCTTCGCGTAGCCGGAGTTCGGCGTCGGCTGCCGCAGCAGCCGCCACCCGCTGCACGTGGAAAAGGCCTCCATTCAAACCAATGCTCTGCTACGCGCCGCGCTGCAGCGAAGCGCGCCGCGGTCGCGCCGTGGGAAGGGGCCCTACGACTAGAGCACGCCCACTTGAGCAGACCTGTTGTACAAACTGCAGTATGTCACAACCCAAAGCCCCGATCAAGGCATTCCCTTGTGCGGCAGCACGTGAGCATTGAAGGTGCTGCCTCCGCAGGACATCGACGCGTGCCTGCGCCACGCGGCGGCGGCGGGCGACACGGCGGTGCTGTCGGGCGCCAACACCATGGACTACAAGGTGCCGCGCTACCACTCGCGCCTGGGGCAGCCGCTGCTGCGCCCGCTGCCGCGAGTCGCCAAGGCCATCCCGCAGGCGCTCTACCTGCGCCGGGGGAACCCCCTCGCGCTCAGGTCAGCCAACGGCACGCGGCGAAGGTACTTCGCGGAGAAACGGGTTCAGGGCATCAACAGATGCCACTGCAGAGCCTCTCATAGGGAGATCCTAGGATTGCTCTCACGACGGTGGCAGGATTTTTGACACTAGCTAAATCGAATTCAATCGCTATCACGAAGACAAGTCTAGAGATAGGCTCCTCTGATCGGCAGGTTTCCGTGGTTTCTCCGATCAACACCAGGCAAACGCCGGAGCAGTACCCTAACAAACGGTCCACGGACCACGCGCGATCTTTCCTTCCTCTTCCTTGCCCTATCCTCGCCCCTTACTTACACACACTTACACTCGGATGCACAACATCACAACCCATACGTCCAGTTGGGAGTTAAGGCTTTGTCTCGGCTGAGGCAATGCCCTGAAGGTGAGAGATACTTGGTTGAGGGTAACCCGACGATAGATCAGCGCCGGGTTTCACTATCCAACGGGAAAAGATAATAAAAAACTCTGAAGGGGAACAAGCACTTTACTTACGGGACTAATGTTCTTAGAAGTTGACATGACGGGAATCACTAATCAATCAAGAAATGGGCTACTGCAGAAACACATTCCTGAAGTTATTTTTTTCACATATCTGGAATGGAACAATGAAATGTGTGCGAGATAAGATTCATGGAGATATTGTGAGAAGATATCCATGCACAGGCGTGTCCAGCACACCTTTAACGAAAAGAGGTAGGAACCACGTTTTGGGGCTCCTCTGGACCTCATTTTTCCTCAAATTGTATCTATACATGACATATTTTAATAGGAAATAAATAGAATGTACTACAGAGAGAATGAAATTATAATTTTAATCATACAATTGATAAATGTTATAGAGTTGAGCCCTTTAAGCCTCTTTTCTAATATTCAGGTGGAGAGTATTTTCCCCCCTTCCTGTTTGCACGGTTATGAAAACTTAATATTTAAATTCAATTATGACAAACCTTTTCAATGTATCAAGTTATAAGAACTAACAACATTTCTCATTAGTGATATTTCATACTTAAGGACAACAAAAATCGACAGAAATAATTGACTATTAAAAAAATACACTGACACTGAAAAAATAAGTAGATATAGAAAAAAGAATTAGTAGTTTAGAAGTTGAATAATTCATTCATAGTCACTTATGTTACTAGTATGGTCACAGAGATGAACTTATTTGATGGACAGTTGAGAATCACCAATAAATTAGTAACCTAATGCAAAGTATGTTGTATGTCACATGGTGCCAAGTAAGAGTGCATTTTTAGACTGCTCTCTAGAAAGCTTGTGAGGCAACAAAGGACTCCGCACTTCCAAGTTCTATCGACTATGCGTGCCAAGGGAAAGTTCTTGAGATTTGTTTACTTTCTGTCTGGATCTTTACCAAAACCCAATGTTTTCCTACTTTTTTGGCCTGTTTTCCAACAAATGTATACATTACTGCTTGTGCACATTGAGCGACTTGTCCCTATTTTCGATTCTTTCAATAATGAGCCACGAATTCACAGTTTGGGTGAATGATAATAATTGTAATTTATTTTCTTTTGCAAGAGTAAGTCAGGTTTTGTACCGCACGAGAATGAATAATTATCCTTAGTGAGAAAACAGAGAAGACGTCATTCAGTAAAAGCGACCTATACAATCAATCGGTTAACAACTTGCATTGAACAAATTGGCAAACATTTACTGAAAACGATCACAGCTACAATTTACTTTGTGTATTTCCCGGAGAGCTCAATAACTTATAAATGTTCATAATTTGGAAGAAATTATCTATATAGTTGGGTTCGTAGGCTTCCGCGGCCGGAGTCAAAGCATTCTTGGCTATCCGGGATGATCCAAGTCTCGGCCAATTGTACTGAAGTTCGGCCATCTTGCTGTGGCCTTTTTCAGAGCTATACTGCAGCTATACAGCAGTATATCTCTGAAGAAGGCCACAGCAATATGGCCGAAACGTCAGTACAATTGTCCGAGTCGCGGCTCATCCCGGATAGCCAAGAGCGCGTATCTATGTAGTTACTTGCGACTGCAGAGGCCCTCGATGTTGCCGCTGATATACGTCAGCTATACGATCTATGCAGCTATACAACAGTATAGCTCTGAAGAAGGCCACAGGATGGCCGAAACGTCAGTACAATTGACCGAGACGCGGCTTGTCCCGGATAGCCAAGAGCGCGTATCTATGTAGTTACTTGCGACTGCAGAGGCCCTGATGTACGACAGCGAGTATACTCCATACGTTACAGAAGGCGCGCCGTGTGCCGCAGGTGGGGCGAGCTGGTGGGGCGGCTGCAGCTGGCCGGGCTGCTGCCCAAGTGGCGGCGCGACCTGCTGCGGGCGGCGCGGCTCGAGGGGCTACGCGAGGGCCGGCGCGGGGGCGGCGCGCCGGAGGGCCCGCAGCCGCTGACGCTGGCGCACGTGGAAGGGCCCTTGGCCTGCTTGACGCTGGGGCTGGCCGCCGCCGCCCTCGCCTTCGCCGCGGAGCGCGTGGCCCACGCCTGGCGCGCTCGCCGGTCGCAGCCTGCTCATCTCAGGAAACGCCTCGCTCCTCTGGACGCGGCAGCTACGTGCAGGAGGCCAAGTCAAAAAATGTACCCAGAGAGTTTGCGTCAGCGGACGTTACACGTGCACCACACAGAAAATAAGAGATATTAATTGTATGCATCCTGGTACTACAAAAACGAGACCGTTTGACATCATTTTAGTCATGAATGTAGGTTGTATTGAGCTTAAATTCAACGTAGGTTGAATAGATCAGAAATTTTAACCTGTGTTTTTTTCACTCCCAGCACTAATACGAAGTTTGAACGCTAAGAATTGATTTTAGACACCATCACTACACCCTCGGACGTAATTATGAGCGTAATTCAAGGGAATATTCTCTGAAGGGAGAACGTTCCTCGCCGCACGTGGAGGGGCTATTCGCGTGCGGGGCGCTAGGGTTCGTCGCCGCCACCCTCGCCTTCAAAAATACTTCGTACGGCTTATTTCGAAGGGGAAGTAAAGCCGGCTGTACCATGTGCGTGTAAAATATTCTCAAGCCTAAATGAAACCTCTGAGCTAAATTCAAACCGCCTGTTTCGTCACCCAATAAATACCTTCTTTTGCCACTAATGGGTGAAAGGAGCGTGACGAAATTTTTGTGGTCAGACGAAAGAGCAGGCCTCATGGCCTCAGTTCCGTCACGTAAAATAAAGCATCAATTCAATTCAATACGCCTTCATCGCACAACCCGTTTCTCAAGCCCTGCACGCACGTACTCTGAAAGTATGGTGACTGGAACTTGTAGGTTCACTAAATAGAATATAAGAGATATTGGTTTCATGCATCCCTGCACTAGAACAACGAGGCCTTTTACGAGGCGTCACTATCGTTGTAGTCTCAACTGATGGGAATTTTAAACTCGGCGTTATTTTGACCTCCAGCACTAACTCGTGTTAGAATCGCTTTCATGAACCATCAGTACGCCCTTATTTATGAGGGTATTTCCCGCAATAGTGAATAAAGGCCCTCCGCCGCCGTCGCCTTTCCTGCGAAGCGCGCCGCCCACGCCCTTCGCGCAACGCTTCCTAGCCACCCAAAATTATTCGCGCCTCTGGTCGCGGCAGAGACATGCTATAGGTAGAGCATTCACAAAGTTTTATTTCAAAGTGCGTTCTCAAAGTTTGTGCCCCAGGATGTTATATGTACACTAAATGAAAAATAAGTTGAATTAGCTACAAACAGCGTGGCACTTGAGAAAAGAGGCCTAATGGCTTCATTGACCCCGTAGGGTAAATTCATAGGACTTTTTACTTGCCGTTATCTTGGCACCTAAGCTTTTAGAGACCATCGCTTTCTCAGACTTATTTATCAGAATAATTCCTTGCGAAGCAAATAAAGGCTCTATTTGAGAGCATTCTTCCTCATTGACACATGTAGAGTGGCACTGGCTCGCCGCTGACGTCTATGCCCTGCATACTTTCGTGACCCTCTTCGAATTCATTTTGAGTCTTTTAGGACTCGAATTCTAGCCGAAAAGCTTGCTTATGTTGTAAGTCCACTAAATGTTAAAACAAAAATTCAGGATATATTGACATTTGGCACGACACACTTAAAAATGTGCGTCATAAATTGCAATCTCACTAATAAGGAAATGCATTACGCCCACTAAATTTAACATTGTTTCATGAGCACAAAAAATCGAATTATTTGTATTATTCTGTACATCACTCTTGCACTTGGAAATTTACTGGTATATCTTTTCACTTGTACGATTTTGTTTTATCATGGTTTCTTGTAAGAGTCCCTCAGCCTTACCACTATTCGAAGTTGATTTCTTGTTCTACTGTAAAAGTTATAGATAGAGAGTATTGTTTTTACTACATACGTCCTATCGATTGTTTTTGTACATGTGAACTGGAGGAAAGAAAATTCACAATTTTAAACTATTGATCTGAACATTCTTACTTGTTCCTTTTGTTTCTCTACAAGTGTTATTTTTGCTTTTGTTATTTCACTGTAATGTAATTTATTGTAAGAGTATAAATGATTATCAAATAACGGTAAGTGAAATGAAACTTGTAATCTGAACATAGAAGTAGATGAAAGTGTTGAAAAGTTACACGAAATGCTATAATAAAAGTTGCACAATTATTACAATAGCCCAGTAAAATGTATCGTTTATGAAATGCAACAAATAAATACGTACGTATTTATAAGATAGAAATACCAGTACAAGTGTAACATTCATTTATTGTACTTGACTTATTTATATCTAATGCCTTACTTTTCATTTATCAATATAAGCAACAAGTGTTTCTTGCTGCTCCGGTGCAGGTCTGAATTATCCGATGGTTCAAGAGTTTTCAGCAGGTTTCTTTGGACAATATCGAGACTACGGTAAGTGCAATGGAAACTACGTGTTATGCAACAGTTTTTTTTGAGATTTATATAAAAATCAGAAAGGATTTACAAAGTTGTATTGAAAACAATATTTCACTAAAGATTTTACTTGCATTCAAGGAAGCTTACCTAATAAGCTTCATTTATTGTGTGCAAGACAGTCATCAAGGATATTGTTATGCCATTTTACGAACAATTCTTACCTTTTTATAATCATTACATCAATGAGAACGTTCTAGAAGGCAATACTATAGGCCTGTATCCGTCGATTTGTTTTATTTTTTCATGAGAGACGCACCCTGTCTCCTCTAACGTGTTCATACCAAAATATATTATCCTTCCTCTCTCTTGACAGGAACATTCTCCTCTAAACCATGCCCTCGGATCTTGAGGTGCTCAATTGTATCAATAGAATAGAGAGTAGAAATATGTGAAAAAACTGAAATAAAATGGTAATATAAATGAAAAGTAGTGTAGAAGGGCATGCATACGTTTCTCAGTACAAATGAAATAAAAGAAAAGTGACAAAGAAGTGAAAGAAAAAATGATAAAAATTAAAAAGAGCGTAAGAAAAGAAGGGAAAACAACAGGAAATGTAGGAAAAGAAATAAAAAAAATACGACAAAATAGAACAAGGGAGGGAAATAATGAAAAGAAAGGAACGTATGAAGAAAGAAAGAAAAAAAAATGAAAACAAAAAGGAAGAGAAAAAGAAAGAAAAAGAAACAAATGTAAGGAAAAAGAGAAAGAAAGAATGAAAGAAATAAAGAAAGCAAACTGAAGAGCGAGTGGGAGCAGAACGGTGGCAGGAGGACCCTGGCGAAGGACGTGCGGGTGCGTGGGCCCCTCGGAAGGGGGTCACCCGGACGCGAGGCGAGCCGCACTGGGCGAGGGGCGGGGCGGGGCAGGGCAGGGTGGGGCGGTAGGGTGCGGGGGCGGCGGCGCAGCGACTTCCGGCCGCAGCGAGAGTGTGGTGGCGTGGAGCGATTCGCCCGCGCCGCCCACAGTCGCATCCGGCTGCCTCGAGCGCCAGCGGTGGCGCCCCGCCCACTCAGGCCGCTGTTAGCGCACGCGTGCGCGCCGCCCGCTTTCTGCCCTCTCCCATTCCAGCGCACGCGCAACGGGGCCATAAGCAGCAATAGCTATGGACACGGTCCTATTAGAAAGTACTAGTCGTCCCTGTTAGTAGATATTCCCAGGGAGGTGCAAGGACTGGACGCCATCTAACAACTAATAAATAAATAAATAAATAAATAAATAAATAAATAAATAAATAAATAAATAAATAAATAAATAAAATAAATAAATAAATGAGACTTGAGGCGGATGCTGTCACATCCGACGTCGACATACACATTGGCTTGCAAGGGCTTTCTCATCAAGGCATCTCCTCTAGCGGTGCACTACCCCACCCGTAGCCGATTCGTGCGAAATGTAGTGCACATGTGTGTGTGTGTGTGTGTGTGTGTGTGTGTGTGTGTGTGTGTGAGAGAGAGAGAGAGAGAGAGAGAGAGAGAGAGAGAGAGAGAGAGAGAGTGAAGGGGGAAGAGCATTCGCCTGGAATTGATTGGAAAAATCCGGAAAACTTCAGATCAGAGTTATAATTCTCCTCCAGATAATGGCTGAATTTGACCTAGATATCTTGTAATGTCTAAAATTCCACACCATCATGACTCGCACCTTATGACCAGCAGGGGCAACAATTTCTGTCGTGAACCATCGCATCCGGCGTGAAAATATAGAATTACATCATGCTGGTAAGACTAAACGTGTAGGTAAACAAGATTGTACGGATGCAATCCCGCCAATAATGTTCCTCGTTCTGGAGGTGACGTGCTAGATTACCTAACTACCTTTGAAGTGTAGCTTTCATTCACTGCTGGGAGAGAAAAGAGAGACAAAAGTACAAATAACTAAAATTGATTAGAAAGAAGTTACATTAAATAATAATTGGAGTACATTATTCGGTTGACGCAACAAACATTTCAGAACCTCATAACGTGAACTATAATGAGAAAAAAAGTCTATATATTTTTTGCAATTAATGATATAACAAATTCAAATGTGTAGTGGAACATACATTCAGCTTTGTTTGTAGCCATTTATTATCTTATGAATGTTTTTGATTAGTAAACTGGAGATGTGCTTCATTTAGTACTAACTGATGTAGATTAATAAGGAAATGAAGTTATTCTAAAAGGTCTTCTTGGGGCAGAGTTATTTAATTAATTACAGCAAAATTAATGTATTAGAGTGGCAAAAACTAAATAATTTGATAAATTGAGAATGCAAGACTACATTTAGGAAGCGATCATTACACTTAATCATTTCTCTGGTAAGAAAAAATGGTATAAAGGCAAGATTAAATAACATTTTTCAAAAGACATATCTAATACAAAAATTACAGTACAACTACTTGCAATGTCCAAAAATGTTCATACATTTTGAGAATATTGGTTTCGAATTTTTTTTTCACAAAAAAACTGAATGAAATTATTTCTTAGGAACTTCCATCAATGAGAAGAAGTATACTAAACACGGTATGTTCAAAAAAGACCGGACTGAGCTCCTTGCTCGCAAACTGCCTGACAGATCGAAGTGAGATCCACTTAGCAGGTCCCGTGGCAATTGAAATGGCAATGCATCGCCTGGAGCGTCTCGCTGCGAGGTATTGGAGCCGCGCGACGGCCATTCTGTCTGCGCGTGCACTGGTCTGCGGTGAAATTGAGTCGGTGCATAAGAAAAGAACTTGAACAACATGCGTTTTCTTTTAATATCGGCATAAGTGCTATAGAGCCCTTCCGGTTGATTTAACAAGCCTCCGGTGATGAATTTGTGAGTCGGTCCCATTTTTTGAATGGAATAACCTTTTTAAATCGGGAAGAATATATACTTCTCCCTGACCAAAACAAGCTTGCATGTCTCGGTCCAACGGGAAAGTCATGCTCATTGATTTTCTCGACTGGCAAGGACTGGTTCATTATGCATACCACCCTAAAGACAAACAGCTAATAAAGAATACTGTGTCAATATTTTGAAGAGGCTGAGGCACACTGTGATGTGAATAAAACCTGAATTGTGGAAGAATCGAAAATTCAAATTCCACAATGCCCACACCTCGTTCCTTGTGACTGAGCATTTCGCGAAAATGGTACAATGATGATTTTGGAGCCTCCCTATTCCCCAAGATATGGCCCCAGTCGACTTTTTCATGCCTTCTATAATGAAACCCACCTCAAAAGGCGGCCGGTTTGACTCATGCGAGAACATCGAGAAAAATTGTACAGAGGACCGAAAGCTAGATGAGACGCTGGAAGTGGTGTGTGGCTAGTCAAAGGTATTTTGAGGCCGACAAACACGATTGCGATGTATATTTTAATACAAACATATTTAAACAGTAGTTTTAACACACCTTGTACGTAGCTATACTCAATAGAAAAACTTCCTTGTAAAGAAAAGATCAATAGCTATCAATCTGTCTGTTCTCCAACAACTAAAATGAGAACGCCGTAATCGTGAAATACGATGGTCATTCCAAAAGTAATGCCTCCCATTTTTTTCGGCGGTTTTGACTTCAGAAACGAATGTGCGTTTGCTGCAATGAATTAGAGGTAATGCTGAGTAAACTAAGTTACTGAAAATTGTACGCAAGGTGGGTACGCCGATCATTTACACACGAATACATACATCATCGTGTAAACGTTTGTGAGGAACTATTGACCCAATACGAAGCTGTGGCTGGCGGTTTTCTGGATCGAATAACTACTGACAATGGTTATGATGTCATCATTACGAGCCAGAAACAAAGAGATATTCCATGGAGTAGTGCCATAACAGTTCCCTGTCCGGATCACCTCGGTTAGTACAGATTTTTGCAACTGTGGCACGCAGATTTTTGTTCATCGATGGAGTAAATGCTTAGAAAAATGGGGATACTTATTGAAAAATACTGTTGTGGTCAAAAACCGTTGTTCTAACACGTTGCATTAAGATTCTTTTTAATTTACTATAGTTGTCATGCAAATGAATGGAAGGCATGCCGTTTGGAACGACCTTCGTATTTCTCGTAACTTAAAAACTCTCAACATTTTTTATTGACCTATCTTTGGAGGTACCATACTCCTACGTATATTCCTTGGCTGAATGTATAATATGTCATCTTGTGTTGCAACTCCCAGTTCATTCCATGTTTTCATCCGCTGGAATTCTTGCACCGCATTTTACTTTCTTCTATTCTTATCGATGCTGGAGCTCATTCAGTTACTCATGACTTCCATTTATGTTTAGTGTCGATTTAATGTTATTTTTCTTTGTAGCTCACTTGTCTGCATTTTATTGTATTGTTTTTTAAAATGATATCACACACAAAAAGTTATTTTATGGAGCTTAAAATATTCAACTTCTAAAAAATAACTTTCTAATGTTGCAGATAAAGTTTTAATAAAAGCAACCCAATTTTATTCATTCAAAACGTAAGATAATGCTATATTAATTTCCCAGAATTGTGAAGAAGGTGTTATAATATATGTTCAAGCGAGTTTGTAAGACTAATATATAGTCAACTCAGTCATTATTCAAAGTCAGAAACATCATCATCGGACTACGGTCAATTATTTTAGAATCAACAATCGAACCACGGTCAGCAATTTAGTTTGATTTATTTGAATGAGATTCTGAGTTTCAGTTATTAATCGAACACCAGTGATCACATTACAAAAATTTGACTATATATGTCTCTCAAAGACCGCAAAACTAGTAAGTGGGAAATGCTAAAATACGTTCTTTATAGTTAAGGTTAAGTACATTACATCTTATCATACACAGGTTTCGACTTCACATACGATGTCAAGTTTTTCCTATGTTGACATTCCCTTTCTTGTACGAGATTTTGCAATTGGGACATTTCAAAATCTTGAAGTTTAGACGCTACACTTCATGCAAAAAGAGCACTATTTACTATGTAATCAACAATAATATGGCAAAGATGGTGAAAAATGAATCTGCACAATACAATAATGATTGAATATGATGATACATTCGCTTTATAAAATGCTACGCATCTCACACTGCTGCTGCAGCTTCTCTGAATATTCTCAGGACAACATTAATGAGCTCCTCATTGCGACTACACGCCTTGGCGCCTTCCACAAAATGGAAGCAGATTTTTACCTTTCTCAGGTGAGCTAGGGTGCTTCTGGAAGGGTATTTCCGCAGACGTGAACCCATTCTGATGCAGTGGGAAATCCGTTCGAGCGTTCATGAGAGTCACACGGCAACCTCCGAGAGAAAACTTGCCGTTTTGACTTTTGTCTCTTCTCGAGGAAATAAGCCTCTGGAAAATTGTTGTCTAGAGTGGGCGGAAAATCGTACAAACAGATCTCTTGCATGCGGGAAGAAAACGTCCATTATGTTTATATACTCAGACTCGGAACAACTCATTTGCCTCTTAAGAACGAGTTATGTTATAAGAAGGTTCTACCGTAATGAAAGTAAGTTCTATAAGTAATTTATCTCTTTCTTGACAATGAGAGAGCTGATGAGTTTAAAAGCAGTATTTTACCTATGTGTTGTATGTATGTACTGGGCACGACAGCCCGTGAACGGGCTCAAACTTACCGGCGACGTCCCTACTTCGCGGCCTTGGGTTGAGGGGGTACGTGTGGTTAGCACGTAGACATCTCCACGTCGTCTTCCAGTCTTCTCAACCTGAGAAGTGAATATTATCATCATAACACAACACCATATACTGTGACTTTGCAAGGAAAACGCGCACTATAGTCTTGGCTCGACCGGGAATCGAACTTGCTACGTAGCGGAAAGCGAGCACGCTGACCACGAGCTAGCCATGAACACTTACCTGCGTGTTACTATCGCGTATTTAGAAACACAATGTTGTCATTCATGAATTACTAGTTGATTATCCTGCGTTACCCAAATATTTATAACAATCATCTATCAAGCAATTCCTCCCACATCCCTCGCTCAACCCGGTTAGTCTGGGTCGCTCTCCCCCAGCCGCTGGCCCCTGCTCCCGCCCATTTCTTCAGCCTGGCCGCGCCTTGCGTCCCTCGCCTACAATGTCGTCTAGATCAGGGGTTCCCAATGAGACCCCTTGTGGGTCGATGAAATATTGAGGGAGTCAATGATGATGAAGAGGTCGATTGGGGGGGGGGGGTCTGTAACTGAATATGAACCAACGACTAATTGATGTAATCAAGATGATTGATTGCAATGAACTTTTAATGCACTTCAGAATTAATTGTCTTTGATATAAAGAAACAAAAAAAAAATTACAGATTCACTCTTCTTTCGTATCCGCCCTTCATCCTTGGGATGAGGGGCGTAGCTAGGTAGGTATAACTGGTCCTCCGCACTTGACCACCAAAATGAGGGATTCTTAATATAGCCCTCTACGTTCGGATATGGGCAAAGAATAAAAAAAATTGCACTCAGTGTTTATTTTCTCCATTGCACCAGTCATATTATCATAGCAATTATATTTAAAATTAATAATTTCACATTGTTTTTACAGTTAGAGCTACTTCGATATTTTGCACAGGAACATTTGAATGTCCAACTAAGAAACTCCTTAGAATATTTCGAACATTCAACAAATTTCAACAAATGTAGTTACATCGATCTTCTATCGTGAAATAAAATACTCTGTGCAATACGCACCGGAAAAATGTTATGACGAGTTATAAACGCTCAACATTTTGTAAAACTTACACAACAGCAAATATTAGAAATTCAGCTTTAAGGAGGGGGAGGCGTTTTCAATTAAAGAATATCTAGATATTTACCAAAATATTGGTGTATGAAATTGTTGTCTATAAGAAATGTATGTGTAATTCTTTGTGCGACGCATGGTTATATATACTATGTGCAGTATATTATAGAGAATGATACAAGCGGGTTGATGGAGCAAAAAAATCTTTAAAAGGCGTCGAAGAAAGAAAAGGTTAGAAATCTCTGGTCTAAATTAATTGCGAATTACATTAAACCAACATTTAAAAAAAAACACATGTTTGGAGAACATCAATAATGTTTCACATCAGTTTCTTCGAGCAATTTTTAACTGTCACATATCAGTGGGGGTCGGGGGTGGATGGACGCCACAGCAAGTTTTCCTATATCTTTGTTTAGGTACGGAATTACTGTTTCATCATTTAGGACTAGAAATTAAAGAAAGCTATAGCAAATATTAGAGACCAGAGAAGGAGAGGATAGCAAGTAGAAAGACATTAAATAATGGAACGGCGGTAGTTTTTAGCTTGAATTGCCTGAAGACCAAGACATTTTTAGTAAACCAAGGAGTACGATAGGGGTTCAGTTTCTCTCCAACACTTTTAATATATATTTTGACGATGCTCTCAGGATGTGGAAAAGAGTGTATTCGAATGGAATCTGTTTGGAAAATGGGAAGTATCTAAATACTATGTTCTTTGCAGATGACCGGGTTTTAATTGCTAAAAATGGAAATGAACTCTAAAAATTGCAAACAATGAAAACAATTGAAAAGTAAAAAGGCAAGCTTGATCCTTCTTCTCTCACAATCAATACAATGATATTTATATTCGTAAATCAGTAACGTTTTTGAGGGTTAGTACCAGACCTGCACGCGAACTATTTGACGTTGAAATAGTTGTATTCGCAAACAATAGGAAGGCAGATCCTGTCCGAGAAAAGCTCTTTAAAGCTCCTTTGTCCGCCTAAGATGCTTCATAACTCTGGAAATATAATCCGAGACCAGCGGTTGAAGGCCATTATGCCACGCGCGTCATATTCGTCTACAGAATGATGGAGGTTCGACCGAATAGAAGATCGAAAGAGGGGTTGAGGACATTTCCCCTACGCCTCGCAAAAGAAGCTCCCCTCTCAAGGCTTTCGACTACGTAGGCTTTGGTCGGTTGCTCACGAAATTTGTTTACCGCGAATTCCAAAGGATATACGAGTAACTACGTGATTTAGTGCGTAAGATGCATTCTGAGCTAGCCTGGCTTGGTGAAGTGTTTATGGGTTCTTAGAAACTGAATACCTTCGTTCACAATCCTCATCAGCCCTGTACTTCCCGCGCCGACCCCTCTCCGCCGCCGAAATGATCTCCTTAGTGGAGCTGTGAGATATATGATAAAGTTTATAGTGTAAATACGAGCCTTAAACGAAGACAAGAATAGTTACTTTTACACTTAGGACGTTACAAGTGTACTTATGATCGAGCAGCGACAAAACGCCCGAGGGCCTTTGGCCCAAGAGCGTTTTGCCGCGCGAGTTCATTTTATTTATTTAATAGGTAATTATTAGAAACAAATTAGCTTACTTGATCCTATGAGGCTAGGCCGAAGGCCTTTAAGCCATTACAATACCTACATCCTTTCGCGTTCTAATCTATCGAATTCTGGTATTCACCCCAAATGGTCTCTCCATCGCATCAAAGCCGCGGAAAAGAGACCATAAGGTACGGTTCAGGAAAACCCCCCTGAAGGGGGAAAAACCTGCCGGCAGAAGCCGAGTACATAAAGAAGTCAGAGTCAGAAGCCAGTTCATTCAAACCAGATAACGCTCTTGGTACAAACGTAATTTTATATTTTACCTAATTTCATTGATTCAGATTAACGTATTTACTATCTAGGTGTTGACTTGACTCACTTTGTATTCTCATATTTCTCCCCCATAATTTTCTCTCATAATTTCCTCGATAAGAAAACATGAAGCATCGTTCAACTGTTTTCATATTTCCCTCGTAACCATCGTTCTCTGAATCCTGGTAAGTTATGAAGCTCTCTATATATTACCTCTAATATATCGAACTCCGAATGGAAGGCAATATCTATCTACAGCGTACCGTATCAAGTAAAAAGTGAAGATATGGATTTGTTTTGCTATGGGTTCGGTTGTACGGTCATAAAAGCTGAAAATTGAGAAAAATACACACATGAATAATATAGGTACTCCTACAATACAAGCCCAAAACAGCACACCGGGCTTGTCTTGATGAACCATTGGAAGAGGGCCGATACAATTCGATGATCCATCTTGTCTCAAAAAAATACAATTTATTCAGTAGCAACGATACTGAGGGTAAGCACCTGTCCTGTAGGCAAACTTATTTACGCAGAAAAATCTCTATTCAATTAATAAATTCCAGAATTCAATGAAATCGAAGGGAAGGCTGGTTGAGCAGATCGTCTCGCACACTGCTTTCCGCGCCGGCCAGCCTCCGCCGCCGATGTGATCTAGTGATTGATTGTTAGTGTTTTCGGGCGCATCAACTGCTAAGGTTTTTAGTCGCCCACGTGTAGTACATGTTTTATCACGAGAGGTGTCGGTGATATTCTTCCGCCAATGGCGAGATCTATCTCTGACCTGCCCTTCGGCTTCCGAGAATTTTCTGCAGCCTGATGTCTTCCACCAGCGCAGGGCACCACCCCAGCTACGACAACCGCCAGGCACCCGACTGGTCTCCTGTCATGTGTGGTGGTGTACTGCATTAGGCTGTGCATACTGCTATTAGTGTGTGTGTAAGGAGTGAGGATAGGTTTATCAGGAGGTACGAAAGATCTCGCGTCGTCCGTGGCCCGTTTGCTAGTGTCCTGCTCCCGCATTCTCCCGGTGTAGATCGGAGAAACCACCGTAAACTACCGATCGGAGCAGCCGGCACCTAGAACTCTCCTCCAGACAGCGGGTAAATTCGACCTAGCTAACAAGAAAATCCTGCCATCCCCAGAAAACTGACGCCCTTAGGACCTACCGGTGCGAGGCACTGCTGATGGCCTGAGCCGTCGCCGCCTGTGCCGCCCGCGCCGGCCCAGTTGCCTCGGCTGCCAGCGCCCAGCGCTGCCGGGGCGGGCGGCGCGCGGGCCTTGTTCGCCGTCGCCTTAGCGGGCGACGCGATGGGAGCGTGTGCCGGCACGCGTGGCGCCCGCCGCCGCCCGCCGCCGCGCATGTCAATGGCGCGGCCGACCCGCTGGCCCTGATCGCCCCGCGGGCGATATAAGCGCCTCGCCAGGAGGTGTGGTCGTCCAGTTCGCCGCCGTCCGCCTCCGCAGCCATGGCCCGCGCCGTCGCCCTCGCTTGCGCCTTGCTGCTGGCGGTCGCCGCCGCCGCCAACGCCGCCGCCGTCGCCGCCGGCGACGCGCAGATCGACTCCAACGAGGTGGCGCCGCGCCTCGCCACCCCCGATGACCTGCTCTGGGAGGTACAGTGCTGCTGCTCCACTCGCAACGCGTTGGCAGTCATCTCTTGGAAAATAATGAGCAACTGACAATTATGGAATATTGTTTCACTGAAAGAGATAAATTTAGACGCTACTTATTTGTTCATAATATGATAAATAGTCCACATTTCATATGCAGTTTAGAGTTAATGAATCATAAAATTTTATTATGAATTTTTTGTAAGACAAAAACAAACCAAAACAGTTTAATTTTAGTATATCCTGTGAATTAAGAATCTTTGAAATGCATCATTTTAAATAATGATTATAATAATAAATTGTATTTAAAAATTATTAATTAAACCTTTGTTATTTATTCAGAATAATTTATTTATTTAAATATATAAACGTCGATTAATTTAATATTAAAAATAATGAAAAGTTGAAAGAGGGGTGTTACATTTTTGCAATTTACAATGGCTTATGATGTAAGAGGTAATAACTTTTTAGACTAAATCAGTTACATTCATGATAACCTGAAGATAACATGAAATTTACGGCCAAATTTATTAGCGTATAGTTTTAGGAGTACACGGATAACTTTGAAATGTAATATAAATTCAGAATAAGAAAATAATTGCAAAATCTAACAAATACATTTTTCTGTCAGACGTTCGTAGATTCGTTTGTTTAGATTGACATTTATTTGAATACAAAATCAGATATTGAGCTCATGTATGCGGTTCAAACATCTCGCATGACACTGAACCACTACTTAATCATCTTAAACTATTGCTAGTGCTCTAAGGAGACAAGCACGAGCAGACAGAGAGCAAAATACTAATAACTTTGGTAGAGAAATGTTTTGAAAGCATTAAATTCTCTTATTTCTTCCAAGCGAAGTCAGTTACTATCAATTACTAGGGTGTAATTCGAACAATATATTCGTACAAATTACTTGGATCACCCATCAGCAAGTTTCCCCGAACACAGTACTCAAAAGGGCATGAGCATGTATTACGAAAGTAAGATCTTTTGGAAGAACTTGTTTCTACGAGCTGATGAACACTTTCACAAACCAGGCGAGCTTAGAAATCATCTAGTACACTAAGAAATGTAGACATATGATGTGAAATTCGTGATAAACAACTTCTTAATCAACCGTCCAGAACTGCCCTTACAGCAACTACATACAACTTGGCGAAGATTAGGGGAAGCCTTCCCTACCACACTTTCCGCCTGAAATAGCTAGTGCATGTGCCATCAATTGCTGGGAGCGGATGAAGCATCTGAAGTGGACAAAGACGCTCTCAAGTTTTTGCGCGGTTCTTTCGTTTCCTCGCATTCCACCATGGCTTTACCATAATTCACTTTGTCATTAACGCTACCGCATTCTCATTAACAGTCGCATACCAGTGGAGGGGGGAGCAGTTACGAACCCCAGCATAGTTTATATCTTATATATTTGTTTAGGAAAAGAATATGGTTTCATTGTTTAGGACAATTTTGATTCAATCTTACCGAATTTTTAGGTCTAAACGGAAATCTAAACGCATATCGGATGTTTACAGAACAATTCGAAACCATCACCATCTGTATTCGTATCGAGAAAGCTCCGGCGATCTGTTACAACCAGACGCATGCCAGAGAACACCAGACGCATGCCAGAGCAGTATCATGACAAACGGATCACGGCCCGTGCGCGATCTTTCCTTCCTCATCCTTGTCCTATTCTCACCCCTTTACATACACCTACAAGTATATTTACATGCATTGACAGTACCATACCGTACATGCCAGGATATTAGTTGGGAAATTGTTCCGGCTCGGGCATTGCCCCGCTGGTGGGAGATACCTGGTTGAGGTCAATCCCCCAAGCCAACATAGGTTGATACCGGTTCTCACCATCCAGCGCGGAAGATCACCATCAATATACGCCAAACATACACTATACTCACAGGACTAATGACTTACGCAGTCGGCGCTCCTGGAGTGACTAATCAATGCGTCAATGGTGCGATGCAGGTGGCGGACGAGTGCGTGGGCGCGTCGGGGGCGATGCACTGCCTGCGGCGCAAGGTGCTGGCCTTCCTCGAGGCGCAAGGAGCGGGCGTTGCCGGTGCGGGCGCGGGCAGCGCCGCCGGGCGCGCGCTCGAGTCGGACGCGCAGCTGGACGAGGAGATCCTGAGCCGCGTGCGCAGCTTCGCCGACACGCACCAGTTCCGCGTGCAGCTGCCCGAGCTCTTCTTCCAGCGCGCCACCCTCACCTTCCGGCCCGCGCGCGGCCTCCACAACTTCCAGGTGCACTTCCCCGCCGAGGAGGGCGCCCGCGACGCCGACGCTTCGCAAGGTGAGCCCCTCACTCTTCCTCCCTCACTCTGTCTCCCTCTCACCGCCTCTCCCTCTTTCTCCTCTCTCTCCCTCTTTCTCCTCTCTCTCCCTCTTTCTCCTCTCTCTCCCTCTTTCTCCCTCTTTCTCCCTCTTTCTCCTCTCTACCTCGCTTTCTCTTCTTTACTCTCTGTCTCCCTCTTTGTCCTCCTCTCTCCCTTATTCTCTCTTCTTTACTCTCCTCTGTGCCTCTCTATTTCCCCTCTCTCTCACTCTGTCTCTCGTCTCTCCCTCTCTCTTTTCCCCCTCTCTCTCCCTGTCTTCCTCTTTCTCTCCTTCTTCCTCTTTATTTCTCCTATCTATTTCTCTCGCTTTCTTTCTTTCCCCATACCTCTCTTCTTCACTCTCCTCTCCCCCTCTGCGTTCTTATCTCTCCTCTCCTTCACTCGTTCTTCTCCTCACTCTGACTCTCTCTATCTCCATCTTTCTATCCTCCTCTCTTCCTCTTTCTGTTCCTCTCTCCTCCTTCCTTCCTTCTCTCTCTTGCTCTGCATACCCTTGGCTGTGCACGTTGTCGTAATTCCATTTATACCCAGATGTCTAAGAATAACTGTTACAAACTTCTAGAACATGATGGGGAGGAGGATCGAAGATGATCACTTTTTGCTAATGAACGCAAGGGAAATCGCATATACAATGGCCCTGATTGGCAGGCAGCTGATTGTTAAGTTACTTAATTGTAGATTACTCAAACGCAGATATGTTAATGCGCCCGTTAAACACCCGACAATATGAGTTACTTGCCAATCAGGGGCAGATACAACATGTGTAACTTAGATACTAGAAATTATCCACTTCATGTTAAATATAATACAATTATCATCTTCCACTCCTATGTTCTTGACGTTGGTAACTTTTCCTCTGAGACATGCTATGTAGCTCACTAGTGGGAGTAACGAAGTTATCCGCACAATAAGGAAAATGCACAAATGATATCAATATTGTAAAATGAAATTAATTTAATTAATTTTCCACCAATCCCCATCCGCTTTTGCTTTCCGCCCCCTCCCGCTCCACTCCATGTCACTCGCACCTCTCTGTCTCTAGCAGTCTGCACTCTCACAGCTGCACCCCATCTCTCCCACTTCATCGAACGTCTACCCCATACCATTCTCGCCCAACGCTGCCTCGCCTGTGTCGCCCCGGCTACGCCATAACCCCAGCTACGCCATAACCAGCCTCTGCTCGCACCGCTTCAACGCAATCCTTACTACATAAGTACAGCGCGGGTTGCATTTTTTAAAAATAAACAACATATTCGAGGTAACATTTTGAATCGTAACCCCCACTATTTTGATTCGTCACTGCTCAAAAATATTCAGACCAAATTTGGGAGCAATTACTTCCATGGTCTCGATGAAAATAGGGAGATTCAAAAGACTTGCTATATAATATGTATTCACACTTCACTTTTACAAAATAGATTAATCTGGACTCAATTGTGGAGGTGGTTTCGTAGTTAATTTGGACCTTACGTTTGCATCTTGCTTATACAGAAGTGACCCGTGATTTGGCAGTCGGACAAGTTACTTCCCAGACTCGCTGGGCCTGGGGATCGGATCCGGATACGCTCACCTGGAATTTATGTTGGAAAACCGGGTTCGCGGCAGGTTTTGTTGAGGGAACAGGGGTTCTGCCGTTGCCCTCGCTCATTCCCACATTGCTCCATTAGCATGACTATCTTTTTTTTATAATTACCTATCTTAAAAAATTGCCCGTTTTCAGGTATGACAATGATGCTTAGGAACAGACGTAATACAATTTATTTATTTTATACAGAGTGAAAATGGATTCAGCTGTGCAGGTGACTCACGTACATTTGAACTTGAAATATCCGATGAATACGCCAATATAATACTTTTTATGAACAGGACTAATTTCATGTTTTAAGGTCCAACATAATCATGTTTCTCTCACTTCCATGTACAAGAGAGTCACTTCCTAAAGCTTTTCGGTTCTCTCTGTCATTAACAGATCACGTCTTTTTTCAATCATCAGAGCCCTCTGTCCTTATTTAGAGCCTCCTGTCTTATTTTCAGTCCTTCGTGTTTTTCAAAGCCCATCATTATATCAGTCAAGTGTTTTCTGAGTTTTTCTTTACCTCTGTTTGCCAAAAACGTATTTTATATATCTTTCCCACACAAATCTAATTTTTCACCCAGTGACCTAAAATATTAATTTCCATATTCCATACGTTTTTTAACAGTGTTCTTTTTACTTTACTTAGAACTCTTTAATTGCATGAACTAACTGATACCACGAAATAATATTTGGCAGAAAATAATGAAGGACGCGCCATAATAAAGTATCTGAAGCTTGTGTACCGATTTTATTCTCTTTTCATGTAATGAAAACATTTCATTTGCAATAAACCCGAGAGTAAAATATTGATTCACACCATTAGTTTTCTCTTCCTAGAACACGAACGATTTAAATGCTCCAATTCTTGCGGCAAGCATTCCTGTGCTGCTGTTTACACTAGCAATTTTATGACGGTCATTATGTTGTTTGCGTTCCCCTAGTACCAGAACTACTGCATTTCCAATTTAAGAATTAAGGAAATAAGAAATGAAAGAAATCTACGTAACGTATTAAACATGTAAAACGTAACTAGTCTTCAACTTGTTTCTGTCTGAAGTGGAACAGGTTAGAAAATGTCAACTCAATTATTCCGAAATGTAAATGGCGAATAATACTAAACAATCATGGTCGTCCTGCGACATGTTAATCGAAACAACTATGATTTCCCAGAGGACAGCGAGTAGAATATTTAATGTAGGTAAACGAAAAAATGAGAATAATGATTATAATATTTACGCACAACATGCCTACGACAGGGACAATCATTTTTAATCCAATATTCATTAAATGAAAAAATGTAAAACGAATATTAATGGGCATGGAAACAATAACAGCAACCTTTGCTGTTCATTACATTACTATACTTAACTGGTAATATTTCTTCAATGAGTTCTAAACCATTGTACAAAATTCCTATTAAAATTCAACCGTAATTTTAATTTAGAAAGTAAAACTAAAACTCATTGAGCAAACAACAATAATAATTTAATTTGGAAACATTACGACTTAAATTCAACTAAATTGTGTCTTAAAGCTACTATTTTGTGAATTCTTGAATGTACATTATACTCACATTCAAAACCAGCAAGTCAAATAAAGGACTAGGTACAGTATTAATTCATTCAATTTGAAGCTTTTACCAATATATGTTTTGCTGGTCGTTCTTGAGTTATGCCTTGTTTCTTAATTATCACATTGCTCTGAAATCAATATCAGACGTTTTTCGAAAACGCAATTAAATGCTTTTTTAACAACATTAGAATGTTAGAAGTGTGGAATATGTGTGACATGATACTGAATAATCGCATGATTTATAAAAATAATATTTATTCAACAATATGAATCGATTCTACTTATGTACTTAACTATATATCAAGAAATAATCTGAGATTTTTGTTCCTCAAAATTACATTAGTTTTCAAAACTTGATTCCGATCTATCATTCCGCATGAATTTGTTCCCCTCATTAAAAAGAGTATTAATGTTGGTAACTGTGTCTCTTACACGTCTCCAAAATACACCGTAAACCCATGGAATGGGGCTAAACGTGTCCGTTTTGTAGATACGTCTAAGTTAAAGGGATTAACGGGTTTGATGGTTGCCAATTCAGAGTCTCTCCATTATTTCCCAGGCGTGTTTTTAATTTATTTGGCCTCCAAAGGGATAGAACATTGTACAAGAAGACGCGAAAAGTATTATTTAGAGTCTAGAAGCAATAGGAGGGAGTACCACAGCGTTTGAGCAATGAAGCAAGGAAACAAAACAAAACATAGATGTGAAATTCACAGCCTCAAGTAAGTTATCACATTTGTTAAAGAAATTAACTAGTATGAACATAAAAATATCAACATTAAAACAGAATTCACTGATAATAATGACTTTGATAAATTTGTGTGTATATATAATATATACAAATTGGGTATTAATACATAATCGTTCGGGAACGGTTACGAAGAGGACAAAACATGTTTACGTATATAATCTTGAAAGCTGACTTACGAAATAAATGTCGTGTGGTAAAGCAAAATGCCATAGAAGAGTTGTTTTTTGATGTGTGCTATCAATTCTGATATCTGATTGTCACGACGTCGGTTCTACGCCACATGTTACAAGCAGGTCCCCTTTTCTAAAGCGTTTAAAGATCTCTTGCCGTTGCCGTTGCAGCGCGCGACATGATGAAGAAGAAGATGCTGCTGCCGCTGCTGATGCTGGTGAAGCTGAAGATGAAGGCGCTCACCCCGATCCTGCTGGCGCTGATCGGCCTCAAGGCCACCAAGGCGCTGGTGCTGAGCAAGATCGCCATCCTGCTGGTGGTGGGCTTCCTGGTGGTGCAGCTGTGCAAGAAGCTGGGCATGGCCATGCCCGCCGCCATGCCCATGATGCCCGAGATGCCGCCGGCGACGGCGTACGGCGCGCCGGCGCCGGCCCCGCCCACCGACTCGTACGCCCCCGCCGGCTGGGACAGCAACGGCAACGGCAACGGCGGCGGCGCGCAGGGCGGGCCCTACTCGCGCGTGTGGACCCCCACAGACGCCCACCAGATGGCGTACAACTACTACGCCCAGCAGCACGGTCCCTCCCAGCAGCAGCCGCAGGCCGCCCGCAAGTAGGCGAGTCCGAGAGGCGGACGAGGTACACCATACTTCCACACGGGATCCATCGAGACGCGACACCGCACGAAGCGCTCTTCAGCTACGAGAGAAGCCTTATAACAACAAGAACACCGGACGAAATCTCTTCCAATTTCTTCATATCTCCCAGCAATCAATTAGGTTAAAATGGGATGCAGAGAACATAGAAAACCCTGTTTGACGCTTGATGTGTTCAAGAAAACCCCACGCCCAACTTTCAAAATCATACGCATCAGAAGCCATTACAGCCTCTAGCAATATATTTTATTACTGTCGAAAATCAATCTCAGATTTTTAAGATAGTAGTAGGCCTCCAACTCAATTATTTTAGTGTACAAAGCTGTACTTCTCACCCTCAAATAACAGAATCGTCAACGTACTAATTTTCCAAGGTTTCTACTCATGCTCTTAGAGTTTCAATCCAATTATAGTTAATAACTTAAGAAATGGAATGGAATGTGCGACAATGAACACAATGCCAGCGCAGCGCTTCGAGGGAGGTCTCGAGATTTCGTTGTGTTTGTGTGGCTCGCCGCCCCTGGCAGAAGCCCGTCGCCACCCCCGACCCCCGCGTGCCGCAGCCCCATACCAAAGAACGCCCGCCCACGAGGCAGCGCCCAGACAGCGAGCGGCCGCGGACCTTTATTTATTTCTGTACAAATGCTCTCTGATACGTATTGCGAAGATGTTCAATGGATATCAATGTATGTGAATAATTTATTGTTTAAACAACCCTTTCATGTTTTTAATAAACGTTTTTCATACAATTTTGGTCATTTTTATTTTTGTTGCATACCACCTTCATTTTACTTTCAAGCATAAAAATGCAGAAGCAAAAAGC
The DNA here is from genome assembly GCA_017312745.1 of Gryllus bimaculatus. NCBI lineage: Eukaryota > Metazoa > Arthropoda > Insecta > Orthoptera > Gryllidae > Gryllus > Gryllus bimaculatus. The sequence goes on from BOPP01000168.1 coordinate 739,268, forward strand.
ATAAAGATGAAGAAAACCCTCTGGTTTCCTTTGCATATGGTAAGTAATTTTCGGGGATTAGACGCTCAGTTTTGTAGAGAATGTTGAAGATTTTTTTTATGAAGATAACTCATTTTTCCTTATCTTATCTTTAACAAAAGTAAACCTAGTTTTACTCCTTTACAAAAACAGACTAATTCTATTTAAATTAAAGTTTTGTGAGAGTAATTTATAAACTAATGGATATAAAACTTCCTGTGACGATTTCAAAAGTATCAATCATATTTTTCATTAGGTAAGGAATGATACGTAAATATAATTCTACTATAACTTGTTAATTAGAAAATCCTTTACACATTTCGTTGTTTAAATGATATTCTGCGAATGAGATGTTGTGACCACAAACAGTAAACGACTATTGTAGCGCCAAAGTTGTATTTTTCACCGGTTCTAACCCCGTTAACATTCTCCTTACAAATCTGCCAAACAGTTCCAATGCAAATGCTTCCTCTCACAATCCTAATAGTAAGTCATACCACGTACTCGAAGGTCACTGGGTCTCAGGGGGTCTGCTCCCATCGCAAAACTTCGGCATTTTAAGCGAAGAGCTGAATACAATGCAGGCGTTGATTCACTGCCCTCCATAGCCACTGACATGGTTCGTGTGCATCTTTTGCCCTATTCACCTCGATCTTCAACCCGGACAGTGACACTTGCATACCGTACACATCCACCGCTGCCAAACACAGTACGTGCCGAAATTAGAGAAACAAACAGCACACGATAAAACAGTTACCGCCTCCCAGCAAGGACTTTCCCTACCACGTCCTGGAAGTTTGGCATCCGGCCGCTAGAGGACGCACTAGTCAGTCGCGCGGGGGGGAAACGAGGGGCAAATGCTACTAGATGGCGCACGCTGTCCGGCGGCGCGTCTGCCGGCGGTGGGCCTTCCGGGTGCGTGGGTCAGCGACCGCCGGGCCACCCGCGTGGGACAGGCGCGATCGGGGGTTGCCGAGCCATCCCAGGGCGCACGTGCGCCTCAACTAGCCACCGGGAGGTCACGGCTGGCCACGGCCCCCCACCGGCGAAACAACATAGTAGACTGTAGATTACGCAGTATTCAATGCCGATAGACAAATAAATGAACATAGGCAAAAGAAGGCAGAATAGACAAAACAGGACGTTATACATTACGTAATATTAAATGTCGTTTGATAAGAGCTAGAAAATAAATAGGCATATAAAGATGTGCGTGTTGCAGTTCTCTTTCCTCAATTAGGCTTGTTATGGCATCAATGAAGTGCTGACGCATGCATCAGTTATCATGAATTTCTCCATTTGGACGCTTTAACTACTTTTGATACAAAATCACTCAAACACCTACCCTCACAAAAACGAACTCACAACCTCTTGAAGTGACACATCATGTTGCCTCCTTTCTCGTCTTAACCAGATTTGATACCCACATCAGCATCAGCATCACGAGCAATAAAATTAATATATCGAATGGCCCATTTCTGTTGCACATTCTTCATTTGTTGGATTTGCTTGAATTTATAAACACGAGTATCGCATTCAAGAGGGGGGGCATAGCGCTTCAGCCCCCCCGCCCCTAAATAAGCTGACGATACATTTGAAACAAAAAATAGAAATAAATTTTAAATTCAGTTTAAATGAAAAATTATGTAACAGAAAACATCAAGTCCGCTGCACACTACACCTACGAGCCTCCCCTTGAAAAATCCTGGTTGCGTCACTAGTTAATACTTTTGATTTCATTCGGCCTCCCCGTACGTGCAGCAGCGGCAGCGACAATGCTTCTTTCGCCGCCGGGACAGCTTCTTGGATAATCGTCTGCTACGGTCATTAGACCCGTAAGTATAGTGCAGGATTTCCCCATCCAGGTATCTCCCACCACAGAGGCACAGCCCCAGTCGGGACAAGCTCGGTGCTCCTGACTGATCTCCCGACAAGGACGGTAGAGTGTAAGTAAAGAATGAGGATAGAACAGGGAAGATAAAGGAAAGATTGCGTGCGGACTGTGACCCGTTTGTTGAGGTACTGCTCCGGCACTCTCCTTGGGTTGGTCGGAGAAACCACGAAAAGCCCCCTATCAGAGCAGCCGGCCGCTAGAATTATTTTTCAGGCGGCGTCTGAGCGGCGGAAATCCTTCCACCGTGGGGACTCGAACCCTGGGACCTCCAAGCACTGCAGTGCCATGGGTTGAGCCATGTGTGGGGGCGGGTGTGTGAACGGGGGGTGGTGGGCGTGGCCAACGTAGGGGCTCGCGCGCGTCGGCGACCGCCGTTGCCCCGGTCACCGTCGGGTCGTTGACTGCGTGCCCCAGTGAACCTGGCTGACCGGCAGGCAGCAGGCAGGCAGGCAGGCAGCAGGCAGCAAGCAGGCAGCAAGCAGGCAGGCAGGCAGCAGGGAGGCAGGGAGGCAGGCAGCAGGCGGCGCGATTCCGGAAGCGGCGGAGAGTTGCAGCGGCGGCCGCCACAGCCGCAGCCGCGCGCGTCACGTCGCCCGCCCGACCGGCCGGGTTGCACGCGCGGCGCGGGTCGAGCCACGGGGGGCTCCGCGCCTGTGGGAACAGGGAGCCCGGCTGGCGGTTTGTTGCAGCTTGGGGAAAAAGAATATCGTTCGACCCCTGAATGAAAATAGACACCTATCAATTACTGGCTTCGCTATTGCAATGTATTAAATAAATACAATTCAAGTTCTAAAACAATTCTTTTAATGAAGATTAATCATGTAATAACTACTCTTTACCTACATATTAACAACACTTTTTGTACGTTCTGTGTACATCTGTGATCTAATAAATCTTATTACAATCAGTTTCGTAATGTTTGACTTCAAATAATCGAAGTGAATAAAAAACTATGAGATCCCCCAACCCCGACACGTAAGACGTTAATTTAAAAGCTTACAAACTTCAAGCTTTTGTGCTTATGCTAAGGACATAAGAAATGAACGAATCACAGTATGTTAACTCAAAATTGAGAATCGAAATAGCGAAGTCAATAGACGAGCTAACGCCATGGACACAGTCCATACCTCAAAATTGTTCTCACATCCAACCAGTAATAAACTAGAATGTCTCACAGTCAGTAGAAAATCTTACTTTACTTACGTTTATGTTAGACATTGTGAATACTTCAGTCTCACTTATATTAATGGTTATGTCTATGTGCTATGCTTATGTTTACGTTTTCATTGTGAATAGGCCTTTACTCTCTCCACTCTTAAGGACAATTCAAAATGTAAACATAAACATAAGCATGGTGTTAACATAAAAGTTGGAACTACGTTCATAAGCGGACTCATTCACAATGCATAACACGCAAGATGTTAACTTAAAAGCTTACAAGCTTCAAGCATCTGCACTTATGCTTAAGTAATGCTTATGCTCTTCTCACATACCACGTTGAAGTAACATAAGTCACTAAACCAATTGGAGATGCCCGATTGCCTTTCTCTTGTCCAATACCATACTGTGGTATTAGTATTATCCGTCTGTCAGTGTTGTGTTTTTGAAAAATTCGGTGACGCTCCCCTCCCCTAACCGCTTGGTTTACTATACTATAGCGCGCCGCCGAAAAACCGAGGACGCCTATTTTTGGCAGGAGGCGGCGCTCGACGCAGCGGTGATGAGGCTTCGCCCGCCCGCCCGCCCACCAGGTGTTGCAGAGCGTTACGTTTCGGAGTGTCGTAATGAAGCGAAGATCGCGAGAGCGACTATTTCGGAAACGGCTGCGATGTTGTGGGCGACACTGAAGGTGATTGGTAAGAACGTTAAAAAATCATTTTCGAGAAAAACGTTTCATCTTTATGATAAACATTCTTAGCATTTTTGCGTCGTTGTTTCGTAAAAGAAATTAATATTGAATATAATAATACTCGTTACTTTCGGTTAAAATGTTGGGAAATGAATTAATATTTCGCTATATTAATATCGTTAAGTCATAACAATGATATGGCAATATGTAATGACAAACTCTCATTTACAATGTAATATCATCAGAGGTGGACTACTACGAAGGGACTACTGCTGTGGTTCCATTAATCGCTATACCGACGATGCATGAACGTTGGAAACTACAATGCGCTAATAAGAAACGAACCAAAGGAGAGGAAGCACGACCAGTGCACGAGCTTTTATTTAGTGCTGTAGTCTACTAGTATGTGTGCAAGGTTTTCCTTTCGATTTGTGATTAATTACTTGAGCACAAACAAATTGTGCATTAGCGCATGCACGTTTTAAATACATCGCTTCGCGTGCACCCAAAGTTTCCAAGTCGATACGAACCCCATCGGAAGAGGTAAATTAATTATCATCAGACCTAAGCATCTAGACGATCCAGAACGACTGGTCAATCGTCCGGTATATTTTGTCGCCTGTTAAAATTACTGTTCACACTTGTGCATTGCTTTCACGATAACTAAGTTATTTATTTGTGCGCTTTATACTGAAATGAAGCGTTGGCATCTATGGCTGACTTCTCAAGTATTCGATAATAGACTTATATAATCAGTTTTACGAACGGTCGCATTTAATTCATAACGTTAACTGAGGGCGCCAATTATTCAGTCGACTTCCTGGGTCTGGTAAATAAACTGGTCTGGTAATAGACAGAGTCCATCAACTGTATATACGCGTATAATTTTGTATTGTACTGATCTGTTTATTTTAGTAGACTAAACGTAAGAAATGTTTCAACGGAAACAATTTGTTGATAATATAATATGATCTCGTTCTCTTACTATTCCACCAATTAAATATGCCAAATCACGTCTCTTGTCAGCTATGAAACCATCACACTGCAAAGGAAGTCGCCCCAAACTGGAAAATATCATTGCATTACAACGTGAATAGTACACACATCTCACCTTAAGAGACGAGCTTTCTTCCCGGCCTATCAGCTGCGGGTAATGAAAAAGCTTTCAGAAATCGAACAGGATACGCTGCACGCGAGCGGCAGGACGCTGTTAGGGAGAGGAAGTGGCGCGGAGATCCGCCCGCTGGGAAAAGGTTGAAAACCTCTCGGAGGCAGGTACAGGTGGGGCAGGGGCAGGGGCAGCATCCCCTTATCTGATTTACGAGCGGCGCGGCGGTGGGCTGCAGGGGCGCTCGCGAGCCAGCGCCCGCCCGCCCGCCCCGACCCGCCCGCCCGCCGCCCGCCCGCCCGCCCGCGAATCTCCGCCTTCCAAGGCCGCCCCTCTGCGGCGGGCGGGCAAGGGCTTTCCAAAGCGGAGGGCCGCCGCGGCGCCGGGCGGTGGCTTCCGGAGACGCCAACCAGGTCGATGCCTCTGGCGGCAGGTCGCGGACGAACCGATACGAATCAGCCCTGAGAGGTAAACAATTGCAATCCCAATTGTAGAATCCATTGTTTTTAGAGGGATTTGGTCCGAAAATTTAAAAATTATTTCAGTTTGCCGACGTTTCGAAGTTTTATTTTTCGATCTTCAGAGTTGTATTACATCAACAACACGTTTAGAAATACATAAAACAATAAATATAACTCAATACATTGAAACAAACAAAAAAAAATAATAATACGCATGTTAGTAAGATAGGTTTCTTTTCTTTTTTATTTTTTGTTTCATTGTATTTGGTCATATTTATTGTGTGAAATATAGTTATAACCATGTTGTTGGTGAAATACAGCCCTGAAGAAAGAGAAACGCCGGGAAACTGAAACAAATGTTTAATTTTCGGACCAAATCCCATTAATAACAATTTGGATTCTAGAAATAATGGGCATGAAATACAGAATATAATTCCAATTGCTATTATAACACTTTTATTACACCTAGCGCAATTCACTTTATTTCCATAAAATAATGAGTTATTAATTGGTTACTTTTCTAAACAGTGTTCTTGAATAATAACTCGAAAATATTTCATCAATTAAACATTTCAGTCAAAGGCATTTTCAATGTTTTAAGTGTCTTTCCACAAATGTGGAGAATAGTGAATTAAATAAATGGAATTCACTAACAAATTTTACAGCTCAAGCACGTGTTGCTGAATTTGTGGGTAAACTTTTCTCCTATTCGAAGAACGTTTTTTGCACATTAACTAACTAAACTACATTTATACAATCTACATGAGCAATAGACGCTAAAGTTTCGTCATTTAAGAATCTAGTGGATTGCTCAATGTTGGATTTTTTCTTGCATATTATTTCGTGTAAAAAACTGGGTTACAAATTATAAAAAAACATGAAAATTTGATAAATTCGTAATGTTTGATGCACACTCCTGTTAGAAAAACCATTCGTGTTTTTGTGATTATTTTCAAGTGGCTTTACATTTATTATGCTAAAATCTTAGTAGAATGTCCACCTTAGGCACGAATGTCTTAACTTTTGCCGAGATTATAGAGTGGTCATACACACTGCTTATGTAGAAGTGTCGCTTAAGACACAGATGTCGGAGAAGGACAGCGAGGGCGGTGAGGGGTGATGATTGCAAGGAAGAACGGATAGAGAGGAGCCAGGGTGTGGCGTGAGTATTTCTGACAATCAGGTAAAGCACATTGAGAAATGAAACGGGTCTTGAACTTGGTCTATCAAGGGCGATGATTATAAATGTTTTACATGTCAAGGTCGTCAGATTACCAAAACAATCTTCAATTTGACTCGCTTCACTCACGTATTACGAAACCAACGGCGAGATTGCACACAGCAAACTCTGGAGTAATACAACGTTCTTGAGATCACCCAACGCGAAATTTCTGAGATATTTTATACCCAAAAATATAGTTATGCATTATCTCGACACACTGCCCTCGCGTAAATACACATTCGTTTATTCTAGTAAATACGAGCATTTCACGCAATTCTTTTCATTAATATGTATTAGATGCTAGTCAAAAACAATACTCGTCAATGCAGATCCTCTGGCTACAACTCGAAGTAAATTAGAGAAAGCAAGGTCAAAGACGTAATGCAGTGATGACCGGAAAGTTGCGGGGCGGGGCGAGGCGACTGAGTGAGGGGAAGTGAGAAGCTCGAGAGCTGGGGTGCGAGGCAGCGGGTCACAGGGGAAACGATGAGCTAGGAATTCAGCTGCTGGGAAGCAAGGAGCTAAGAAGCGAGAAGATGAGGAGCGACAAACTGTGAGGCGATGAGGTAGAAAGCGATGAGGAAACTAGGCACGAGAAGATGAGGAGCAAAGACCAGGGGAACGATGCGCTCAGAAACAAGGAATTGTGAAGCGGGGAGTTGCGGAGCGATGAGCTGAGAATCTGTGAGATTAATAGTGATGATCTGTGGAGCGATTAGCTGGGTAATGATGAATTGGGAACCGACGAGGTAGAATACACAGATTCAGTAAACGAGGAGGTGTGGGAAGAGGAGGCGGGGGACGTGGAGTCGGGGAGTTGGGCGAAGATGAGCTGAGGTAAGATGAGCAGAGGAGAGATGAACTGGGGAGATGTAAGCTCGGAAACCATGAGTTGGGAGCAATTAACTGATGAGCGAAGAGCAAGAAATCGACGGGCCCGGGTGCGAGCATTCAGGCAGTGAGGAGGCAGATAACAAGAGGTCGAGAGTGAGAAGCTGGGAGAAAGGGGCTTGAGATCCTGTTGTTGGAAAGCGATGGGTAGGGCAACGGTGAACTGGGGAATGATGTGCTGGAAGATGAGTTGGCTTAGGAAACACGAGTTTAGGAAAGATGAGCTGAGGACAGGTGAGCTGGGGAGTGATAAGCTGGGAAATGTTAAACAGCAAAGACATAACCTGGGGAGTGAGGAGCAAGAGAACGATGACATGGTGAGCGTGCACTTTGGAAGCGTGAAGCCGAAGAACGAGAAACCGTGTAGAGAGGACCTGAGAAGAGATGAGGCGGGAAGTGAAGAGCTGGAGAATGGGTTTGGGAATAAAGAGAAGCTGGGGAAATGCGGTGCTGAGAAGCGTGCGTGCGCGAGAGCTGAGTATCCGATCAGTGGTACAATGGACAGCATCCATTGCGCAACAAGGGCGGCAGCCAGGGCAGGGTACAGGGAAAGCCCCTGCGGGCGAGCGGCGAGCGGGGACATTCGAGAATCGCGCCGCGCGCGCGCCCTTCGCCGGCGCTAACGAGCGCCGTGTCCGCGGGTGCCGCCGCCGGCGGAAGTCACAAATCGCGCGGCCCTCCCCGCCACAGGGCTCGCTCGCGACGAGCACGGCTTTCCACTCTGGCGTCGCCTGTCAGCGCGGGCGCCGCGACCGCCAAATGAATGGGCGCGACACGCCACTCCGCTTCCCCGCCACTTTTTCATCAGCGCTATCGCACGGGCCCGGTTCCATTCAGCAGTGTTTTGTGAGGAGAACGCAGCATACACGAAACAAAATAAGTACAATGGAAAGTCGACAATTGAAATTGCATTATTCGAATTTCACAATTTGTTCGAATTTCCCACATTTCATGTTTTTAATGTGTATGTATGTATTGAACATTAGAAGGTACCAGAGTTTCCAGGCCTTGGCTCTGTTTTAATGTATTATCCACGCCTGGGATAAGCATGTGATGAGCATAACATATTGTCATAACTAGCTTACTTCATATTTGTGACTTATCTGGCATACTTGATATTTGTGGTTGACGTTGCACTGAATAACAACGCATAAGGCATATACGACGAAATCGAAAGGAAGAATGAAATATCAATCACATTTTATTAAGACACGTTGCTTTTCTCTTTACTATTCACAGAGGGATGCTAAGAAACAAAGACCCGAAAAGAAATGACATCAGAAATACAATTATTAGTTCCGTTCAAGGGCGCCTAAGTACGGTTAAAATTAGATACAGGCAATAAGGAATGATCTAGTAGTAAAATGTATCTGAAACGAGGACCAAAAATAATGAAAAATTGACAGCTCATTCGCAGCATATCTTAGCACAAACCTTCGTAAGCAATGTGTAGATCTTTCGGGCAAAACAATGGAGGGACTGCGAAAGAGATGCTAAATTTAAAAGATGTCGTAGTTCTAATGTTGGCAGAATAGAAAAAAGGGAATATACAAAAAAAACTAAAAAATTTAAATTGTTGATTTTACCTTAATTTCCCTTTGTTCGTTCACGATTGATGTAAAAATATATTATCACTTCTTTGTAGAACCAATTGCCGGAGTATGGTTAGTCCTGCGAACATCCTGCACTGTTTAGTAATTTTATATTCAAATTGCATAGTTTATTAACGATATATTTTCTTATGAATCATTTCGCCATGTTTTGTTCTGTGTAAAGAACATATATTAATTGTACACTTTTAGAATTAGAACTTGGTCCGAGACAAATAAATTCGGAAACTGAAAGGCGTGAACACTCTAGTAGATGAATAAATAAACATAATCAGTCAAACTTGTAAACTTTATCTCAAACTATCTAAAATTAAATGAATAATCGTTTATTATTCACTCACAAGAAAATTATTTACAAATCGTCTACTTCATTTTTAACACATTTTACAAATACATTTTTTCGACATTTCCTAACTTGAGAAATCAGGAAGGTTAGATGCACTTGGTTGAAAAAAATCCTTCAAATAAAAATAAAAGTCCTTCAAAAGGCGATAAAAGAAATTCAGATGTAGGTTCCTAAAACACGAGCGACGTGTGTATACTTGTACATAATCATGTAAGAGAATGTAAACGATATGAATAGGACCAATAGACGCAAATGAAAACGAACATTCAAATGCTTAATATCAATGAGTCATAAAACCAAATATACATTGTGATATATGAAATTGTAAAAAATGGAAAAGATGAAAGAAACGTGGACATCTTTCTTCTTTCACAATTTTATACTAGTTTATATTTTACATTTGATTAAATGAAATTGAAAATATACGTATTTTCTATTATAACATAAATGAAAGGTAATTTTAAAACTATAAACTGAAAATATAAAACAAAAAATGAGGAACAATTTAAACGAATATTTTACGTTTGAACTTCGTATCAAGAAAATAAAATTCGATGACTTATTTGACTTCTGTGAACTTTAAAACATGCAATGTCCGTATTAGATTTGTGAATATTGCAAGTATTAATGTTACAATTTTTTTGTCACACGAGGAAAAAGTCTAAGTCATTAAACTTGAATACTTAGTTGTATTATATATTTTTATACCTTGTATTTGAGTGATATCAGTTGTAATATTTAATGTTCTCATATATGTTTAACATGAGGTTACATATTTCGTAATAAAATTTAACAATTATCTCCTCTTTGAAGGAAAATATTTGACCCACACTTTACATTCATGTGACTTTTGCAAACACATGTTTGGTATTGTTCCAGCTCACTTAGCCCATGATTCTGCACGATTTCGTCTTGAAAAAGAAACTTTGCTTACGAAGTTGTTTAAAACAAAATAAGTATGATATGAGTTGGCTTTGAACACCTCACTTAGACAACATCCACCGTAGCTACATTATGCATTTATATTTACGCATTTATATTTTCAGCGCGGATGTTTAATTTCAATGTTGCAAGTGCGAGATATGTACGCAGTGAGAAACAAACATTAAAACTGAGATGTGTCTCTTTCACTTTTCCAACAACAGCAACAAAAACAAAATATAAAATTTTAAAATTGAAAGACTTTTCGGAAAACTTAACTTCATGAGGCATCTTGCCTTTTTCCTGGATATAAAATTCTAGTTAAAAAGAGCAGAACACAAATTTTGCCAAGAGGGTAGTACGTTGTCTTTTGAATATTTGCTCCTTGTGCGCAGTACATGTGTATGAATCGACTTATGACAGGCGATGAGTTTGCACGTCGAAGATGGGAATAAAACTTTTAAGTCTACAATGAATAGCTTAGAGGAGCTATTAAAACGGTCACTTTTTTAGTGACTTTTGCCTCCTGAAAGTCATTCTCCTTTGAACCAGGGACCCCAAAGTCCCCAAGCCCATTAAGATCAAAGCGAGGAGGATGTCAGAGAGAAAAAAGCGAGAGACGAAAAATCGAGGCAGACACAAATTTTGTCAAGGGAATATGCCATCGTTTGTATTGTGATTCCCCATTGTAGTGATTTTTGTCGCCTAAAGTTCATTCTCCTGCAAACCAGCAACCCCAAAGTCCCCAAGCTTGCGAAACTTAAAGCCAGGACGACCTTACGAGTAGAATGAGATGGATAAAAAAAGGAAGCGAGCTAGAATCAAAGCCGACACAAATTTTGTCAAGAGGATATGCCATCTTTTGAAAGTTTGTTTCTTGAGGATATGTATATTTGGGTTGAGTTTTGTTTGAAGATGAGGTTGCATTTTCAAAGTGAGAATAATATTTCCATGTCTAGGATGAAAAGCTGGGCGCAGCTGCAATATTGTACGTTTCCCCCTTCCTAGTGATTTTTGCTCACGAAGCCCAAAGCAGGCCGAGCCCGCGAGGGAACGGAGCGGAGAGACGCGAAGGAGGCAGCAGCACGGGGCGCGGGAGGCGGAGCGGGGTGGGGGGATAGGGGCGTGGGCTCCACGGCCGTGCAGTGCGCCTGGTGGCTGAGCGACTTCCTCTTTCCTGCCCGCCGCGTGACTGCGCCGCGCCCCGGCTCCCAGCCCCGCGCCCCGCCCCACCCGCCCCGCCCCCGCCGCGGTTCGCAGCGCTCCGCCGGCCACCGCGCCGCCACTGCCAAATGCAGCCACCGGCGCGGCAACGCTCCGCAGTTTTTATCTTCTCGCGTATATACGGAGGAATACACGTCGTAGAGAAAAAGTTATGTAATGCCGCGGAAAATTGATTTCATGATGAGGAAATGCACGTTTTGGGGGCCTCTGAAACCAAAAAAAAAAAGCGTGTTTTTTTTTTCAAAACGTCCGTCCGTGCATTTGTCTGTCTGGCTGTCTGTCTGTTCGTCTGTCTGTCCATCTATCCATGTGTCTGTCTATCTATCCATGTGCCTGTCTCTCGATCCGTGTGTCTGTCCGTCAGTGTATCTGTCTGTCTATCCGTCTGTCTGCCTGTCTGTGTCTATCCCGTCTGTTTGCCCGTCTTTCTGTCCGTCTGTCTGTCCCTCTGTCTGACCGTCTGACTGCCTGTCTGTGTCTGTCCCGCCTGTTTGCCCATCTGTCTGTCATCCTGCCTGTATGTCAGTCCGTCTGTCCGTCAGTTTGCGAACAACACAAGCGCCCAAACTATGCGTAGGATTTTTTTTTCAAATTGAATGCTCCTCGGTTGATGTAGTCTCACTCGAAGCTCTGAAATTTTGGATAAACAAGACCAAAGAAATTAGGAAATTAATAGTATGAGAAAGTTTGTGCCAATATACAGCACAATTAGTTCTTTTTGCTTCCCCACCCCGTATCGACTAATCTAAGGAAAGAACGTCAGAATAACGATCAAAAAACAACACATGAAAATCTATATATTTAAAACAGTAAGGGGTTTCTTCATAAATGAATTTGAGCATTATACTCAAGATAATTTTTGTTCGGAATGAAAGGTACCAGGCTACAAATGCTTATCATCGCTTGCTATTATTAACAAATTTTACAGTATAAACATTAAATTTGAACAAGCACAATTAACAGAATGAACACTTATCCGCAGTCATTTGTTCATTACCTCCATTTCAAAACTTCCCACATTTCATGCAGTTTATTGTGTTGTTTTGATTTGCGAGTTGCAACACATCTATCGAAAGAAGACACAGTTTCACAACCATAGTTTTAAGTTCAGAGATTACATGGATTTCGCAAAATATGCTTAAGAAATATAACTCGGTCCCGAAAGAGAGTCACCGGCTTAGGTGACTCAGGACATCAACTGATATCACTGCAGTACCTTTGATTGGGAGGTCAAAGCGTTCGATTCCCGACGGTAGCAGGATTTTTGACACTAGCTAGATAGCTAGGTCGAATTTGGCCGCTGTCTGGAGGAGAATTCTACCGGCCGGCTCCTATAATCGGTAGTTTTCCGTGGTTTATTTGATCATCATGATAATTCAGGAGCCGTATCCTAACAAACAGGCCACGGATCGCGCACGATATTTCTTTCTCATTCATTCTTCTTTCCTCACTCCTTTAACACATGTACACTTACATGTAATACACTACCACACATACCAGAAGACTGGTTGGGTGCTTACAGTCTCTTCAGGCTGGGGCGGTGCCCCTGTGGTGAGAGATACCTAGTTGAGGGAAACTCCGCAAACCGAGACGGTGGCAGTGGAGGGAGATCACTTCCACTACCCGCAATAAATGCATGCACTACACTTATGGGCCTAATGATCTTGCACCCAGAATCGCTAATCAATCACTCGATCGATCAATCAATCAATTAACCGAAAGGGAGACGAATTAATCCGGGTTTAAGGTTCTAGGACGCATTGTTTCCGAGTAATGCACGATGGTAAGGTTCGTTGCAAGACAATGCGTGAGGCGGGTTGCCCGTTCGCCTACTTTCCCATGCTATTAACTGCAGACATTTCCCCGTGTTTCATGCAGAACTGGTAATTTCTTCTTCAACAGTAGAACATTTAAAATATTTTGTGACGACAGTTTCTTATAATTTGTACACAGCTGTTGCCTTTCCATCGCGTATGTTTCAACTATGCAATAATGATACAAAAATAAATTTAATATCAACATATATTAAAAACAAGATAGGTGTAATATTCTTTTAAAAATATTGTTATAAACAAGGAATTTTTATAATCAACTTGGTAAGAAATAACTGGATGAGCCTTAAAATATGTTTGGTCAATTTTTTAATACTAAAATACTAAATAGTACATTCATTGTGGATTATTATTCTGCTTACAATTTACTTTATTTTATAACAAAATCATTTTTAAACGAGAAATACAGCAAACGACTGTTAAATACGACGTTGTCTAAAAGGAAACAAAAGTATTCACTAAAACGTTTCAGACAGGTTACCTCTTCCAAGCGGATAATATTCTAGGCCTATAACGAAAACTTGTACTTTCATAGAACTTCTTCACAATGGACTAGCAAGCAGACATTAGTTTCGGTCTCGAGCATGTCCATTATTCGCTTTATTAAATCTATTGGCGTCTTAGCGTAGAATATGTAATTTTCTTAGAGTACACCGTAATTATTTTCATGTAACTCTACTACTGTAACCAACTATAACTCGAAACTATTATTTCGAAAATCCTTTTCATAGTCCAAATAAAATGAGAGCTGTAAAGTAACCTAATCTACCTTTCTCCGTGAAGTCTGTTATCTCTTAGAAGACGATTCAGAGAAGGAAACATGGATGGCAGAATTAGCACAAAATGTCCAAAAATGTACTCACTCATGTAAAGGTAACTCAATTTTCATAGCGAATATATATGTGCCTAATTTATTTATTTCTTAATGGACGGGCGTTAATTATTTAAAACATCTTACTCTGTCCATTTTTCTAATTATTTACATAACTTTAATTTCTTCATTCAGCTCTCATGCCCTTCAGTCATTACAAGTTTAATTATTTTCCTTTAAAATTTATTTAACCAGCATTGTTTCGGCATTTCTCTCTTAATTTTTTCTCACTATTCATTTACTTTATTAGATGGAATTAACAGAATATTAAATAATATTATAAAAATTGCAAATTTAAGGAAATTTACTTTCTCGTTTAGAGATGTTTTATTTCACTTCTTGCCTTACGCCATCATCAATAAGATAGTTGCTTACCATGTGATTGATTAACACAAGAAAGTTTAAATTTGTTCTATTTTGCTAAGACTCTTATAGAATTAGTACACGTGATTATAATTGTAAAGTTCTGAGGTAATTTTCAGTCATTGTTCTCTCCGACCCTGAGTAACTGATTGAGTTTCGTAGACTGAACTACTTATTAGGGAATCAATTTACTTGAAAGTTATTACTTATTGAATTTTAATTACACTTTTAAATGTCTCAGCAGATAATTATTTTTTAGTTGAGATTTTTAGTTTGTTTATTGAACATTTTTATAGTAAATATCTTACTCAACCAATTAAATTACTTTGCTCCATTTTTATATTACTGAGCAACATTTTATTTTAAAATTAAACATATTATTCTCGTTAATTTTAGGTATATCGTGAGAATTATTACAATGTTTATCATAAAAGATGTAAGGAATGTAATCACATACAGAAAATAACAAAATGTTTCGTAACGGCAAAGCAAATTATGTGGAGGCATTTGTGTGGGAACATATCTCACGTTGCAAATGAGATAAGGAACAAGGTGCAACTTACTTCGCTGCTTGCAATGAACTTGAAAGGTAACTGAACTTCTTACATACATTGTGCTTCACAGAATGCGTTTCTACATATTCGAATTATTTTCTACATCATCATATTAAGGATGTCAATTGGTATTTTGTGATCATGGTGGCTTGTGTTCTAGCGACTTCACAACTAACATTATAAAAAACATTCTAGCGATAGTTATTTTATTTCGAATGCGATGTAATAGCATACGATCATTGAGGGTAAGAAGTGATTACGTGCCCAATGTGGTACGTACGCGTCAATCGAACATACTCGAAAAGCAAGGATAAAAAAACCCTTCCGTCGATGCAACTCAAATCCTTCTTCATACAACACCATAATTACCTCACGTTTGAAATTTCTTTGGAAGTGAATCAAGCCTGTATGTTTTATGTTTTATACTTGGCATTTATATATTCAGTATGTATTTATATGAATTAATTGATCAAGACTGTTGTATGAATTATCACAAAGGCTTGTGACACACTGTACCAAACTTTAATGTTTAAAGAGTCTAACTCAAAATTATACATTTAAATTGAAGGTAAAGAAATGCCACAAAATAGGGAAATGAACACATCATTCTAACAATGATATAATACTGAATTTTAAAGATATTATTTGCACCAGGAAAACATAATAAATAAAGTAAGTCAATGACGTTTATAAATTTAATACTTTTTCGACCCTTTCTTTCCAGGTTGTCTTCTGGTACAAATCTACTTATTCACAGCGCAAAATAAAGAATCAGGTCCCCGAATCCAATTCGCTCCGCGGCGCCAGGCGAAGAGAAGCCTCTGAACCCGATCCCCCGCCTCGAGGCAACAACAAAACATCCTCTTCCGCGTCGGACGCCCTCGGTCGTTGGTTCCTGCATCTCCCCACCCTCCCTTTCGCCTCGACCGCCAGCCCGGCCAACGAAAGTAACATTAATCGACGGAAGAATGCGCCAGCGTCGCGCTCGCTCGCGCTCCGCGAGAGGGAGAGCGCCGCGCATGCGCGCAGCTGCCGGCGCCGCCAGCGCCTCTAGCGCCGCGCCGGGCAACACGGCCGCGCCGCCAGCGTCAAGGTAGAGCACGGTGACGTCATAATGGCAAGGCAGGGCGTTGATCCCGCGTCCTTTGGAACTGGGTCACGATCCGGCCCGGTGGCGGTGCTGATGCCGCCGCCGCCATCGCCGCCGCCGCCACCGCCGCCGCGGCAGGGGCAGGGGCGACGACCCTGGATGTAGGTCACCGTTTGCCATTGAACCAGGGGGCGTTCACCCCGCGTCCACGCCGCCGCCGCCGCCGCCACCGCCACCGCTGCTGCTGGTGGTGGTGCTGCCACCGCCTCCGTCCCGCCGCCGCCGCCGCCGCCGCCGCCGCCGCTTCCACCGCCACCGCCACCACCACCGCCACCGCCGCCACCGCCGCCGCCGCCGCCGCCGCGCCTGCTACCGCCTGTTTACCGCCCCAACCGCTCTTCCTGCTCGAACACACATCGCCATATCCGTCTCCAGGGCAGTTTCGCTTCTTCTCTTCCCTCCATCCGCGACTTAGGTGGCTTAGGGCATCAATTAATTTCCCTGCGGTGCCTCTCAGCGGGAGGAACTTGATTTCGAGTGCCGGCGGGGGTAGGATTTTCGACAGTAGCTATGTCGAATGCAGCCACTGTGCGGAGGAGAATTCTAGCGCCCGGCTGCTCTGATTGGTACTTTTCAGTGGTTACTCCGATGAACTCCGCGCGCACTTCCCTACCAAACAGGCCACGGATCACGCGCGATCTTTCCTTCCTCTTCCTTGTCCTATCCTCACCTCTTACACACACATATACGCACTACACTACCACTCCTTTCCTGAATGTCGGGAGAGCAGTCGGGAGCAAATAGCTTGTCCATGCTGGGCTGTGCCCCCGCTGATGGGAGACACCCGGAAGAGGAAAAACCAGCAATCCAAGTGTACGTCGGCGCTGGATGTAACCATCCAATGGGGGGAGATCACTTGTACCTCCCACAATAAAAATGCACTACACTTACAGGACTAATGACCTCAGTAGTTGACGCATCCGGAATCACTAATCCTCCCTCCGTACACCTCTAGCGTCATTGTATCAACCGGCCCCACGTTAGAAGCATTGCTCAGCGGTCACCGATATCGCTCTAGTCATTGCTTGCAAGACACTTGCCCCTATTTTATTTCTTCGCTGTTGCCACTGTTGCTGAACTGTTTTTCTCGCTTCTTTTGCCACCGCATACCTCCAGCGACATCGTCACGCCTGCCATCTCCTGTAGTCGCACTCTTCCTGTTCCAACACCGCAATATCCTTTGCCTTCCCAGTTTCGCTGCTTCTCTCACCGCCAAACAACTTCAACGATATTACCACTATCATTTGATCCTACATGAGCACCGTTCCTGATGGGTCATGTTCCCACCGTGACAACTTAGCTAAGCATACTACTTCATCGGTATTGCTATGATTACTGAACCAACTTCCTCATTTCACACCAAAAAAATGTACTCCAATGTATATATCAACTTCCTTAATTACACACATAGCCTTCATATCTCTTAGTCATCACATCATTCAATCAGTCATCGAGTCGATTGTAACTTAGCGTTACGTATTTTGTCAGTTTTGATGCCGCTTTTGGGCCATTATTCTTCTTAATTGCTATCTTTTACATCATCCTCGTAAAACCCCCTCGTAAAACCCCGACTCTGGTTGCAATCAACAAAACAAAGTCTCCCCTGTTTGTGATTTTCAACGTAAGAATGTCGATTTGTTTCAAGGATGTAAGATTCACTAGCAGCTCTGCCATATTAATCGTCACTAATCAATTGTCAAGTTGTTTAACTGTCATCTCTTTAATCTCCAAATCTCTCTAATCATGATTTCGTCAAAACTTTCTTATTTAAGAGGAGATCAGAAAACATTGCGTCCACATTAATGTTTTCACTCTCGGATGAGTAGAGATTATTAACTAACCCCGATCAAGCACCATTTTTCATGCTATCCCTCGTTGGTATTCCAATTTTCCCTTCTTCCTTCTTGCACACAGTTGCGCTTGTCATATCATCTCGGTGTTCATTTCATCAGCGACAATTTTATCGAACACTCATTACTAAAAACCGTGACCTCGGTGACGCCGACAGGATGATTGATGATATCGCCATCATCATCCCCGACTGGTTACTGCACCTTTGGGTTTAATTCCACTGTCATCATTATCGTTGCCATTACCTTCTCCCACACGACTCAACATTTTGCAACTATTCACATCACTTTCACACCACTGTCGTTATTGTCTTCAACAGTGCAGATGTCATCAACTCCTTTGACCGCACTGTGAGTTCTCATTGTACTTCTTTCATTTTGCTAATTTCCATTACAATTGCCGTCACTGGTACCAATTTTCTCACGGTACTCTTACGGTATCATTAGTCTAGTCGACATCATTACTGTCACCATTCCATTTACCTCTACTATCATTGCCGAAACTTTTGCACCTCGACTCCGTGCACGATAGTGATAAACTTTAATAACCATCTGGTCTTTTATTAATTTTGCCTCGTTCTATTTCTCGCTGTGTCGTCCTCATCGAAAATGACAGAATTTGCGTCGTTTTCAAGAAAACTTTCATCCCTGGCGGCTCGTTAGTGCCATCGTCGCCCGCTTATATAATCTACTGCTTCTATTGCTATTGCCGCCACCTTCGCCGGTGTCGTTCCTGTCGTCATTCTCAACCACATCACCTCCCCTTGGTCATTAGGGACATCATTTCAATTCCATCATCATTGACACCCTTGAGGCAACCCTAACCATTGTTGCTGCCTTCTAAGTTGCTGTTCCGTCCGCTTTCACATTACCACAGATGTCGGCAGTGCTATCATAGTGCCAGGCCGGTACCTCCGCCATCTCCGTGACAACTCCCAATTGCCAAGATATTTCTCGTCGCCATCGTTTCCTTCCAATTCTCTCCTACTGTCTGTCTGTAACTCACACCGTCACGAACACCTTTCCCATTGCAGACCCACAACCTACGTTTTCGCGACGAGTGGAAATGAAATGTCATCGCTTTCCAGTCACCGTCCCCACCACTGCCCCTCAAACTATCTTCCACGCCAATTCACTGTTACTGTCACCCTGTTACGTGTACCGTCACCGCTCCATCTTGTTGCCATGCCACATTGCTGCCCATTCACCTTCGTTGCCACGATCCGTCACCGTCTCTTCCACATTCACCGTCTCTGTTGCCCTCCTCCACCTAGTCTCTCACGAGTACTACCGCGTTACCGTCACTTCCATTGCCTTCAATTCGCTAGCACTGTCACCCTGCCCCGTGCACCGCCTCCGCCCCCGTTGCTGTCCGCTCCCCTGCGTTGCCACGCGTGCGGCCGCAGTGTCACCGCGTGGGCGTTGGGCAGCGCGGGTGCGGGGCGCGGGGCGCGGGGCGCGACGTCGGGGGGCCACCGGATGGGCCCAGCG
>BOPP01000168.1:761220-778530 GCA_017312745.1 Gryllus bimaculatus
GGAAAGGAAGTAGAAGATAAAAGAAAATAAGAAGAAAAACGAAAAAAAGACGAGAAAAAAGAAAGGAGGAAAGAAAGTGTGTTTTACGTATGATACTAGGCCAATTTCATTGTAATTCTATGTAGAATATATAAAGTACTAGATCTATACATGCTAATATGCAGGCTAAACTGCATTTAAACTGAAATTCGAAATACTATTTTTTTCAACTGTTGATATTAGTATAAGGGTGACTTCTAACTGTTCACTCAAATTATCGCAAAATAAAATTCATAACGTAATACCCAAAAATGCAGTGTAAAATGTCACGTATGATTTGTTTCCAATGGCATTTAGCTACTTGAATATTTCTAATCCTAAATGTAAACTCTACATTTTCATATTAACGATACCTATGAATATTAACACATGGCTCCCGGAACACGTTTTTGAAACACCGCAAGAGAGAAAAGAAATATAGTAGGCTCTGGTTAATTCTTCATTTAGTAGTTCGCAGACCTTCTCCTGCTTATACTCCTGAGTTCTAATTCAAACACCAATCTAAAGAAACCACTTCCATTAAGAGAATATTAAATATCAGACATAACAGGAAATGTTGACTGAAGTCATAGGATTTTGTGGTAATGTATGAATCATTTCCAACAAATAATCAATATATGCAGAATTTTCCTAATTTACATCCCTGAAAAGTGACAAATCCGATAGTTCTGAATTTAGTAATCCCTTTGATAATGTTACAGAAATATGAAACCAAATGGTACACAGTACAAACGTACTGAGTTCGAGACTGGAGGTTTGTTGGTAGGACGGCATCATCTCTATGAAGCAGTCGGTGAAAGGATTAATGCTAACAATAAAAGACGTGCTACAATTACAGAAGTGAAATTACGTTTGGGCGATGTTTCCCTGAAACTCAGAAATACAAAGAAAATAAGAAAATAAATTTACTAATATAAGTCTAAAAATAAATTAAACAGATTGGTAGAAATACAAAATTTCGTACTCAAACACGTAAACATCTATAAATTAAACGAAAGGTAAAATTTATTAATACGTATTTAATATGATAAATGTATAATACATTTAATATTTAGCCGACGTGCATTCCCGAGGTGGCTAAGAGCGTTTGCCGACTCAGCGCAACGGTTCAAAGGGTCACGGGTGCGTGTCCCGCCTTGGACTTGATTGTCTCTCGTGTATGTCTTTCTGGTGGAGGGCCTTGCATTCTGCTGACCTCAGAACAGAGTGTTGATGTCTAGCGTTTGGTTCAATGTACGTCCCATCGGGTTGTAAAGGGTAACCAGCTATCGGCTGGGTAAAAGCCCGACGAGGACAGGAGAAGTAGGCAGCGGGAGAGGGATGGGAGAGAGAGAGAGAGAGTGGGGAGAGAGAGGTGATAATGGAGAGTAAGAGGAAGAAAGAGAGTGAGAGGGAGAAAGAGAGAGGTGGCAAAAGAGAGGGGACAAGAGGGAAAGGGAAAGCGAAAAAGACAAATGGAAAAAGAGAGAGGGGAAAAGAAGAGAAGGGAAAGAGAGAAGGGGAAAGAGAGAGAGGGGGTAACGTCTGTTGGGTCACTGCTGATAATGAGGCTTTAAACAGCCTTTTCTCACTTCAAATCCATATATTAGTGATTGTGTGAAGCTCTGGTCATTTCTACTGAATGTATATTTTATAAAGACCATTCCTTAAAATTCGAGACATTATGAAATTTACAGTAAAAGAAAATTTTCTAGCTTTTTGTAGATATTATTCTGCAAGAAGTAGTAATCATTAATAAAGAATAGACTTATGAAACTACAACCCGGCAAAAATGAAGTATCGAAATGAGCTCCCTCGCTGCCCGAGCAGCACGGAAGCTGCGGCGAGGCGAAGGCGCGGGTACAGCCCCACCGGAAACTAATTGAGCAGCGACGGAGGCGGTCTAATTACCGTCTCGTCGCTTCGTGCTGCTGGCGGCGGCGGTGTTTCCCGTGAAAACTGCAGCTGCTTCCGGGGACTCGGGTTCGTCACCCGTCGCCCACCTCGCGGGCCGCAAGGCGAGCGATGCTCGCGAAAGGCCGCGCAAAACACGTAAATGCTAAGGACAAAAGAACGACGCGACGGAAGAAAACTCCACGGGGAATGAGGCTGCAGCTCGTTGAACTTCAACACTTCTCGCCGATCAGGTGATTTTTTGTACCCTTTGTACAATTATGTACTGCAGGTAACACCTGCTTAGTGTCAGATGGGGCTAAGTCTCCTTTCTATATTGGCCTTTTGGCATTGAATTGGACTTCCAGTACCATTAGCGCTTGTTTGGTAATATCTACTTTGCGCTATAGTGGTTTTTGATCGGTGAATGTAGAGGATGTTACGTGACTCTCATCGAGGGAATGTGTTAAAGAATTAGAAGTTATCTCCGAAGTTGTTTAATTCCTCTCATTATGACTTCTCTGTGCAGCATCACAGCTATTAGAGATGATTGCTGTGACTGGTGCTGACGTGTTTGTGACTGTGGAAGAGCAAACTTGCTGAGTGCTTGTTGTCTTTGATGAGGTTGTTTCTGAGGTTGATGCTGCTGAAGTGAAGAGGTGGTGTTCGAGGTGATGGTCGCCCTTGAAGTTATTGCTGTTGATGAGGTTGTTGCTGAAGAAATAACACCCTGCTTCAGAAGCAATAGGATGATGATGAATGGCTTGAATTAAAACTTTTCATCTAGAAAGAACTTAACATTATCATCACAGTACTATCTGGCGAGTTTGATGCGCTTTTCTTCAAATGTAGATGATATGAGTCAATATTTAAAAGCTTTGCGGGTTAGTATTTTGAAGCTCGCATTTTCACGAAGGATGTGGTTATAAAATTTTGTGCTGTGGAGAATTTTTACGTTTTAATGTACTTACAATAAAATGTAGCATACGAGTATTTGTGGTACTGTCCCAGTTCATCAATTTTGGTCTCTTCGATGACCACATCTTTCTGAATATTTCGAAGAGGATTGAGCAGCAATGTGCTGTCGGATATAAACAAAATAAGAAAAATTATGTTTCATCACAAACTTTCTTTTGTCATCGGTTCGTCACACATTGCCATTAATTAAAAATATAATTTTATTTTGATGTAAACATGACAGACTTGCAATGTGTAGTAAACGGACTACAGAGGGCCCATGTCTTTGGGCCCATGTAATTTATTCGAAGACCAGGTTTTACGCATCTGGGAAGCACTACACTAATTGCACGTTATGTACAATGGTTGCAGCACAACGTGTGTTTTGGGTTGCATTAGCGCCACCTGATTCCTTTGTAGTAAAATCTATAATAAATTTATGGTTGTCTGTTTGACGCGCTCCTAGAAGGCAATTCCTCACACAGCTGAAGTGCATTTGCTAAATTTATGCTGATGTCGTCTAATAAAAAATGCTATTTTCACTGCTTCACTGAGCGTATTATAATAAAGAAGACAAAACAAATTGGTTGATTTGGAGGACTCATTCTTTTGGACTGACCGTTGGTTCAACTCTTCAAAAAGTGGTAATAAGCAAAGTAAACATCCGTGCTAATATCCCATATTTATAATAATATTAAAACAATAGAATAATTCATGCAACTGAAGCCTAGCTAAACCACCCCTTCGTAGATACAAGAAGAAAATGGTTTGTGTGTTTTGTTTACGCTTTCTGTTTGTTAGTACTTCTGCCACATACGCGATTCAAAGAAGCTTACTGATGACGCTGATGAAAACGCAATCGTACGCACATTCGCAATAAGAATGGTTTCTGAATATATTTCTGTAGGATAAATGAACGTATGGGGCTCAAGAAATAGGCAAAGGTACACTTTCTGCGTCGAAAAAAAACAACATACCGTGAAAATAGAAAAAAAACTAATAAGAGGAAGACAAGGAAAACGACGAGAAGATGAGAAGACGAGAAAACGAGAGGGAGAGGAGAAGAAGGATACCAAGAAGACGACGAAGACGAAGATGGTCGGGATGAAGACAAGAACGATTAGGAAGTGAGCGTCGAAGATGAAGACGGCAAAAACGAAGCAAAAATGAAGAAGAAAAGGCCAAAGTCGAAAACAAGGAGGAGAACGACAAAGAAGACGAAGACAGAAAACACAAAAAAGACGAAGCCGAAAACGAGTACAATGAGGAGGAGGAGGAGGATACACGAAGCCGAGATGAAAGCGACAACAACAATGATGGAGTTGGCGGAAGAGAGAGCGAGAAAACTGCAGCAAATCGAAAGGCTCGATGTAATTGCCGGTGATTCCATTGAAGCCCGAGGAGCAAGGGCGGGAACCGAGCGAAGAGGAAGGGAGGGGGTGGGGAGGGGAGGAGGGGGCGCCTTTTCTGGAAGCGCCGAGGCGCCGCTTCCGGATGCCGCGTGCAGAGCGCGAGAACTGGTCGTGGGGCGCGGCCATACGCAGCGGCCGGGCCCGCGCTTCGGCCTGCCACTTCCTCTCACATACGCTCCACACCGCCATAACATTCGCAAACCCAAACCATTATTAAAATTAACTAGTTATTTTAAGTTTATAATAATGCAGGCTTAGTTTGCTCAGGGCATCAGTTGATTGATGCATCTGCAGTGTCTTTGAGCGGGAGGTGCTAGGGTTCCAGTTCGTCTCGTGGCAGGATTTTCGACAATAAATACACACATTCCTAGGTCGAGTTCAGCCGCTGGCTGTAGGACAATTCTAGCGGCCGGCTACTGTGATTTGTAGTTTTCAGTTGTTTCCCCGATTAACGTCACACAAATGCTGGAGTACCACTGTAACGAACCGGCCACGACACACACGATCAATCCGTCCTCTTCCTTGTCCTGTTCTCACCCCTCCAGTCCTGAACTTATGGCTTTACCCGCCTGGGAAGTGTCCCACTAGTGGGAGATACCTGGTTTGGGAAAACCCCGCGAGTCGACGTGTAGGTCGGCACCGGAAAAAGATCACCGTCGCCTCCCGTGTTAAAAATGCTTTGCACTTACGGGTCTAATGACCATAGCAGTTGATGCACCCGCAAACACGAAATATTCAATAAATCATTTAAATTAATTTTGCTAGCAATTTTCTGAAAAATGTTGGCGTGTAGGAATGGTGATTAGTCGATTTCCACGACACTTCTTAATTCGGTAGTAGAGTGGTCTGCTACTTACCCACGTATTTTTAAAAAAATATCACTTGAGTGTCGTTTGTTTCAAGAAGTCAAATAAATGTGGGCAATTTTTACATATTTGACTTCGTTTATGTCAACAGCGTAGTTTCTTTGAACTATTAATGTATTTGTTGAGAATGAGTGAATTGTAGTTCATTAATACTAGAATTAACATCAGAATTTTCTGTGCAAATATTTTTTTAAATTGCGTAATATTTTTTATTTTATATATAAAAATGTATCATTAAAACACCTGAAAAATGAATGAAGATTATTGTAATTAAATGATTCTTCTTTGAGAACAATGTTATCTCTGTTCTGGAGCTTTTTTCTTTTTATATAGCAAATCAGCTTCGGTCTGATGGTATCTTAACATAATGCTTTTTCACAAAAAAAAGTTTTGCATTTAAATAAAAATAACGATAAATAATAAGTTTAGTTAAGTTGAATGTTGATATGAATTTCGGTTGGGTTAGACAACTTCACATACTGACAGTGGCGATGGCGCCCGCACCCCACCTCTGAGGCGGTCTCTGCCTCCACTCCCGCGACCCCAGTGCTCCGAACGGTTACGGAATTCGCGTGGGAACGATTTTTAACGTTTAACTTCCAAGTAATGATTTACGAATTTACTTTCCATCCGCAGAAACGCAAAGAGCTGTGTCACTGGCTTTTCTAGAAATGAAGCTATTCTAGTAATTGGGGAAATAGGAAGAATAAAATTTGTGAATATTGGAGTCGGAATTCAGGTGGCCTGAAGATGCACAGCAATGGAAATTTATTTGGTGTAAGGAAGAAACCTACGAGTGAAAAAAATAGAAAGCACGCTGTTCATGGACATTTGCAAAATCCTTAGTAATAGTGACGAAGGTTCAGAAGGACCAAATAGTAGCTAAATCAAGAACTGTTCATTCGCAGTGATAGATGCAGCTCGTTGAGCCCTAACATCAGCGCATCGAGAACAGAGAAAATATCACATAAAAAGTTGTATTTTCAAAGTGACTCATCTCCAAAAAATACAATTTTTCAGGAAGGGAAAGTATTGAAGTTAAGACTTGTAGCTCAGAGTAGGTTTAAACGGTTTTCGGAAGTAGTTTATCATTGGAGGAATTTCATTTTTTTACACAATTTTGGCAGCACGGAGAAGAGACGCGTCATGGGAAATATTTATTCTAAATCTAGAAAACTACCAAAAACGGATTATTGATTGATTGTTAGTGATTCCGAACGCGTCAATGGCTAAGGTAATCAGTTCCGTAAGTGTAGTGATCCGAAATCGCGAAAGGTGGCGGTGCTCTTCCCCGTTGGATGGTGAGATCCGGGGCCGACCTACCGTTGGCTAGAGGGATTTTCCCCAACCAGGTATCACCCACCATTGGGGACCGCCACAGTCGGGGCAAGCTCTAAGCTCCCGTCAGATGTGGTAGTGTAGTGCATATTAGTGTAAGTGCGTGTAAGGGGTGAGGATAGGACAAGACGACGAAAGTAAGATTTGTTTGGATAGTGCTCCGTCATTCTCCTGGTGTTGATTGAAAAAAAATCAAAAAACCACCGATCCGAGCACCCGTGGGCTAGACGTTTCCTCCAAACAGCGACATAATTCGACCCACTTGACACGCTAGTGCCGAAAATGCTGTCAACGTCGGGACTCGAATCCAGAACCTCCCAGACAGAGGCACTGCAGCGACATCAATTGATGCCTTGAGCCACCTCCCCCGGCCCGAAAATGGAGATAGGTCACTATGGAAATAAGCCCTTCAATTGTGTCGGAAGTGACACGCAGAACAGTAGTTTGTTGCCGCCTTTCGAACAGGAATAGAATGACATTCTTGGATGAGCGAAGAGCGCACTTGTTTCCTAAGTAAAAGTCGTCGACAATGAACGGACATTCGAGGTCACCAATGCCCTTTCCTACTTGCAATGTAGTGGCCTGTGATTGGTTGTAAGCTTTTATTGCGCATAAAACTGTAGATGTCAAAGCTTTTAAGAGGAATTCCTAATAGGCCACCCACTCACCTTGCAATAAACCGCATTACTTATCGAACAAATTTTGTTCGTTAATTTTAACTCCAAGGTCTATTTTTCTTCGATACAAAGCAGGAAACACATCCAGAAGAAAGGAAAATGCATTATTCGAGATAATATTGAATATGGCGTGACTGTTTGCGCAACTTTCAAGGTTAATTGTGGAAACAAATTCGAGAAATGTCTTGATAAAAGTTAATAAAACTTCACTCAAATTTCACAAAAAGTAACGGGCATAAATGCACGAATAACAAAAAGGTGTTGGTGTGATTTAAGGGTTAAGGAGAGTAATACTAAAAATACAACTTTCTAACAAATTATTTCGAATGAAAAATAAATTTATTGAAGAGACAAAATGTACACCCAGTTACTACTGCCTGATAACAACAGAAGTCAGTTATAATTTTTTCTATGTCTTATTTAGTTGACAGCCCATTACACTTTACGTCCCGACGTGACTCCTTTGATCTAGAGTCAGCAGAACGCGAGGTTCTCAGTGACAATACATACATGAGAGGCAAGGAACAGACAAACAAGCCCACGGCGGGACTCAAACGCGTGACATTTCGGACCAAACGGCTGAGTCGGTACACGCTAATAGACACCTCGGCTATCCAGATCGGTTATTTATGGTCCTCAAGAAATACATTTTTCTTCGAGAGTTAGCCCTCAATTTGAGCGTTGGCGTGATATCCTCAGTACACTCAGGGGCGTTCTAGATAATAAAAAAATGAGCTATTTTAGCTTAGGCGTGCGTATCCTAAACCAAGATTGGGACATTTCTGGGCCCTTCAGAACCCCTTCCCATTATACATTTGTGATTTACACATGAAAACATGTTAGTAAACAAATAAACAAGTAGAAATAATTTATACATTATAAACCAATTTATTTTTGGCCCTCAGGTTTGAGGCCGTCCAGACGAGACATGTTGTCAATAAGAAGAGTACAAATGTCAAATGTCAAGAGTACTTAAGAACACAGAACAATGTAGTCGGTTTCTCAATTTTTGAAGAACATAAACTTGTACAGTGATATAGGAAAATATATCAATAAGAAAAATTTATAAACTGGTTAATAACGTGATATAAATGTTCCCATCCTAAGTGTCATAACATCCATGTACAGAAGTAATAATGGTGTTGTATATATATCATTCATAACGTTTTGTAGTTGATGCGACATAAAAAAATAATTAAAAAAATATACCCTTAATGATACAATTAATAAAAACAATGTAGGTCGAAGATAGCCATTTAATTTGAGGAGCATCTTTCCCAAATAACGTTGTTCAGTTATGCAAAGAGTCATCATAAGGCTGGAAAATCAGAATTCAATCATATTTACAGAAACAAAATGTTTTATTGCGTGGATGTTCGGCACGCCTTTTGAAATTTTCAGGGCGGCACGCCTCCATTGCCTCCGCCTGTGCGCACACCTATGAATTTTAAGAATGACTAATGATCTCTCAGTCCTCAGAATGGTAGTGAGGGTCAGTATAACAAAAGGACGTCGGAAAATGGCCTCCTAAGTTCAAATTCGGGGTCCAAATTCGGGGTCTAGTGCGCAGACTCGTCACAAAATGAGTTGCATAGATTTTAGAAGGGCAGAAAATCTACAATAGCAGCAACATGTTTTTAGCGTATAAGGGAACATTGAGGGGTGCCTGGCCAAATATAATTCCTCCGACAATGTCCCTTTCTAAGAAGATGTCACGTTCCCTCAAGCACATCGCTCAGATGTAGTTAACTGAGACGACATCTGGCAGAGAAAATGGAATCAATACCCAGGGGCTGTAGGGTTGCGTGAAAAGGCTCCCCTAGACCCACGTCGGGGATAGGTTTCAAAGGAAGCCTGGTTGAAATACATTGGCTCAGAACAGGCGGAAAATGGTAATGTGCCCACAAAAACACCCATACGAGAAATAAAAGACTAAAAAATAAGTATATAACCTTATGAAATTCCTCATTCTTTCTTGAGAAATTCGTTTTAAAACTTTCATTACAATTATCTCAAAACATAGTACATCCTGTGCGTAAAGGAATCTGGCATACTTTAAAAAAGAGAATCGGTTACAGGAGAAACGGGACATCAAATTCAGAATCGGCAGATGTTAAAACAAATCTAGGCTACGTTCGAGGGCCAGAGTGTTCGAAGGCTGTGTTAGAAGCTTACAAAACAACTCACGAAAGTCCGTAATGTTTCACAAAACAAGAACCAAAATAAAGGAGTAACACAAATCTTATTCGTACATTGAGTTTTTTCCCCATAAAATTTTTATTGAAAATTGTGTAATATTTGAATGAGAGCTTTGCCATCAGTTTAGGAAGGAAATGACAGGAAGGAAAAGAAAATATATTTTTGAACTATCTACACAAGTTAAAAAGGAAGCTCCCCAGAGCTACCAAGATACAAGTAATCGAAAGTGATGTGTAGCATTTAATCCGGATGTTCCCACAGTACAAAATGCAACATCAGCAGATGCAATGAATTTTACAGATTCCCCATCGTTTTTCCATTATCATATAATTAAAAAATAAAATAAAAATCACTTTGTATTCAACATTCATTTTCCCGTACAGGTATCTCTCCCAGCGCGACAGAACTCCACATGGGACAAACTTTAAGCACCCGAATGGAAGTCCTACATGTGTGATAGTGTAGTGCATGTTAGTGTTACTGTGTGTAAGGGGAGAGGTTAGGAGAAGGGAAAAGAAGAAAAGATCGCGCGCGTTTCGTGGCCCGTTGGTTAGTGTACTCCGGCATTCGTCTGTTGCTGATAGGAGAAACAACGGAAAACATCCGATCAGAACAGCAGCCAGCCAAAATTCTCCTGCAAACAGCGGCTGAATTCGATCTAGCTATGTAACTGTGTCGTAAAATATACCACAGTATACAATTAATGCCTATGGTCCGTCGGGACTCGACCATAGGACCTCCCGGTCAGAGTCACTGCAGAGACAATGGCAATGCTAGTCTTTGTCCCAGCTAAACACAGATAAGGTTTCAGCTTCATTGCTTACCCTCCAAAATATTATTGAAGAGGTGTCAGCACGAGCACTAGAAGTCCCCAAACAATCTCAATTCACTAGGCGCTCTTCCTAATACTTGAAAAGTAATTTAAATTGTTACTGCCAGAGGCACATCGCGTGCGAAGTAATCTCCGGCTGTCGTAGCCGAGGAGCGCACGTTCTGCGTGCGGCTATGGGGCGGCGGCGGTGGCGGTGGCGGGTCAGTGACTCGCGCCGTATTAGGGCGGCCGACCGCCGTCCATTCATGCGGCGCACAACCTCTCGCGCAGCCGCCTGGCCGGGGCTGCTGCGCGCGCGGGCACTCCACGCGCAGGCCGCGCAGTGGATGCGCCGCGTGGCCTCGGCGGACGAACACCCGGTGTGGGTTGACTGATAGAACTGAGACGGTTAACGACGAATTGCGACGTTCCGTTAATGTAGAGAATAGTTGGTATTCCTGAAGGTATACTTCCTCGGCTGGATGGTGAGATCCGGCGCCGACCTACCGTCGGCTACCGGGGTTTCCCCCAACCAGATATCTCCCACGAGCGGGGCACCGCCCCAGCCGTGAAAAACTAACCTACCGACCGATCTCAATAAGTGTGGTAGTGTAAGTGTGAGTAAGGGGTGAGGATGGGACAAGGAAGAATAAGAAAAAGTAGCGCGGGGTCCGTGGCTCTTTAGTTAGAGAACTGTTATGGCATTCGCCTGGTATTGATGGAAGAAATCACACAAAACTACTGGTCAGAAAAGTTGGTGGCCAAAATTATCTTCCAGACAGCGGCTGCATTCGACCCAACGAAATAGCATCCGAAATCGAAAATCTGCCACCGTCGGAACACGAACCCCATTCACTCTCGGTCAGAGATGCTGCACAGACTGCGGCAAGGCTGTCTTTGAGCTAAACTCCGCCTGACATATCAAGTGGAGGACACGAGCAATAAAAGAATTCGGGATTTCAAACTCATGCATTGAAAGCAGCTCTTTTGAAGCATTAAATATTTGGGCGCCTTCAAGCCCTGGAAATTTTCTGGTCTCTTTTGGATTTTTATTATTAAAACGATTACTTCATTTGTAATTGTGTGGTAATAAGTGATAGGTAATGGGGTTAAGAAACATGGATTACAAGATTTTTACTTAAAAATAACATTTTTTAACAGTTGCAACAAACTTATAGCATTATGAAGTTGGCACTCCGGAGAAGGCAAACGGCGATTGGAGCATCGCTGACACTGCGCCCGGCTTCCGAAAGGCTCGGCGCGGGAAGCGAGGCTGCGACTGATCGCAGACGGAGACGCCGAGCCCTCCAGTCCCTTCGCAGAGGCTTCGAGTGGCAGTGGCCCGCATCTCTGGGCATGAGGAGAAACTTGTCCCGGCTCTTTCTCAGTAACATCAATAGTCGAAAGCGTGCGTGACGGCCAGGCGGATTAAGAATAAAAGCAAAATGACAACACGTACTCTCCGATGTTCAACATCCCAGTAAAGTTAACGATGTGTGAAGTAGTATCCCAAGCTGGGATACCCATGTTGTACCTACGTTAACGGGTTCAAACCCGATCGAAACCGTGGATTTTTAAGGGCGAAAAAACCTTCGTACGACATCCTTCAGAGCGGAAGTAAAGCCGGCTGGCCCATGTTAGTAGATTTACTTAAATATAAAAGATCATCAAGACTCCTTCTCGCCCAGTGAATACCTCCTTTCTCTGCCAGTTCCTGACAGGAGCGTAGCGAAATAGCCTGAGTTCTTTCCATCATGCGATCTTTCAATTGTTCAATCAGTCGTTCAATCGTGCAATCTTTCAATTGTTCAATCAGTCGTTCAATCGCCAATCGTGCAATTCTTTCAATTTTCCAATCAGTCGTTCAATCTCAATCTTCCAATTTCAATCAGCTTCCAAATCATGCAATCTTCAATTCTTCAATCAGTCGTCAATCGTGCAATCTTTTCAATTGTTCAATCTAGTCGTTCAATCGTGCAATCTTTCAATTGTTCAATCAGTTCGTTCAATCGTGCAATCTTTTCAAATTTTTCAATCAGTCGTTCAAATCGTGCAATTCTTTTCAATTGTTCAATCATCCTTCCAACGTGCAATCTTTCAATTGTTCATCCAGTCTCAATCGTGCAATCTTTCAATGCTTCAATCAGGTCGTTCAATCGTGCCAACTTTCAATGCTTCCAAGCAAGTCGTTTTCAATCGTGCCAATCTTTCCAATTTTCAATCAGTCGTTCAATCGTGCAATCTTTCAATTGTTCAATCAGTCCTTCAAATCGTCCAATCTATTCAATTGTTCCAATCAGTCCCGTTCAGATCGTGCAATCTTTCAATTGTTCAATCCAGTCCGTTCAATCGTTGCAATCTTTTCAATTGTTCAAATCAGTCGTTCAAATCGTCAAGCCTTCAATTTCAATCAGTCGTTCAATCGTGCAATCCTTTCAATTGTCAATCATCGTTCAATCGTGCCAATCTTTCAATTGTTCAATCAGCGGTTTCAACGTGCAATCTTTCAATTTTCCAATCAGAATCGTCAATCGTGCAATCTTTCAATGTCAATCAGTGTTCCCCAATCGTGCAATCCTTTCAATTTTCAATCCATCGTCCAATCGTCAATCTTCAATTGTTCAATCAGTCGTTCCAATCGTGCAATGCTTTCAATTGCAATTCCAGTCTTTCAATCTTGCAATCTTTCAATTGTTCCAATTCAGTCGTTCAATCGCTGCAATCTTTCAATCGGGCAATCTTCAATGTTCAGTCATCGTTATCAATCGTGCAATCTTTCAATCGTGCAATCTTTCAATTGTTCAATCAGTCGTTTCAATCGTGCAATCTTTCAAATCGGTGCAATCCTTTCAAATTGTTCATCCCAGTCGTTCAATCGTTGCAATCTTTTCAATCGCTCAAATCTTTCAGTGTTCAATCATCGTTCAATCGTCAATCTTCAATGTTGCAATCTTTCAATTGTTCCAATCCATCGTTCAATCGTCAATCTTTCAATCGTCAATCTTTCAATTTCAATCAGTCGTTCAATCGTGCAATCTTGTCAATCGTGAATCTTTCAAGTTGTTCAATCAGTCGTTCAATCGTTCAAATCTTTCCAATCGTGCAACTTCAATTGTTCAATCAGTCGTTCAATCGTGCAATCTTTCAATCGTGGCAAATCCTTTCCAATTGTTCAATCAGTCGTTCCAATCGTGCAACTTTCAATCGTGCCATCTTTAATTTCCAATTCCAGTCTTTTCCAATCGTGCCAATCTTTCAATCGTTGCCAATATTCCAATCGTCCAATCAAGTCGTTTCAATCGTGCAATCTCAATCGTGCAATCTTTCAGAATTGTCAATCCAGTCGTTCAATCGTGCATCTTTTCATCGTTGCAATCTTTCAATTGTTCCAATCATTTCTCAATCGTGCAATCTTCAATCGACTAGCAATCTTTCAATCGTGCAATCTTTCCCAATTGTCAATCCAGTCGTTCAATCGTGCAATCGTTCAATCGTTGCAAGTCGTGCAATCGTTGCAATCTTTTCCAATCGTGCAATCCCGTTCCAATCGTGCAATCTTTCAATCGTGCCAGCGTTCAATCGTCAATCGTTCAATCGTTGCAATCGTTCCCCAATCGTTGCAATCCGTGTCCAATCGTGCAATCTTTCAAATCGTGCCAATCGTTCCAATCGCAATCGTTTCAATCCGTGCAAATCTTTCAACATCTGCCCCAACGTTCAATCGTGCAATGTGCAATCAGTCGTCAATCTCAATCTTCGTTCATTCAATCGTTCAATCGTTTCTTCATTCAATCGTTCCATTCATTCATTCATTCATATCATCTTCATTCAATCTTTCCATTCAATCGTTCATTCATTCAATCTTTCATTCATTCATTCATTCATTCAATCGTTCATTCCATCAATCGTTCATCATATCAATCGTTCATTCATTCAATCGTCATTCATTCATTCATTTCATTCATATCATTCATCATTCATTCATTCATTCATTCATCATTCATTCATTCATTCATTCATTATTCATTCCATTCCATTCATTCATTCATTCATTCAATCAATCATTCAATTCAATTCAATTTCATTCATTCAATCCATTCAAATTCAGACAATCATTCATTCAATCATTCCAATCAATCATTCAATCATTCATTCAATCAATCAATCATTCAATCATTTCATTCAATCATGCAGCAATCAATCATCATTCAATCAACAGTCAATCAGTCATTCAATCATCATTCAATTCCATTCATTCATCATTCATTCATCATTCATTCAATCATACATTCAATCATTCATTCCAATCATTCATCAATCAATCAATCCAATCAATCAATCAATCAATCAATCAACAATCAATCAATCAATCAATCATCAGATCAATCAATCAATCATCCAATCAACAATCAATCAATCTTCATTCATTCACAATCAATCAATCATTCATTCATTCAATTCAATCATTCAGTCATTCAAGTCATTCAATCATTCCAATCATGAGAGTTGAACGAGAGTTGATGATTCAACTCCCGGTTCAACTCCCGCAACTTCCCGTTCAAACCCGTTCAACACCCGTTCAAACTCCCGTTCCAACACCCGTCAACACCCGTTTCAACACCCTTCAACACCCGTTCAACACCCCGTTCAACAAACCCGTTCAACAACCCCGTTCAAACTCCCGTTCAACTCCCGTTCAACTCCCGTTCAACTCCCGTTCAAACACCCGTTCAACACCCTTTCAACACCCTTCAACACCCGTTCAACAACCCCGTTCAACCACCCGTTCAACACCCGTTCAACACCCTTCAAACCACCCGTTCAACACCCGTCAACACCCGTTCAACACCCGTTCAACTCCGGTTCAACTCCTGTTCAACTCCCGTTCAACTTCCCGGTTCATAACTCCCGTTTCAACTACCCGTATCAACTCCCCGTTCATACTCCCCTTCAACTCCCGTTCAACTCCCTTCAACACTCCCGTTCAACTCCCGTTCAACTCCCGTTCAACCGCTCATCCGTTAACTCCCGTACTCCGTCAACTCCCGTTCAACTCCCGTTCAACTCCGCCGCTTCAACTTCCCCGTTCAACTCCCGTTCAACTCCCGTTCAAACTCCCGTTCAACTCCCGTCAAACTCCCGTTCAACTCCCGTTTCAACTCCCGCTTCAACTGCCCGTTCCAACTCCCGTTCGAACTCCCTCAAACTCCCGTTCAACTCCCGTCCTCCTTCAAACTCCCGTTCAACTTAACTCCGCATCCCGTTCAACTCCCGTTCAATCCCGTTCACTCCCGTTCAACTCCCGTCAGCCCCGTTCTCGTCATCAATCCGTCAACCGTTTCAACTCCCGTCTCCGTTCACTCTTCAACTCCCGTCAATCTTCAACCTACTGCCGTTCAACTCCCGTTCAACTCCCCGTTCACCGTCACTCCCGTTCAACCCCTCAACTCCGTTCTCCCGTTCAACTCCCGTTCAACTCCCGTTCTCTTCAAACTCCCGTTCAACTCCCGTTCAAACTCCCGTTCAAACTCCCGCGTTCAACTCCCCGTTCAACTCCCGTTCAATGTCAACTCCCGTTCAACTCCCGTTCCACTCCCGTCAACTCCCGTCTCGTTCAACCGTTAACTCCGTTCAACTCCCCTGCACTCCTCACCGCCTTCCTCCCGTTCAACTTCCCGTACTCTTTCAACTCCCTTCTCCCGTTCAACTCCCGTCAATCTTCAACTCCCTCCCCCGTTCACTCTAACTCCCGGACCTTCAACTCCCGTCCCGTCAACTCCCCGTTCAGAACTCCCCGTCACTAAGCAAGCGTCAACCCGTACCCGTTCAACCCTCATCCCGTTCAACTCCCGTTCAATCCCGTCAACTCCCGTTCAACTCCCGTTCAACTCCGTCGCTCCTTCAACTCCCGTTCAACCGTCACCCGTATCAACTCCCGTTCAAACTGCCGTTCCACCCGTTCAAACTCCCGCTCCCTTCACTCCTAACTCCCGTTCATCCGTCAACCTTCCCCCGTTCAACTCCCGCACTCTTCAACTCACCCCGCTTCAACTCCCGTTCAACTCCCGTATCCCGCAACTCCCCGTTCAATCTCCTCCGTTCAACTCCCGTTCAACTCCCGTTCACCTCCTTTAATCCTCATCCCGATTCAATCTCACTCCCGTTCAATCCCCTTCCCGTTCAATTCTTACCCGTTCAACTCCCGACTCTTCAACCATTCAACTCCGTTCAACAACTTCCCGTTCAACTCCCGCTTCAACCCGTAACTCCCGTTCAACTCCCGTCATCCGTTCAAACTCCCGTTTCAACTCCCGTTCAACTCCCGTTCAACCCCGTTCAACTCCCGTTTCAACTCCCGTTCAAACCGACTCCCGTTCAACTCCCGTTCAACTCCCGTTCAACCCCTTGCACCCGCAATCGTTCAACTCCCGTTCAAACTCCGCTTCAACTCCCGTTCAACTCCCGTTCAACTCCCGTTCAACTCCCGTTCAACTCCCGGTCAACTCCGTTCAACCTTACTCCGTTCCAACTCCGTTCAACTTCCGTTCAACTCCCGTTCAACTCCCGCTTCAACTCCCGTTCAACCCTAATCCCTTCAACTCCCGAACTCCTTCAACTCCCGCTTCAACTCGCCGTTTCAACTCCCGTTCAACTCCCGTCCAACTCCCGCTCAACCCCGTTCAACCTCCCGTCCAACTCCCGTTTCAACTCCCGTTCAACTCCCGTTCAACTCCCGTTCAACTCCCGTTCAACTCCCGTCAACTCCCGTTCAACTCCCGTAGCCGGTCAACTCCCGTTCAACTCCCGTTTCAATCCTTCAAACCTCCCGTTCAACTCCCGTCCAAACTCCCGGTCAACCTTCAACTCCCGTTCAACTCCCGTCAACTCCCGTTCAACTCCCGTCTCCGTCAACTCCCGTTCAACTCCCGTTCAACCGCAACTCCCGTGTCAAGTTCCTCCCGTTCAACTCCCGTTCAATCCTCAACTCCCGTTCAAACTCCGTATCCGTTTTTCACTCCCGTTTTTCCCCCAAAAAAAACCTTTTTCCCCCGTTCAAAAAAAAAACTCCCGTTCAATCCCGTTTCAACTTCCCGTTCAACTTCCTGTTTCAACATCCCGTTCAACTCTCATCTCTCTCG
>BOPP01000168.1:779052-789980 GCA_017312745.1 Gryllus bimaculatus
TTGTTCAACTCCCGTTCAACTCCCGTTTCACCCTAACTCCTTCAACTCCCGCTCTTCAACTCCCGTTCAACCCGTTCACCCGTTCAACTCCCGTTCAAACTCCCGTTCCAACTCCCGTTCAAACTCCCGACTTCAACTCCGTTACTCCCGTTCAACTCCCGTAACTCCCTTCAACTCCCGTTCAAACTCCCGTACCTCACCTTCACCCCTAACTCCCGTTCAACTCCCGTTCAATCCCGCAACTCCCGTTCCTCCCGTTCAACTCCCGTTCCAACTCCGTTCAATCCTTGCTCCGCTTCAACTCCCGTTCAATCCCGTTCAACTCCCGCCTCCGCTTCAACTCCCGTTCAACTCCCGTCACCCTTCAACCCGTTACCCCTTTCAACTCCCGTTCAATCGTACTCCCGTCCCGTTCAACTCCCGTTCATACCCCTAATCCGTTCAACCCCGTCACTCCCGTTCAACTCCCGCATCCTCAACTCCCGTTCAACCTTCAACTCCCGTAAACCCCGTTCATCCTTTTCAACTCCGGTTCAACTTCCCGTTCACCCTTCACTTACTCCCGTTCAACTCCCGTTCAACTCCCTTCAACTCCCCGTCAACTCCGGCTTCACTCCCGTTCAACTCCCGTTCAAACTCCCGTTCAGTCAACTCCCGTTCAACTCCCGTTTTCAACTCCCGTTCAACCCCGTTCAACTCCCGTTCAAAGCTCCCGTTCAACTCCCGTTCAACTCCCGTTCAACTGCCCGTGTCAACTCCCGTTCAAACTCCGTTCATTCCCGTTCAACTCCCGTTCAACTCCCGTTCAACTCCCGTTCAACTCCCGTTCCAACTCCCGTCAACTCCCGTTCAACTCCCGTTCAACTCCCGTTCAACTCCCGTTCAACCTCCCGTTCAACTTCCCGTTCAACTCCCGTTCAACTTCCCGCTTCAACTCCCGCACTGTTCAACTCCCGTTCAAATCCGTAACTTATCGCCGTTTCAACTCCCGTTCAACTCCCGTCAACCCGTTCAACTCCCGTTCAACTCCCGCTTTCAACTCCCGTTCAACTCCCGTTCAACTCCCGTTCAACTCCCGTTCAACTTCCCGTTGCAACTCCGTTCAAACTCCCGTTCAACTCCCGTTCAAACTCCCGCTTCAACTCCCGTTCAACTCCCGTTCAACTCCCGTTCAACTCCCGTTCAACTCCCGGTTCAACTCCCGTTCAACTCCCGTTCAAACTCCGTTCCAACTCCCGTTCAACTTCCGTTCAACTCCCGTTCAACTCCCGCTTCAACTCCCGTTCAACTCCCGGTTCAACTCCCGTTCAACTCCCGTCAACTCCCGTTCAACTCCCGCTTCAACTCCGTTCAACTCCCGTTCAACTCCCGTTCAACTCCCGCTTCAACGCCCGTTCAACTCCCGTTCAACTCCGTTCAACTCCCGTTCAACTCCCGGTTCAACTCCCGTTCAACTCCCGTTCAACTTCCCGCTTCAACTCCCGTTCAACTCCCGTTCAACGCCCGGTCAACTCCCGTTCAACTCCCGTTTCAACTCCCGTTCAACTCCCGCTTCAACTCCCGTCAAACTCCCGTTCAACTCCCTTTCAACTCCCGTTCAACTCCCGTTCAACTCCCGTTCAACTCCCGTTCAACTCCCGTTCAACTCCCGTTCAAACTCCCGCTTTCAACTCCCGTTCAACTCCCGTGTCAACTCCGTTCAACTCCCGTTCAACTCCCGTTCAACTCCCGTCAACTCGCCGTTCAAACTTCCCGTTCAACTCCGTTCAACTCCCGTTCAACTCCCGTTCAACTCCCGGGCTTCAACTCCGTTCAACTCCCGTTCAACTCCCGTTTCAACTCCGCGGTTCAAACTCCCGGTCAACTCCCGCTTTCAACTCCCGTTCAACTCCCGTTCCAACTCCCGTTCAAACTCCCGCTTCAACTCCCGTTCAAACTCCCGTTCAAACTCCCGTTCAATCGCCGTTCAACGCCCTTCAACTCCCGTTCAAACTCCCGGTCAACTCCCGTTCAACTCCCGTTCAACTCCCTTCAACTCCCGGTTCAAACTCGCCGTTCACTTCCCGTTCCAACTCCCGTTCAAACCTCTGTTCAACTCTCGTTCAACTCTCGTTCAACTCCGTTCAACTCTCGTTCAACTCCTCGTTTCAAACTCTCGTTCAACTCGTCGCTTCAACTCTCGTTCAACTCTCGTGCAACTCTCGTTCAACTCTCGTTCAACTCTCGTTCAACTCTCGCTTCCAACTCTCGTTCAACTTCGTTTCAAACTCCGTGGCAACTCTCGTTCAACTCTCGTTCAAACTCTCGTTTCAACTTCGCTTCAAACTTCTCGTCAAACTCTCGTCAACTTCTCGTTCAACTCTCGTTCAACTCCGAGTTCAACCTCTCGTCAACTTCTCGTTCAACTTCTCGCTTCAACTCTCTTCAAACCCTCTCGTTCAACTCCCGTTCAACTCCTCGTTCAAACTTCTCGCTTCAACTCTCGTTTCAACTCTCGTTCA
This sequence comes from Gryllus bimaculatus, assembly GCA_017312745.1. NCBI lineage: Eukaryota > Metazoa > Arthropoda > Insecta > Orthoptera > Gryllidae > Gryllus > Gryllus bimaculatus. The sequence continues at coordinate 781,554 of BOPP01000168.1, forward strand.
AAACTCTCGTTCAACTCTCGCTTCAACTCTGCGTTCAACTCTCGTTCAATCTCGTTCAACTCTCGTTCAACTCTCGTTTCAAACTCTCGTTCAACTCCCGTTCAACTCCCGTCAACGCCCGTTCAACTCTCGGTGGGTGTGCGATACTGTTCTCGGTTCAGCGGGCGTCGTTCAACTCTCGTTCAAACTCTCGTTCAACTACTCGTTCGAACTCTCGTTCAACTCTCGTTCAAACTCTCGCTTCAACTCTGCGTTCAACTCCCGTTCAACTCCCGTTCAACTCTCGTTCAACTCTCGTTCAACTCTCGTTCAACTCTCGTTCAACTCTCGTTCAACTCTCGTTCAACTCTCGTTCAACCTCCGTTCACTCTCGTTCAACTTCTCGTTCAACTCTCGTTCAACTCTCGTTCAACTCTCGTTCAATCTCGCTTCCAACTCTCGTTCAACTCTCGTTCAACTCTCGTTCAACTCTCGTTCAACTTTCGGTTCAACTCTCGTTCAACTCTTCGTTCAACTCTCGTTCAATCTCGTTCAACTCTCGTCAACTCTCGTTCAACTCTCGTTCAACTCTCGTTCAACTCCCGCCTTCAACTCCCGTTCACTCCCCGTTCAACTCTCGTTCAACTCTCGTTCAACTCTCGTTCAAACTCTCGTTCAACTCTCGTTCAAACTCTCGGTTCAAAAACTCTCGTTCAAAACTTCTCGTTCAACTCTCGGTCAACTACTCCGTTCAACTCTCGTTTTCACTCCCGTTCAACTCTCGTTCAACTCTCCGTTCAACTCTCGTTCAACTCTCGTTGCAACTCTCGTTCAACTCTCGTTCAAACTCTCGTTCAACTCTCGTTCAACTGCTTCGTTCAACTCTCGTTTCAACTCTCGTTCAACTCTCGTTTCAACTCTGCGTTCAACTCTCGTTCAACTCTCGTTCAACTCTCGTTCAACTCTCGTTCAACTCTTCGTTCAACTCTCGTTCAAACTCTCGTTCAACTCTCGTTCCAACTCTCGTTCCACTCTCGTTCAACTTCTCGTTCAACGTCTCGTTCAACCTCGTTCAACTCTCGTTTTAACTTTCTCGTTTAAACTCTCGTTAACTCTCGTTCAAACTCTCGTTCAACTCTCGTTCAACTCCGTTTCATTCCAATCCAATTCAAGGATCATCCTGACAGATGACCCGCCGATCGGTCCGTCCCTCGCGAATCCTCCTGTTCGTTATTCCACATGACAAAAAATGTACTGAATTTATTTTGCAGATCAACCAAGAGGATCCTAAGACATCTCTAAAAAACTGGTTTTTAAGCAAGTAAAAAAGTTTGCGGCGGACTTACCCGGCCACCATTTCTGAAGATCAATAGCTCATGCCATTCCTCTCGACATGAATAATCATCTGGCATTAACCTTTTATATGATTCCACTTGGAGTATTCTGAGAAGAATTGTAGTAAACAGGTTTTTTTTTGAATGTTTCCAAGCCCACTGCCAGTAAATTGGTGGAAATTATTATACCTCTTTCCGGCATTTAACAGGAAACGATGAGAGATTATTTCATTCAGATTGCATGTTAATTAAGTCTCACATAATTTAAAAAAAAGTATATTAGTCGCGATTTTGTATGTAATGGTTCATGTTGTTCGAGTCGGAGAAACTGCAATATGGTCACAATTTTTGTGTTTACTGTCAATTCGACGAAGCCGCCACCGAACACGAGCGTTCCGTTGACGCTCGACAAGAAAGTGCTTTGGGCCGTTCATCGTAGAGTTACAGATTAATCTCGACGCGCGTTACTTGTAACGCGTCAAAACGCAACTCAACAAACACTCTTGTCACACAGGCCAAAGCCTCACCGTAGGGAACGTTGCTGCGTAGGTGGATCTGATCTCTGGTGAAGATGTATAGACAACACCCGGACCCTGAGTTTCACGGCCGCACTATACATCGACAACTTCAAGGTGAAAGCAGTAGGAGGCGATGCAAGCTTCTTGGTGTCGGGCCGCCCGGTATACCCACTAGGCGGCATTTGACGCGTCGGCATTAAGGTAGGATTGGATGAGAAGCAGATTCTTCGGAATGATCTGGAATTCACTAATAGAAGTCCTACGGAGAACTGATACCACCCGCCAGGTTGTCCAGGCGTCTGCAAACAATAGCCTAAAGTGTAGGCAGTAAGGAAAGACAAGAAGGATGTCCTAAAGCCGCTCGAACCATAGTTCGGGGCGTCCCCCTGTTGGGTCTAGGCTCATCTGGCAGTGTCCAAAACTCTGGGAATAGAGGAGGGACTTGTCCCGCGCGCAGTGATTGGCGCATTGATTCGATTCCGGTACTATCTGGAAAGCTAGTTAGCTCTGAGCTGGCAGGCGGCACACCCGGCATTGGTATGGAGAGATTACCAAGAGGAAAACTATCCCACGATACCAGCCCAAGGGGCGTCCGTCTGCGGGGCTGTGGATAGAGGCTACAGCCAAGTACCCACCCCGGCTGGCGCAAGTGCGAGGTGGGCGCATTGGAGTCATTCTACAGGCCTAAGGATGTTACTAGTGACGCCTTTGAGTGTGGCGCGAGTTAAGCGCAGTTTCTTTTCCACGGCGGTTCCGCAGCTCCGCTGCCCGCGGGCGTCGCTCTCTCCTTTTCCCTCTCCCTCCCGCGACTCATCCTGCTTTTCCCCGCGCGCGAGCTCTTTCTCTCTCTCCCCGGCGGGCGACGCCTCGTACTCTCCTGCCCTCGCACTCTCTCTTCTTACCTGCGTCTCTTCTCTCTCTCTCTCGCCGCGCACCACTTTCCGCGCCCCGCCCCCTCCAACCGACACCGCCCCGCCCTACCGCCGGCCCTCGCTCCGCCCGCCACTCCCCCCGCCCCGCCCCGCCTCGCCCGCCCCCCGCCCCCCCCCGCCCCGCCCGCCGCCCGCCCCCCCCCCAACGCGCGAGTGGAAGGAAGCGCGCTCCGCCGCGGAGACGCCCATTCACTGCAGCGCTTCATTCACTGCGCGCCACACACGCAGTGGCAAAACCAAACACAGTGTTATCCTAAAGGAAGGGTTACTCCTAGAGTTATAATAGGGGTGGAGTGGAAAGGAACAGATTGTTTGATTGATTGATCTGGGCACGTTAACGGCTACGGTAATTATTCCCGTAAATGTGGTACGTGTTTCTATCGCAGGAGGTGGCGGTGATCTTCCCTGCTGCACGGTAAGATTCGGCAACGACCTGCTTCTGCTTGCGGGATTTATTCTCAATTAGGTAAATCCCTCTAGCGTGGCACCGCCCCTACCGCGGCAGCAACTGCAACTCTGCTTAAGGTGCGTTTACACGAAGAGACAAAGTCTCCTAACTTCACGGAGATAAACTCTCTCTGACGGCTTTACACGGGTCGAAATATCTCCCGAAACGCGAGTCTCCTAACACACGGGAGAGTTGGTTCCTAAGATATCTCCGGAAAAGTATCTCCTTGCTGTTTACACTTGATTCAAATGTCTCTCGATGATCTCCGGCGCAGCCATCTTGAATAAGCAGCTGCGAGCAGTTTGAGGTTACAATGTAACAACTGTTGCAGCTGCCTGTGCCACTTTCACAATTTTGAAGAAGCGGAGGAAAAGAAAGAGACAAGAGTGAGTGACTGTTTTTTTTGAAAAAAGAAGAACTGAGTATTCATAAAACTTTGATGGCGGAACTGCAAGAAGAAGATTTAAAAAAAAAATATTTATTTGCTACCTGTTCAATTGCAATACATTTTATTCAGAGACAATAAAATAAAAGAAGTTTTAATTTATGGATGATTAAAAATGTTTTTTGGAAAACGTGGTAGGAGTCCAGGATGAGGAAAATAGTTTTGACCTAATGTAAAGGTTTGAAGAATGGGTAAAGTTGATTATTTGTTTTAGAAACTTTTAGTGAAGTTAAGTATAAACGATTTGAAAGAATTAATTTTAAGTTCTCTGTAAATTCGTGTTATGATATAAACTAGAAAAGATATCAAATGTTGCAAAGGAGATTATTTTGAATTATTTCAAATTTGTTAATTTTGGTAGAAGAGGCATTACACCTAGGGTAGGCATATGAAAGAGAAAACCTAATTATGGTTTTATATATCAAATTTTTACAATTGATCCGTAATTTGAAGTTTTAATTTATTAAAGGATGTAATAAAAATAATATTATAAACGATAATGATTTCATGTACAATAACTTCGTAACTTCAGAAGGATTTGATTTTTTTAGGAAATATCTCACGGAATCAAAAAGCAAGAAAAGTTGAAAAGAATTTATTTCGGAAAGAGACTTGGTTTGACGGTACGGCGGTTTTTGGCCACTGGAGATACAGTAATTTGTCATTTGTATTTATAATTCCACAGTATATAATTTCCCACAAAGAACAGAAATCCACCGACCGCGTTGGAACGCCGCAGACACAGACAGACGCAGAATGGCTAATCGAGCACGTGGACACTTGCAAGAGAGCAAAAAGTCTTCCAACTCTCTTTGAATACTATTTATCTCCCAGGAGATAAGATTCCTCATGGATACCAGAGCCTTTACACTGCTCTCTTGCGGAGACTTCGAGAATCTCTTGTGACGTCATGTCTCCGGAGAGAAGATCGCTCTCGTGAGAGTTTACACGTGTCTCCTAACCAGTTCCGGAAAGTTAGGAGAGAAAACTCTCTCCGTGTAAACGCGCCTTTAGTGTTTGCATTTTCAAAGGTAGATTCCTTTTGTTCAATGATTTTCCTTTTTATTTTTTTTTCTCTTCTCTTCGTTTGTTGTTCTTCTTGTAATTGTCTATCATAATGTAGCTTTGATTTTAATAAGGTAGTTGTTCATTATGGAAATCACATTTTTTTATAAAATCTTTCAAGCGTGGACACTGAACTCCCAGTCTTCCCCGTCTCCCCACTGCCGTAAACATCTAAAACAAACTGCGGCAAGCTGGCCAAAAAAGAACATGTTAATGTCCCCACATCTTACATTTCAAGAATGCATTATTACGTTTTGAGTGCACGAGATGTAAAAATCAGAAGAGAGCTGTTTTAATAGACCATCCTTTCGTTTATCGTTTTCTAATCGTTAGTCTGATACGTATGTAAAGTGTCGCTTTTACTGTCCGATTCGCCAAGAAATTCGAAATTAAAGAGCATATTTCTGCAAAAGGAAAAAAAATAACAACAAACCTTTTGTAAAAAGTATTAATAAACTATAATTTTACGAAGTACACTGGTGGTATAGAGAAGTGTGTCCTCAGATCCAATTTTCATTTGGTTGGAATGCTTTTCTGATTCATGTTCATGAAACGAAATGTGTGCCAAAGAAGAATAACGATTTTTAATATACAGAAATTATAATATAGTCACCTCGCAAGTTTCAAATTGAAACCCTCAAAACTCAATTAAAAATTCAAATAAGCAAGAGTCATTCCAGCGTAAGCATAAACTAACATTGCAGAAGCTCTGTTAACAACCATGACGTGTCCCGAGTCAATGTTCTCGGCGTTGATTCCAAATGTCATTACTTCCCGTCTCAAGTCGCCGCGGGCACAGACCAAAGCTTGACATTTTTTTTCCTTTGCTGGATAACCACTGAGTCATTCAGTCCCTATCTACCCGATTGTAAAACAAAGACCCCGAAAATTACCGTAAACACTAAGAACAAAACAGAAAATTTCGATACACCGTTTAGTGCTTTGAACCTTACCGGCCAAAACAAAAAAGCAACTGTGAGTGTCATGATAAAAATGTGAGGAATACACGCGGAAGCACCTCACCTCTAGAGATAATTCAAAAAAGGTTTAGTAAGAAAGGTGGCTAGTAAATAAGAGTGTTTTCAAACATAAATAAAAGTAGATCCTTCCCCCCCCCAAAAAAACCTAAGGATACACCCAAAAAGATGCCTCTTTATTGACACACAACATTTTAATCCTTTATAATATCTTTCGTGATTAAAAGTTTGGAAGTAAAAAAACTACCTCAAATTCACCTGAAAAGAGAATCGCTTGATACAATAATTAAGATATTTTAAGAGATAACTGTCAAAACTTCAAAAAGTTAATAAAGAATACATGAAATTAATACATTTTCAATTTTAAAGGATACTTTAGATTTATCTGATTAAAATTATGTAGCTGAACTGCACGTAAACAGATTCAAGATAAATTGCATTTAACAGAAACTGCTACAAAACATTAACAAGAAAAATGACAAATACCACTTCAAAAACAAGACGATGACGATGCGATTAAATGAATGAGACAATGAATGCGATTAAATGAGCTGGATATTATCAAGAGATTTATCACTAAAATTGTTGAAAGGGCAAAAAAAGGAAACAGAGAACCAAACCCAAAGAAGATGAAAATTGATACAGACAAGATAAAATGATTGAAAAATAAAAATAGGACGGTGAAGACGAAACAGGCATAGAGAGAATGATGGGGGGAAAAGAGAGGAAAGAAAGCAGAAAAACAATGTCTTCGTCTTCTTTTTAGTGCTTTTATCGCGCTGACAGCCGGTTACCCTTTACATCCTGATGGGGCGAATTGAACCAAACACCAGACACCGACACACTTGCGAGTCCCTCCGCGACAGCTCGTACATGACAGACAAGGAACAAACAACCATTCCGAAGACGGGACTCGAACCCGCGCCCCAACGGACCGACGCGCCGAGTCGAAACACGCTCTTAGCCGCCTGGCCGGCTGGCAAATATATCAAACTCCACACCCTCCTGCGCCAGTAAAGCCGCCATTGCATCACCAGCCGCCACCGCCTCCTCCTACGCCAACCTGCGTGGCGTTGTGCAAGCGGCAGGTTGGATGACCCCCGGAGCGGCGGAGCTGTCATGACGCAGCGCGACCCGCGCCCGCGGGCCAGCGGCGCCTTCGCCTTCTGCGGGGGCGGGGCCGCGACAGCACAGTCCACGCTCACGCGAAGCAGTTGGCTTCCTTACATTGGTTTAACACTGAAGTTTCTTCTCCTTCCGCTTCTTCTCCTTCTCCTTCTCCTTCCGCTTCTTCTCCTTCTCCTTCTCCTTCCGCTTCTTCTCCTTCTTCTCCTTCCGCTTCTTCTCCTTCTCCTTCTCCTTCCGCTTCTTTTCCTTCCGCTTCTTTTCCTTCCGCTTCTTTTCCTTCCGCTTCTTTTCCTTCCGCTTCTTCTCCTTCTGCTTCTTCTCCTTCTGCTTCTGCTTCTTCTCCTTCTGCTTCTTCTCCTTCTCCTTCTGCTTCTTCTCCTCCTTCTGCTTCTTCTCCTTCTGCTTCTTCTCCTTCTGCTTCTTCTCCTTCTTCTTCTTCGTCTTCTTCTTCGTCTTCTTCTTCTTCTTCGTCTTCTTCTTCATCTACCAGGGGCTTTTTACAGCTTCAGGAGATGCCGATTTTCGACTACCTTCTCCGGTTACTCACTATGTTCCTCATGGGGGCACGTATTAACCTCTAAACTAGACACTGAAATACTTTCGGGCCCCTTTGTCTGTGCGCAGAAGACTCTTAAGGCTTTCCGCGACAACACACCTACGTGAAAGACAAAGGGGCAAACAACCATGCTCACAGTCAGACTCTACCCCTTCGAGAGGCGCTGATTTGGATCACGCTGCACCTCGGCCACACAGGTCGGCTGTTTAAGTCTTAAGTTGTAGCACAAATGTCATTACATTATAGCTAACACCGATCTCTCAGACCCTGCGATTTTGTTCATGTTATTTGTACATTATTCAATGTTTTAATGTCTGTATTTCTTATACAACTAATAATACACATATTTGGATCAAAATGTTTGCAATATAATTTGTTAACCCTTAATTGGTTACACAGGTTTCTCAGACCTATAACTATTTCTTATTGTTAATTTGACTATACTGGTCAGTTAGACCAGACAAAAACATTCCGGTAACGTTGGGACTCGAAATTTCGGACCTCCCGAATGATTGATTACTAGTGAAGCCGGACGCGTCAACTGCTAAAGTCAACAGTGCCGTTAGTGCAAATTGTTTCTCAGACGGTGGTGGAGGTGGTGATGGTGGAGGTGGAGGTGGAGGTGGAGGAGGTGGTGGAGGTCTTCCTCCGCTGCATGGCGAGAGCAGGCGCCGTCCCACCGTCGACTAGCGGGATTCTCCCCAACCAGGTATTTCCCACCAGCAAGACATCGTCCCAGTCGGTACACGCTCTGCGCTTCGGATTGGCCTCCCGGCATGCGTGGTAGTACAGTGCACGTAAATGTGCGTAAAGGGCGAGGATAGGACACGGAATGAGAAGGAAAGATCGCGCCGCGCTCTGTGGCCCGTTTGGTAGGGTACTGCTTTCGCATTCGCCTGGTATAGGACCGCCCGGTCACCGACGCAGCAAAGCCCAGCCCTTCCGTGACGCGTTGACGTCTCATAAGCAACCGCTGCCACCCACTGTCTGGCGTGCGGCGTGAGACGAGCGGGCGGGGGGCGTGGAGAGCCGTGGCGCTATCTGC
>BOPP01000168.1:798546-811914 GCA_017312745.1 Gryllus bimaculatus
ATCAAGCGGCTCTTCGCCGCTTTTTTTCTTCTTTTTTCTTTTTACCCGGTAACTTGCCATCGGATTGGTCTGGAGCACCGCGAATCCATTGGTATGTAGAGCTATGTATATGCTGCATTTAAGTTCCCATGCCGGCGCACACAGCTCTATCCTCTTCCCGATCTCCTGCTCTTTGTTATGTGAGTCTGCAACAGCCGAGTCTATGGGAGCAGAATGTTTCCGGGTTATTGAAGAGTAACGGAACAATCTCTTTTTCGGGACTCTCTGAAGGTAGGATAAAGATTCTGACACACGTTTGAACACTCTTTCACTACTCCTTCCGGCTGAAATGATTAGGAACCATTGTGATATGCTGACGGCTGTTTGACCCCTCTGAGACTGAGTACAGATTCTGACAAGATTCTATATATTTTATGTGCAACAACTTTTGAAGAAATATCAACATATTGTGCCATAATTTAGAAGGTTCCTTTGAAATTAATTTATTCAAAAATTGAATGTTAAATGATGTAAAAATGTATGAACAGATACAATCTTTTTGGTTCATACTTCTAAGACTGATTAAAATGAAGTATGCAATGAAGGATTATGATTCTCAATAACTTGAAAGTACAAAACCTGTGTGTTTATTACTTCTTAGTAATTTTGTATTTCACATTGAAGTTTTGAATCACTTACTTCGTCAGTAGTATTTTCACTACTGCCAGTTCCAGTAAAAATAACGAATAATAATATCTCTAAGTTTTCGCTCTCTCTGAGTTTGGACTCTCTTGCGCATTGCGTTTAAACAAAACAAACTGGCGTTGTATTCCTCCCAATTTGCATCACATAATAAGTACTGTATATTGGGTTCAATTATTTTCAAAATTGTACACTACAATTTTTTCTCAATTTTGTTTGTGCGCACATGCACGAATAACTTCAGTATGAGATAATAGATAGAAAAAGGTGTTATATACAAAATTGGGAGTAATACCTTTACCAAACATTTTATTAAGAAAGTTAGCACATTTTGTAAAAAGCTTCCTCGTATGATGCAATTGGAGGTGGTACCTGATGTGGTACATTATTTTTATTTGTTGAGTGTTTTTGAATAATATTTTATGGTATAATAATTTTTAGAGGTAAGTTTAAGCGATGTGTTTGTTCGTCAATTAATTTCCTTTTTTCATTGTGTGAAACGATTGATTAGCTAAAAATAATACTTGCAATGCTCGAACCATTCAGGGTACAGGCGAGAGAAGGGGAAGAATATCTTTACCCCGAGAAGGTGTTTATTCCTTCATTTTTTTTCATAATTATTATTTTGCTGTCATACAGAATGTAATTTGCTTAATTATTTTCAAATACGTACAGATCACGGAATTCTCCAGTAAATAATAAATAACTTCCTACTACCTAATGTACATTTTTTCACTTCTAAGCTAACAGGGAAGGAAATGCATTCACAACATAATTATAAACTGTAACACGAAAAAGATTTTTCATCTTCAACCTAAAAAAATGAAATTCCAGCACTCCCCCTCAAAAACACGGATAGCGTTTTAAAACCTCTACCTGTAAACTACCGTTCCATCTTTTTCTCCTCTCGAGAGCACCAATCTAAATTTCCGCTGGCCGAGCCGGCGTTTGGAACCTTCTCCTCGCACGCACAAAAACCCAAATCAAGCCTTAATGCGGCGCGCACAATGCGGGCGGAATCCCAAATTTCGAGCACGCGCTTCCGACTCGAACTTCTTTTGTCGCGTCTCAATCTGGAGGGGTTTCCGAGGCGCCTTCGCGAAATCGTTTTTCCCCTCCCCCTCGCGCGACCTCACGCGCGCAGACTGTTGCGGAATTGAATTCGCACCCGGCGCCTTGAGGGTTGCCTGCCCGCCTTCCCGCGCGTACCTGCCCTGCTGTTTCTGGCCCACCCGCCCACTCTCCCGCTCACTCGCCTGACTTCTCACGCGCCATCTCGGCGGCCCGCTCGCCTCCTCGCCTCGCCAACGTTCCCGCCCTCTCTTTCGCCCTTTCATTTGTCACTCACTCGCCCACCCGCTAATCCAACCTCACTTTAATCAGTTGAGATTGTTAACTCGTTGGCCTACTCATCTGCTCGAGCACTCGCCCGTTTACTCATCGGCAACTCGCCAGCCCACTCTTCCGCCCAATCACCCATTCACTCAGCTGCCCACCAACTCGCTCACTCGCCTGCGTTCTCTTCCGCCTTTTCGCAGCTCACCCGTCCGCCTAAGCACCAGCCCGCTCATCCAGCCACTCACTCATCTACCCACTGATCCGTCCAATCACCCTCTCACTGAGTTGTCCACTCATCCTCGTACTCACCAACTGAATCACTTGCTCACCATTCCTTTAACTCAACGACGCGCCAAGAGCCCCGCTCGCTAACTCCCCTTTGACATCGCACTCATTCGCCCACTCGCACCCCATTCACTCGGTCACTCACTCGCGCTCACACCCACTCATCCACTCACCAGGGACTCCCGCGTGCGCACTCGCCTGCCCACTCTCTCGTCTATTTATTCGCCTACTCACCCTATCAGTCGCCCGCTGTTTCGCGACCCACTCACTCGCCCACTCACTCCCCTGCCCTCTATCCCACCGACGCGCTCTGGACACAGTTCGTTCTCCCGCCTTCTTACTCACCCGCCCTTTAGCAGCGCTCTACACGCGTAGAACAGCGTCTCTCTCTAACCGAATCATTCGCCAGACCCAGCACGCTCCCTCGTGCACCCTCATACCCTTTAACTTATCTGTCAAATGCAGTGCCTGTGTCCGGGAGGTCCTAGGTTCGAGTTCCGGCGGTGGAAGGATTTGCGTCTCTAGCTAGATAGCTAGGTCGAATTCAGCCGTCTAGAGCAGAATTCTAGCGTTTGGCTTCTCTCACCGGTAGTTTTCGTTGGTTTCTCCGATTAACACCAGGCGAATGCCGGAGAAGTACCCTAACAAACGGGCGGTGGACCGCGCGCGATCTTTCCTACCTCTTCCTTGCCCTCTTCTTGCCCCCTACTAACACACACTTACATTATCATGCATCAAACTACCACACATGCCAGGCAACAGTTCGGGAGCTTACAGCTTGCCCCAGCTGATGTGGTGCCCTGCTGGTGGGAGATAACTGGTTGGGGAAAGCCCACCTAGCCGACGGTAAGTCGGCGCCGGATCTTGCCGTGCATTGGAAAAATACCACCGCCATCTCCAGCGATAAAACATACACTGCACTTACGGGTCTAATGACAGTTGACGCGCCCGAAATCATTATTCAACCATGGAAACCAACTCTCAACTCAACCTCTTTCCTGTTCATTCGCTCGCCCACACACTTTCGCACTCTCCTACCCACTAACCTCCCCACTCGCCTGCCCACTCCCGCGCCCTCTCCGACGATTCCGCTCGCCCTCCCACCCGCCGACACGTCCGCTAGCCTCCCCCACCCCACACCGAGCACCCGCCATTGCCTGCTCGCCCTCTCATCGCGGTGGCGCTCGCCTCCCAGCTGCTGCGGGCGACGTGGTAATTAGTGGCTCGCAATTAAAGGCCACTCTTCAATTAAGGCCGCGCGCGCACGCGCGTTGCGTGGACATGCGCGGAGCGCGCCAGGTGGCGGGGGAAGGGGGCAGGGGAAAGAGCAGAGGGGAAGTGAAGCAGTCGGACGACGTGAGAGATCCGCGATGGGGTCTTTGGGTCACGAGGCGAACGCACGAAATTGCACCTTTCCTTGGGCATTTTGTACGAACGAAACTAAGAAGGGAAAGAAAAAAACGGCAAAAGTGGCGCAAGGTATCAGTTGATATCACTACAGTGCCACTGACCGGGGGTGCTAAGGTTCGAGTACTGACCGTGGCAGGACTTTTGAGACCAGCTAGATAGCTACTCCGAATTCAGGCGCTGTCTGCTGACAAATTCTAGCGGCCGGCTGCGCTAATCGGTAGTTTTCGTGTTTTTTATAAGTACCAGATGTATGTCGGAACAGTCCGAAACAAGCAAGGAACTGAGCGCGATCTTGCCTTTATCTTCCATGACACATAGTCATCGCTTACTTATATACACTTCTATTCACATTCAATACACTATCACACTCTTGTCGAGAGATCAGAGGTTGGGCCGGCTTGGGCGGTGCCCAGATGGTGGGAGATACCCCATTGAAGAAAATACCCTCAAGGCGACGTGCGTCGGTACTGGATCTCGCGATCCAGGGGGGGGGAAGCACCAACACCCCCAGCGAGAAAAGATACAGTACACTTACAAGACTAATGTTTTTAGCAGTTATCATTCATTTAGCAGCTTAGAATCACTAATCATTCAATCAAGAAGAGAAGAGAAAAAATAAGATGTGTTCGCGTGATTGAGTTTTTCCCTCCGCTTTTCTGACTCATGCACCTTTCTCATGATTTTAACACTCAGATTCACGTTATTTTCTTCTGTAACCCTCGGCCTTTTTTAAAACGAATTTTCAGAGCTTTCAAGCCCGGGATGCACAAATAACACCAACTAAAAAATTGTAGTGAATATTGAAATACATTTTAGGTATGACGTTAATGTTATTGAGCGACATCAAACAATCTAATGAGTGCACACAAATAGTCTAACACACCTGGAAAATTGGTTTACATTATCCCTTTTCTCACTTGTCGTTTTAAAAATTAAAATTCGTTCTTAGTGCTGTATTAGAACGAAAAGAAAATTAAATATTCAGTAAGCCTTTGAGAAGATCAAACATGAATTATTATTTAAAAAAACGATTACTACCTCATTCTCACAACTTACTGCTCCAATCGTACACTTGCAATCACCACATTTAAGTGAAGTATCATAATGCTTTACCTGAATTTAAACCGATCTGTGCAGGTGTGCTGGGATCTGTGGTGTGCTGCAACGATGATTCCTTATTATACATACATCCTCTTCCTATTTGCGAGTTACGAAACGCACCACAATTGTCCCCTTCGCAGACGGCACAACTCGAAGGTCACCTGGATAAAAGAAAAGAATGTGTACATCAATGGCACAAAGATAATGGCATAATAAATGGAATACAAGTAATGCAGCAAAATAGCGACATTTCAATTTCTCATTAAGGAAGTAAGTGTCCGATGGTACAAAACTCTTCGAATCAGAAACAGTAAATTATCTTAAGCTACGTTTAGATAAACGATTAATTCTGAAAATGTATCTCAAAACTAAGAGGAAAGAAGCACATCTTAAAGTACGGAAATTGTCATTGCTCATTAATGGAAGATCAAAACTTTCGAAGATTGGAAACTTAAGTTTTAAGAAGTTTGTCTGGGTCCCTGACAAATAAGAGTTTACAAAAATCTCGATGTAACTCAGATACACGAACTCATCTCCAAAGTATGTCATATATACCATCAAACATTGATCGAGTTCATGTGTCAATTAATTTTCTGTAGAATAGTCTACATATCTGCAGACCTATGAGAAAAACATTTTAGACTTTCCTGATAAAAGGAGTAATTATTATTAATCATGTACTTTTGAAACCATTTCCTACGTTAGAAAACAAAGATATTGTAAATTTGCAGAAGTGAAATTAAAAATATATTTCCCTTTTTCACTCGACACAATAAGAATTAAAATGTATTATTAATGCTGTTATAGAAGGACCAACAATTTCCATTGGAAAACATTTTTTTGTATCCTCACTTCAAAACTCGTCTTTGCCAAAGTATTTATACCCCACAAAGATGAGCTATGGCGAACTAGGTAAAGAATTAATTTTGGAGGACGATTACCATTGCCACGTCAAGTAAACAAGGTGATGTGCAAATGACTATTGACACATTGGCAAAGAATATTTATTAATTTTTGATAAAGAATGTATTTATCTTATTTATTGCTAACATTTATATTGAAAGCACAAGTTGTTATATGCTTAACATTATACCTGGAACTGTTACGTCTTCCATGCATTGAGCACGAGGAGTTCCAACAGAAATCGAAGTAACACCTTTTTATAGAGATACGCCACCATAGTTGTTTCATTAACCACGGGTACATGTTTCTGTCTTTTCCATTTTAAAAGAGAACATACTCTCTTTCGTATCAATCCTTTGAATTTTGAGTAAGTTAACTTTCAGTAGCACCTTCAGTTTTCTCAATTATAATCTCTGGAATATCGCATTCCGTACTTACGAAACAATTCTCCAAAACCAACCATAAACAGTTACATACACAGTTAATCATTGTGACACTTCAAAGGCGATAATATACAAGAATATCTGCATCTATACGACGAAACCGCTTGGTATAAATGAAATCTCTGTAAAAATTCAAACCTAAATTTGGGAGGCGAGTATAGGAAAAATATTTGAACGCAACTCAGCCCAAATTGAATGATTTTGGACTCAGTTTACCAACGTCAACTCCGCTCCGCCTCGGTTGGTAAACATTTCATTTAAACTCATTCACTTTTCGGCCGTGACACATAAATAAGTATAGTGAAAATTATTTCTGTCACAAAAAGAAATTCACAATAGAAGACAACAGATTCATGATTATGATAGGACATCAGAACATTCAAATCATGTTCCATTGGTGCTACAACGTTTGGAGTCGATCTAATGACGAAAATGTGATTTCCAAATTGATTACATCCAATTGACAACAAAATGTAATTGCGAAATGTAACTGCATGTTACTGAAGTACGTCGTGTGAACATAAGAAATAGAGATATGAACAGAGAAATCAAATTATTATGAATAATTATTAAAAGACATTTACGTCAATATACAATAATTGAATAGGCATTGGAAGTACCGTTAATTACAGAAACTGCCGAGAAGTCGGATGCGAACGTCAAAGATGAATGAAGAATCAGGGCGCTGAAAGAAGCAACGGGACCCTGAATGAAAGGGCGCCGGGATCCTCCGGGCCCAAGAAAATCGATAGGACACGCGCGGAGCCAAAGGCAGATGGCGTTATTGGGAGCAGGGGGGCGGGGCGGAGCGGCACACGCAAGTGGAGATCGCCTTCCTCCACGGGGCGAGCGATTGAGGGCGCACCTGGCGTCGCACGTGGCATGTGCCACGTGCAGCGCAGCCCCAGCGTCGGTGGGAAGGGCCGGGGCCGGTGGCGAGGCGGCGGTCACCACGGCGAACGGAGTGGCAGCGTTGGAAGGTGCGTAGTCCCAACACATAGATAGAGAGATAGATAGAAATATATCACCGCCATTCTCAAGAAGAAGGAAGAAGATGGAAGAAACCAGTCATAACTGAACCTGAATATCACCTCGAAGTAATACAGCTGGCACCATCCTCAAGTAATGCATAACTGCGGTTCCAGGGTGGATAACGCCAGGAACATAAAGGGTTTGTGGTTTTAGTGGGTAAAAATCGTTGAAGAGAGCGGGCTCCTCTTCGTCTTTTGAAGATTTCCACAGTTCCCCTCGTAAAAAATGATTGATTGATTGATTGATTGATAGATAGATAGATAGATGGCAAACGTGATTACGATTAGAATTAGAATTTGAACAATTACAAAACAATTACAAATGATTCCAATTAGAATTAAAAGTTGACAACTTAGTTCTAAATACTTTCTAGTTACCTCTAAATTAACATTTGGATTTATTTTAATAATAATAATAATAATAATAATTAATAATACAATAAATTTCTCAGTGCCAATAGTGATGATCTACATGAAATTAAGCTTATTTTTAATAACGACTCTATAATGTGAGAGGATATATAGATAAGCAAAACCTGAACGAAGGATCATCAGAAAAAAATCTCCCATTTGGTAGTTAATTCCTTCTCCTTGACAGTTTAATATTTTGAGTTATTTATTACATATTTTCTCTTTAGATATTTATTTTCTTAAATGTCATCACGACACATTTCCTTTGCCTCAAGATAATGCATACAATTTTTAACTTTTTAATGGATTTTCTTAAGTGTACTGGCCGCTTCAACTTTCTCGCCTTACTACGTGTACGTGCTAATGAGAAAGTGTTGTAATAATTCTGCAAAAATCGGAGATAATTCGACAGTAAAACTCATTGTGGGGTCATGTGAAACGGAAAATTGGATAAATCATCTTCCTCCGGCATAAAGCAAATTACGACCCATAGCTCTGTGTAGTCTTACTGTGCATCGTTTAATCGACGTTTTGTGAGTCTTTGATACAAAAAATTGATTTATCGCAAAACCTCTGTCTGCTTGTCTGTCTGACCACCCGTCATTCAGTCGGTTTGTGATCAACGCTAGCGCCTGAACATTTCAAACGATTTGCTTCAAAATTAACTTTCCTCAATTGATATAAAATAATTTAAGGACCTGTAAGTTTGAATCGGATTTTGATTTCGGGGCACGGAAGGGGGGGACTTTACATGAAGTCCCAACATAATTTCCTATATTTTCTCAATCGTGACTGCAAATTCTTTTGATTTAACTTCGGCCTTGGATAGAGTACAGAACTCCTAAAACATGTCGCAAGTCTTATTTACGAAATATCTAAATTTTCGAAAGTCCCCAAAGTTTAGCAATTATTGCGCGTGTTCAAAGATGGCTCTTAAAATAAGGTGATGAACAATTTTTTTAAAAAAAATATGAAGAAGTTTTACGTAACATTGCGTGAAATATACGTAATTGTAAACAATTATTAAAAAACACTCCAAACGTTTCTTTTAAATGTTTTCCTCGTATTTGCAAAGAGAGGTTTGAATCTTCCAAGTTCTGGTCGGACTAGAATTGAAATACAATTGACGAATTTTCTCTAAGAGCTAAGCAAAATATCTTTGTTCCTAAATGTTTTTTAATTGATACGCACTTCATACGATCTCGTTCGTATATAAAACTAACGGCGAACGTGCCTTTTTGTTCAGTGAAAGGCATAATTGTGAATTTTATTCTAGAAAATGCTCTCTTAGAACTCCCACTTATATGAACATTGTACCTGTGACAACACCTGTGTGTGGACAGAGATTCCATTCCTAGAAACATACGCAATATAATTGTTGTTTTCCTTATTGCCGGAGCATGTTCAAACCTAAAGTGAAGATTAGCTTCGGAGAATTGCGGATACCATTACTATACTTACAAAGTAGTACTTAAAAGAATTTTGACTCGTGATACGGAATGGAAATGATGTCCAAAGAGATACGGAATAGAAATTTCCAAGTACTTTTCAAAGCATTGTATTTTAAATTGTGCTACTGGCTGCTTAAAAGGAGTAAATGCTTTAATGGTGCAACATTAATCTCTCAATAAATCGAAAAATCTGTTAATCAGGATGCAATTGCAATTGTCAACACTAAAACGTTGGCAATAACGTAATGCAATGGAGAGTGACGTCACTAAACAGAGTCAGTCTGCTCTGAGGGTCATTCATTTTTATGCTGCCCAAATTCGAGTGTGCTTTATCGCTGAGTTTTCCTTTCACTGAAAACAAGTCTCCACAATGTTTGGCTGAATGCCGAACCGGGTCAGCTATTACTTAAGAGAGGAAAAGGAAACTAGAATTCAGGGCACACGTGCATATTTCTTTGTTAATGTCCTAAAAGACTTCTAATGATTGTTTCAGGAAATGAGGTGAAGTTTAAGGCCACAACCTTCAAGCGTACGATTTTTTTGAGTCGAGACAAAATATGCAGCACCAATGATGTTATTGGTTTGTTGTGAAGAATAAAGAAAATATTTTCTGAAGACGTCGAGTTTAAACGCACTTGTGAACATAACACATCATAATACAAGCTGTACATTATCAGCAGATACCGAGAAGGAAGAGCAAATTTACTTCGTGGTTAGTATGTTTACTATTATGGGGTTATAATGTGAAATGAAAACTTGTTGAGAGTTCACGAAACTAATCGAGGTCCTCTTCTTAATGTGCTTTTATCGTACTGACGCAAGAGTCTAAGCCATCTTAAACAAAAATCGTTCTTGAGAGACGTAGTTGTCAATTCAAAACTTTTTCTGCAAATTGCAGCAAAATTATTCATAATCCATCGGCACCTTATTTTCAACTAGGTATATAAAATCCTCTGAAACTCAAACACCATAATCGACTGAAACTCAAATTAGCGAAGTAATTATTCGACCTTCCATAACCTCCTCCTTTTGAATCTAAATCCACTACTCAAAATCGTTAACGCCTTGATGCGTGAGCTGCGTTTATAGAGCTAATCATTTTCTAAATTTAATATACAATTTGTTAATCTTCTGAGATCTTATGCCTAGGTCGTGTAATTATGCAGTTAAAAAATCTCCTCCATAAGACAATATGTAGCATCATTCAACTGTTTTTTGTATTTCCCTTGTAACCACGATCATCTTGATCCAGGTAAGTTACGCAATGAATAAAGAGCTCCGTTCCGAAGCCAGTAACAAGCAATAACGTATCAGTAAAAAATAAATACTATTAATGTAATATTTAGTTGTTTTTGACAGGGCTTGCCAATGGGGTGGTGAATACTCTGGAAGAATCCATTTTATCTCTTACGCGTTTATGGGGTTGTTACTGCGAATACCCGCAATGTATGGATGATTTCACCTTGTCTTTACGACATGACAATTCGTGATATGATAAGTCAAAACACCACGTGTCCATATTTTCCAAACATTTTAGCTAGCGTTTTCAAATTCAAATCCAAACTAGTGCATTCATGAAAGTGAACTAAATATGTTCAAGAATATGCAGGATTCCAATTATCTACATGTCTTTGTCAACAGAATTTTAGCGATTTCTTTCCATCTTCACGACGTGCACTTCTATATTTTTATATTTATGTCGCACAATATAGTTACTGACTGTTATCGTTATTACGTACATAACTGGCTTTAAATACTACAATCAATTAAGAATTATTTTCACTGGTAAAGTATATTAATAAATGCCACATAAAGGCACTGCAATCTACTCCATTTCTACATTTCTCCTTTATCTTAACTTATTGGTAAATATCAAATCACGTGTGGCAAACCGCTCCCTAGAGACAGCGTTAGATTGTTATCGCATTAGCAGGAGACCTGCCACGTAACTCCATTTGCATCAGAGTTGCATCCGCTGCTTGCGTCTCGCATTGCACAGCGCCACTAGAACCGCGAGTTACTCCACAGCCCACTGACTCACGTGGCCGTTGCGGAGAACGACGCCGTTCCGGAAACGCAATGGCATAACTGCGGGTCGCACACGGCCTGGAAAAGGCATCTCGCCGCGAGGGAGGGGACGGCGGAGCGGAGGGGGTATTTCTGTGAATACGAGGGAGGAGAATCTGTCACGCACTCTACGTTGTTTGGGGGCGATTTGTGAAGTGGCAGTCGGTCCGGTCGCTTTCCATGGAGCCGGAGTTTAAACCCTCGTTGATTCATAAGGACTTGTAACTGGCAAATCGGTCTCGTGGTTGGTTTTCTGGAGATTCTCCAGTTTTCCATTCCTCTCATTCTATCATTGCTTCATCATTCATGTCGTATTATTATCACACATCACCCACCCATCAAACCAATCTCTTATGGTATGGCCAAACATGCTAGGGACTGAAAATATTAATAAAAAATAAGAAAAATGTGCACAGATTTCTCTGTAGATGACTTCCTGATTCAGATTCTCTCTGTTATTTCTCTTTCTAGGCTTTCAATTCATGTTACACGTTTTCATAATACGTCGTCCATTTCTTCTTCTATTTGGATGATACACTAAGAGGTTTTTAGTGTCCTTCACATCTTACCTTCTTATGCAATACTGTTAGCATTCAATATGGTGATTATTTTCTTTTTCCATTTCCAAATTTCTCGATTGGTAGTTTGTCCCAATTAGTTTAACGTGGAGGCTTTCCTAAAGAGATCCATTTATACAGCTGTAATTCTTACTCATCATTTCTTGTGTGATCGAACATTTAACCGTACATGTTCGAGACTCTTCATTAACATTAATTTTGCTTTTGATTTTCACATAGTAATCCAAAGGCGTGGAACTTGGGGGGAATATGGAACTTTCTATAGGGGTATTTGAGAGGAGAAATGAGGGCTCCTCACAGATGAAGAAGCGACACAGTTTTCAGCGAGATCTGGTTGAAAATGGCAAAGAAGCATTGGAAACCATATTATCAGAATGAAAGTTGAAAGTAGAAAAGAAGCATAGAATATAATGGGATCAACAAGATGATAGGAAGGAAAGACATGATGCTATTGCTCTTCACGGTAGCGGTTGTGAAAACTGGTGGGTATTTTCGATTCATCTATTGTAATGGAATGTGTGATGGCAAATTGTGTGACTACAGAAGCAGTAGTAGCAGTTGATTCAAAATCTCATTGATTGTTTTACAACAATTTAATGTAAAATGTTCGTTAATATTAAAAAAGTGAACAATAAAATTAGAGGAGTACAACTAGTTGTAAAGGGCTGTCTACGTTTGTGGTGGTCTGGGATGAGTTAAGTTATCTCATAACATTTGAATATCTTAGTGATTAGCAAAGAGGGCGCTAAAGATTGCCCGATAAGGAAATGAAAATGGGAAAATTCTAGAAATTAATACTACAATTTATTTTTCTTTGTGACAGCGGGGCTTCATACACAAGTAACCTCATTTAAGTTGCTGTCCCTGTCCTTTTTGCTGTCTCTTCCATCTCACTCGTCGTAATGGAACTTCAACTCTCATTTTTAACTGACTATTCAATTTTCTTTTTAACTGTAAGTAAACATAATTATTACAAGATTCCAATGAGTATTTTAACTACTAAAAAGGATATTTACTTTTTGGTAATCTATGTTGATACATATTTGAAAGACTGAGTTGAAAACTTTCTAGAACACATTCGTTCACACTTTACATTTGAAATATATTTTTCTTTGTTCTGACGCTATAACCTAAGTCCTATGACCATAACGGGACGAATAATTTGATGGGTTGGTGATTACAAACACATATGATGGAAGTGAGAATAAGCGTCAGGGAAAAGCACTAAATTTGTCACAAATAAACTTAGCAATATGTGAGCCACTAAACGCAGGAACAAGAGAAACGATTACCAAACAAGTCAGGGCAAAACAGAAAATATCCGCCAACCCGGTTTGCTCACCACAAATTCCACAATCACGAGCAGGGATTTGAACTCCTTCCACGTGTAGAATAGTCGACGCAGCGTGTATGAGAAAAATCGCACGTACGTTGGCGTACGTGGGCGAAAGTGAGAGCGAGATCAATAGTGAGGGTGGAGGCATAGGCAAGGAAAAAAGCAAGAGCAGGACGGGGATGGAATGGGGATGTGTTGAAGACGAGGGCGAGGGTGTCGGAGAAGGGGAGGCTGAGGGGGGACGATGACGACGGCGCGGTGAGGGCGAGGGCGAGGGGGAGGGCGAGGGCGAGGGCAAGGGCGAGGGCGAGGGCAAGGGCAAGGGCGAGGGCG
>BOPP01000168.1:838694-869447 GCA_017312745.1 Gryllus bimaculatus
GACCGCTGCGCTCGCCGGCGGGAAGGGGTGGGGCCGGTCACTCGCGGTTGTCACCAAGGGCTGCGCCGGGTGTTGGCGGCGTGGGGCCTGCGCGGGGGCGGTGGGAGGGCGGAGGCGCTGCGGTGAAAAGAAGTGACGAAAGCGCATGGGTGAGAGCTAAATTCTCTATAGTGCTAAAGGGCTAACACACTGATAATGAGGCACGGCTGGTAAATGTATCAGAGGACATGAATTTTTAGATGTACTTCATGGTTAGAATTTGCATTTGAGTTGGTGATTCTAACATTAGCTGCAGACGTTTGGGCTCAGCTTGAAGAATTTATTGCTTATAAAATTATTTTATACCTTAGTATTTTACGTCATTAACACGAATTTACTGCATTTCAAACAATATTATTAGAAATGCATACGAGTATAGAATTAGAGGAATCTTGAAATAACGTTCATTTGGTATTTATTCCACTAATTTTGAAACGAAATGAATGAATAATGACATATAGGAGACATATGGACCCATAACAATACAAGCCCATCCTTCTTCAAGACGCCACGAACAAGGTGGTGCAATGACTGAATCCTTGAAATCAATTACGCTAGGTCACCCGAAAACAATCCCATCTATGAATCCCACAACATGAGTCTAAATCGCAGTCAGCGGGATATGAACGAAATGATCAGTAGGTGATATTATCTGATGTCGGGAATGATAGTGGGACATCGGCGGTAAGAGACGCAGTATCCCAACAAAAACATCCAAGAAAACCAGCCACGGGCTACTGCTTCTATTCTTGCAACATATAATTGATTTTATTGCCAACTCAAATATTCGCTAATTATGCTGCAAGTGCCTGCTAGCTGCGATGCTGACGCAACTTCATTAGCTTAGCTTCTATCTGCGCACCTACACCGTCTATATTTCGTTATTATTTCATTTAATTTCTATTACATTCTTTGCTTTATACGAAAAAAATGCCATCCTTTTTTGCTCTGTTGGCTTCTACTAATACGGTTTAACAAAACAAAAGCAGTAAATATAAAGAATTGTTTATTTATACCATCTTAAATTGTATTTTTATTTCTTGAATTATAGATATTTTAAAGGATAGTAATGAGATGTTGATTTTTTCATTATATATTACAGAAAACAAAAACTAGAGGTGGTAAAACAGACAAACGGTCGGACAGACAAACGGTCGGACAGACGGACGGGCTGACGAACGAACAGACGGATAGACTCACAAACATTTTACTGTCATTAGATTTTTCGATGTGAAGGACCCACAAAAAATGAATTCTGGCAACATCACGTGTTAGTGATTTTTTTTCTAAACTAGATATATCCATTTTTTCCTTACCAGGGCCCTGTTATAAGAATTTTTCTGCTGAAATTTTTTTTTTCGCGCAGAATTTCATAACGTCCTCTCTACTTCTAAACGAGAAAGTAAAAACAGCTGTATACGAATGTGTGTCCATAGCTTGTAAAGGGGTGCTGAATTCCCTTCTGTCTTAGGTGCACCACTGATTAAGATTACAGTAAACAAAACAAATCCAAAATTAGAATATGTACCACAATTACAAAACTGAACAAGAACTTACGTGCGCCTCGCATAAGTCTCTGCGAACATTGGACTTCTGGGACAGCGCTAAGGACGCCAATTGGCGACAAAGACAGATGGGAGCTGTCGCCGGATTGGTGGCCGTCGCCTGAAAGCGAGTGACTGTGTCGGCGGCGGCGGCGGAGGCGGTGACGGGCGGCGGTCAGCTCGCGCCGCGGGCGTGCGTGTTGGCGCTTTGTACGGGCGTCGAG
Organism: Gryllus bimaculatus; assembly: GCA_017312745.1. Lineage (NCBI taxonomy): Eukaryota > Metazoa > Arthropoda > Insecta > Orthoptera > Gryllidae > Gryllus > Gryllus bimaculatus. The sequence continues at coordinate 840,502 of BOPP01000168.1, forward strand.
CTGGCCAGCTGCGCGCTGATTTACTGGAAAATAAGAGCTCTCGAGGGCGATCGAGTTTGTAATGCGCTCGCGCCCGCCGCGGCGCCGCCTCGCGCCTCCGCCGACAGCTGTCCCGGCGGCGCCGGCCGCTGCTCACTTCACTGCTCCGGCGCTCCATTGCCGGCTCAAGGACTCTCGACACTGATCCTGCGAGAGGTGGATAACATGAAGTGGTCAGCCACTAGTGGGTTTCGGAGGTGTTTTCAAACTTACAAAGAGATTGTGCTCTTAATATCACTGAGGACATTCACCAACTCCACAGATTGCTGCTTCGTTGAAATTGATTCAACGTTCCTGATGCTGTGAGAGGTAGATAATATGAAGTGGTCAACTACTAGTGGGTTTTGGGGGGTGTTTTCAAACTTACAAAGAGATTGTCCTCTTAATATCACTGAGGTTTTTCAAGATACAATACCATATACCAACTCCACAGATTGCTGCTTCGTTAAAATTGATTCAACGTTCCTGATGCTGTGAGAGGTAGATAATATGAAGAGGTCAACTACTAGTGGGTTTTGGGGGGTGTTTTCAAACTTACAAAGAGATTGTGCTCTTAATATCACTAAGGTTTTGAAGATAGAAGTACCATGCTCCAAATCCACTGATTGACGCTTCGTTAAACTTGATCGAGCACTCCAGAAAATGTGAGAAGTGGATAACATGATGTTAGAACCTTAAAAAGATATATTGTGTTCTCAATTTCACTCGTTTAAGTGGTTTTTCAAGATACGAATAACATTCACCATCTTTAAAGTTTGTTGCTTCGTTAAACTTGATGCAGCCCTCCTGATGCTGTGAGAGGTGGATAGTATGAGGTGGTTAAGTACTGTTGGAAACGTAGTTTTTGAAGATGTTTTGAAACTTACAAGAAGATCTAGTGCTCTGAATATCAATGAATTAAAAGGGTTTTGAAGATAATAAAAATGAACTCTCTGTTCAGGTCAACACTTTATTAAACCTTAGTGATTATTCCTAATCCTGTAAGCGGTAATAATAGGAAGTGGTTAACTACAGTAAAAACTTTGATAGTGTTGAAGGTTGTAGTTTGAAGGTGTATTGAAACCTAAAAGAATATAGTAGTTTGAATATCTCTAGGGGTTTTTTGAATATATGAATATAAATCAATACCTACAATACAAAAGTTCTCGCCACGTAAAATAAGGCATTCAATTCAATTCAATTCAATTCAATTCAAAAGTTGGATACACGCAAGGAGCCAGATTCACATTATTTTCAAAATAATATGGATTATTTTGGCGGTACAAGTACCTTAAGAATTAGTAGACTAATGCAGCTGAGTGCTTTTACTTCATTCTAAATTATATATCAATTTTAAATGTACATTAGGGTTTTGATTTCACAAGATCTTCTTACTCAATTTCGTTCTTCTTTTAGGGTTATATTTCATAATAAAGAAATTGTAGAATCATGCATTAGCAGTACGATCGGAGTACGAGAATATGTAAGTTCAATTTTAATTTTTTGAGAATTTATAATATGAAGCAAGAATAGTAATTTCTAAAATAAACGATAGTGTAAAATAAACGTCATTCCTAAGTTATTCAAAATATAATGTTATATGACAAATGTCCTGGAGAATACCTAAGACACAACAAATTTAAATTTAAAAACTTGTATTTGAACGAAGAAACAAGGTTTCTTGCCCAATTTCCCTTGATCCATTGCATAAATGCTGAAATTACTTCTTGCTTTTCTTCTGGACATAAACCTATCTTCACTATGCGTACGTGTTATTGATCTCTTTTTGCTACTTGCGCAAGGAGTAGTGTGGGAGCGGGGGTTGTTATTTTGTCAGCCAAACTATGAAATCAAATTTCTTGTTCGTTTTCTGATAAAAATATTCTATCTATTTCTCAAAAGAGGATATTTATTGTTTTAAAATGTTCCCCAGCGCGCTCGTTAACTCCTTTTCAAACTTCCACCATGTATTGTGGCATAATGAATTTTGGATTCTGGAGCTCAAAAAAATACGCGTAGAGTGTTCTTCTTCTCTGTCACATGTCACACTCATTTTATTAGGGTTTTTCACGATAAATAAATCATGAGAAACTCAAGATTCAGGTAATAAAATCAACTTTCAGTTTCTCAAAGAGAGACATACTAAATAGTGCAATTGTTCGATTAGCAGTCCATCAAATAAGGTTGGTGGTCAGAATTGATCAGAATACGTATCGAATAATATTTGATAGAAACTAGTACTTCCTGACCAACAAGGTACGTGTGTCAGAAAACAGTAGGAGAGCAAACAACAGCGCTTCTCTCATTCCACGAATTCATTCAAACCGTGCTCTCTGTTTAGTTTACTCATTAGACCCAAAACGATTTGAACCTTGAAAGTCCAATTTCCAAGTCTCCTGAAATATCTGTCATGCGTTATGTATCTCCATTATTTTAGACAACGCACATACTAAATATGAATTGCAAAGAACTCAAATAAATCTCATAAACCCCATATACCATAGTCCTTTCTACGCAACAAGAATTGCATATGTAAACGTTAATACATTTCCAGTGATTTTTCTGTTGTAGATACATTTATTGTTCTTGTTTGCTTTGTTTTATCATTGTCCAAAAGTTTTGTAACTAAATAAGACAAACTCATATTGGGTTTAAATATTTATATAACCAGGAAGCTTTCCAAGATAAAAGCTCGTTCGAATAATGACTTGAGTGCTACATAAATCAAAAAAAAGCAATAAATACTCATTCTTCCCCATTGAAAACTGACTAATTGTTTTCATGTAGTGAGTTATTTCAAGACAAAATATTAGTAGTGAAGTATTTAGAGTATAATATATTTGTTTAGAGTTGGTAGAAAGATATGAATTTCTGTATAATCCATCATGAATGATATTTTAACTTTTACTACATTGTTGTCTCATCAACATAACGTATGTTTCTCTTTGAACAAAATATATAACAATGTTTCATTTTGAAGTAATAGTTTGTAACGTAATCAGTTGGACAGGTCAACGATTTGATTTGTTCATAGGGAGTTCTTGCTTTTTATCAAACCTAACGACAATTACTCTGGCGATTCATTCTTCCTTCATTATCTGTCAGCCGGTAAAACGCATGACGTACACTGCTAGACTTCATTAATCTGCCACTAACTTATCACAGATAATATAAAACACTGCCGCTTCCTTTATGACGCATAAACTGATAGACTTCAGTAGTCACCTCAAGAAAGAATTTGAAAGATAAAGAAGGATTTCCTGTGACTCGAGTGGCCAAACAAGTATTTGTGACGAAAAATATTAAATTATTTTCTAAGTAGCCCATTAAGAATATTGTATTGAACAAAAGTTCAGAAAATAAATTATATTTGTACGTTTTTTAAATTGTTCTTACTGATGGCTCGATAATTAGAGACATAGCTTTTGTGTTTCTCACTACACTTTTGAACTGAAATTTGCTTTCTGGAATGTATCTGCTTATTTTTCAATGTTAAATTCTGGTCCAGGAGAGGTAAAATTGAAATATAATGTAACTTAAAGAACCAAAAGTTCCAAAATTTCCTTTTTATTCTAATTTTGTGTCATCAGTATTAGATTTACCTTAGGAATTCCATTTTTGTGAAGGCCTGTTAGTCCATAACTGATACAAAGATCTCCCAGACCTTAACCTCTTTGTTTCGACTACCGCATTACGTGAGGAAAGTCGAGAATGCTTCAGCTATCAGATGCAACTTCACATCAGTCAGGTCAGTTAGATACTCATTCTATTCTCCACACATTCCGCAACCTTGGCTGCTGTTCAAACCCTTCCTCCGATTGCCCAGATAGAACCACTTTCAACTTTTCTGAATGGAACGACCCATTCACACAGTCCTCTATCTGCAGTCAAAATCACGGCTTCCGACGAACCTTTTGGACCCAACTCGTATATCCGTAAATGGCAGCATTTTTCTTGGACTCTTTTGTGCCGTAACAATTCACATTCTATTTTTAACGCATTATTCAGTTAAGCAAATAAAATTCTAATAACGCTCTCTTCAGCCGAAAACAAATTGGACTAAGTGCGTCAATTGTAAAGGAAGCAACACTAGCTGTTTTGCTCATATTACACATGCCATTCCCTAGCACAGCATTTGTGTTTTAGTTTCTTCCTATCCACTGGATTAGATTAGTGGCCTTCACATCCACTCAATTAATGTCTTCATCCTGGAATTGATGTTTGGAAAGAAAAAGATGACGGCGATGATAATGATGTCGATTATGATAAAGTGAATCCGATTCAGGTGACTCCGGGTATTAATGGATGTTACTGCAGTGCCTCTGACCGGATGGTCGTGTTCAAATCCAGACGTTAGTAGGGAGTTCGGCACCAGCTACCTAGCATGGCCGAATTTAGTCGCAGTCTGGAGGAGAATTCTAGCGGCCGGCTTCTTTGATCGGTAGTTTCCCGTGGTTTCTGCGATCATCACCAGGCGAATGTCGGAGAATTAGTATGAAAAACGGACCATGGACCGCCCGCGATCTTTCCTTTCTCTTCCTTGTCCTATCCTCACCCCCTTACACACCTAACTAACACGCACTTTGCTACCACACATGCCGGGAGACCGATCGGGAGCTTAGAAATCGTCCCGGTTGGAAAGGGAATGCGTCATTGGAGATACCTGGATGAGGAAAAACCTGCAAGTTGACGTGATGTCGGCATTAAAACATATCACTACACTTTCGAACTAACGACATTTAGTAGTTTACTTCGCCAGGAAACACTAATCAATCAATCGATTATGATTAGGACAATATGGATGGTCATGGCGATAGCGTTGTTGCGACTACTTCTGAGTTCAGGAGGCAAGTTCCTCAGGGAGGCTAGGCGGGAGATTCTGGAGGCGGGCGGGCAAACGCGCCGGGCCGAGCGGACACCGCGCGGCCGGCGCAGCGAGCGAGCGACGACCCCTGCGGCGGCGCGGGCGGCGCGCGTTGTGGTCAGCCGCAGCTTGCCCGCCGACGCCACCAGTCACCCCGGTCCCGCGCTCCACAGGGCCCGGGCCGCCACAGGGGCGAGCGGCGGGCAGGCGGCGGCCAGCCCCGCCGGACAATGCGGCGCACGGGCCATCCGTCAGCGGTAGCGGATTGGAGCGGCGGCGGCGGCGACGGCGGCGGCGCCGGCGGACGAGGACAGCTGTTTGGAGAGGGCGCGGCGCGAGACGAGGGACGCGAGGCGGGATTAGGACCGCCCCCCCGCCCCCCCTGGCGGCCGCGCCCCTTTGCAAGCCGGCGAAATCCGCGCGGCCGTCTTTTGAGCGGCCGGCGTTGTTGAGTGGACCCAACGCCGCCGCCGCGTTCGCCCATTCAGCGTCACTGTTAGCCCGCCTCCCCTCCGCTCCCTCCGCCTTCGTCGCCGCTCGTCCCGTTCGTCGCGCCTTCGTCGCGCCCTTGTCGCCGCTCTCGGACCGCCTTCGTCGCACCGCCTTCGTCGCCGTCCTTCGTCGCTCGTCGCCGCTCTTCGTCGCGCCCTTCGTCGCCGTCCTGGCTCGTCGCCGCCCTTCGCCGCTTCTCGCCGCCTTCCCGCTTCTCCGCTTCCGCCCTTCGTCGCCGCCTCGTGCGTTCGCGCGCCTGTCGCGCCTTCGGTCGCCGCCTCTCGCTCGTCGCTTCCTTCGTCGCCGCCTGGTACGCCACCTGTCGCCGCTTCGTCGCCGCCTGTCGCCGCCTTCGTCGCCGCTTCTCGCCTTGCGTCGCCGCCTTGTCGCGCTTCGCGCGCCTTCGTCGCCGCCTTCGTCGCGTCGTCGCCGCTTCGTTCGCCGCCTCGCGCCGCCTTCGTCGCCGCCTTTCGTCGCCGGCCTTTCGTCCCTGTCGCCGCCTTCGTCGCCGCTTCGTCGCCCTTTCGTCGCCGCCTTCGTCGCCGCCTTCGTCCGCCGCCTTCGTCGCCGCCTTCGTCCGCCCCGTCGTCCGCTCTCTCCGTCTTGCTGCCCGCCACTCGCTTCTCTACGCGCGTGGTTGAGAGGGACAGTCCCAACCTGAGGGGAAAGACTCAGCCTCGGCCGAGGCGGACGACCGGGGAGAGGCGACCTGCCTCGCCCCTCCCCACGGACTTGAGCCCCAGGACACAGTCAAGACAAGTGCCGTGGCAAGACAGGAGACTAGTGTAGTGCGTGCAGTGGCGAGTGATATTGGCGTCATAGCAAGGAAAGTTATGTGTATATGTTAAACAAATGTGATGTAGGGAAATAATTTCACCTAATCTACAAACGAAAGAAAAAACTCCTTGCAGTAATTAGTGAGGATCTCATACTTACTGTATGCAGGTCATGTCAAAGGGGAGGTTTTAACTTTAAGAATCAGATTAAAATTAAACTTTTGAGTTATTTTTAAGGCCAACCACCGCTCTTGCTGCTTAACATGTACAGGAACAGCTTAATGTATGCGAACTATAAAAATAGTCTAATTACTCTACCAAGGAGCGATATAAATGTTGTGATGAGACATGTGAGCGGGACAAACGTCCGAGGACTTTAGCACCAAGGGATTTTTTATTGTCGACCATCAATTCATACCAGTTAACCGCACAGTGGGACATACATGATTTGATTGATTTTATTTTTTACGTTAATTTCAATTTTTGTGATTTACTATTAAATAGTGTGTGCTTAACTTTCATTCGATTTTTCCTCCATAAGAGAGCATTACCACCATCAAACTTGCTTCATATTGTCTTGGAACCACGATCCTCTGAGATCAAGGAAGTTAATGCAGAGGTATATTCAAGGCTCCATATCGAAAGCAACGACAAGGTAAATCAGCATCAGTAAAATGGTAAAGTAATTCCGCGCCTCCGCAGGAGGATAACTGATGGCAGGGGGCGACAAAAGCCTCGGAACTGCCTTGGCGCTGCGCTTTTTGTCACCCACAGGAGCTTCTTGTTCCGCGCCGAACATCAGTTAGAACCAGTTAACGCCAGTCGTACATACGTCAGTAACAGATTTTATATTTTTACGTAATTTAATTATTGTGATTTACTAATTAACTAGTACGTTAACTTGATTAAGGATTTCCTCTACCCTATATCTTCCTCCAATAAGATAACCCGTACCACCATTCACTGTCTGTTCATATTGTCATGAAAACATGATCCTCTGGATCAAGGTAGAGTTATGAGGAGTTATCGGAGGCCATTGACAAGGTTAAATAAGCATCAGTATAAATGTAAAATAATTCCGCGTTCTCCGCAGGGGGTACTATTGGAGGGGGGGGGGGGCAAAAGCCTCGGAACACCGCCAGCGCCGCGCCCGCGCCGCGCAGCGTCGACGCGATGTCGTCCCCTGTGCCCGGCGCCGCCCCCGCACGCGGCGGCGGTCGCGGCCAAGGCCCCGAGAACGGCAAACAACGGCCCCACGCGCTCAACGCCCGCCTGTGTGTTGCCCATGAAGGACGGCTCGTGTTGCTGGCCCGAATATCTTTTCTATGACTAATGCCCCCAAGACGCGACGCGACGCGACGCGACGGTTGAGTACTTTTCGAGAGCTGTGTTTTCTTTGGGCCCGAGAGCTTTCACATAATGAGTGTGCGCCTGCGAAAAATACCTTCTGTTGCTTTTTCGACGGCAGAGTCTGGTACTCGCTGGAGTCTGTCTGGAAATAACTACTCGGGAGGGAGCTGTTTCTTAAAACATTCGTCGGAAATATTCTGTCAAAGACTTGATGTGAGTGCAGGATAATACTTGGATGTATGTCGAATTGTGTAAATGAGTATGTGCAAATCATAAAATGAGATTATAAAAGAATATAGACAAAAATATTGACAATACAGATGAGTTAAAGTAAACATTTTTAGAAATGTCATAGTAATTCCTGCTTCTTGTGAAGAATCTTCTACTAATGGGAATGTGCAAGTAAATATTGAATTGTAATCTAACGCTTGAAGCCTTTGAATACATTGCATGATCATTGTTTGAGTAAAAACGTTACACTCCTAAGATATTCCAACCATATTCGGCACCTTTAAGATTTGTTTTAATATATTCATTATTAAAATATTACTCATAAGAGAGGTATAATCTTAATAAATCGAAGCTATAAGAATATTGTTCTTACTTTCATATTTATTATATTTTTGCTCCGAAGCTCCTATCCAATTCAAGCAGCGTAGTAAATAAATTCCGAACAGGAAAACACTGAACTTAATAAACCCCTCTCCAAAGCATCTCAGTTGGCGCAAATATTTACGATAAGAAGCTACCGTGCTTAACAAACAAAATTCTCTCCAAAGCGTATCAAGTGATGAAAAATATTTACACCAAGAAGTCGCTGAGACGTATTAAATTTAAACCTTGACACTCACTCGATTGTTTTCGTCCTTCCTCAAATGTGGTCAATATTGATGAAATTTCCCTCCTAGCTTAATATTTTTAATGCCCATCTTGTGTTTTTTCATTCTCGCATTTTTTCACTTCGTTTCTTCTAACACAAATCAGAGTGTCTTGCTAATTCTAGTGTTTATCTAAGCCTCTGATAGTCAACCTACCATTGTTCTGTAGAATACCAATGAGGTGATTTCATATCTGAGGATTGAAATTTTAAAAAAATGTTTGCGAACCTGTGTTTAAGATCATAATATTTTAATTATTGAGGGGCTTAACAAACAGTATAAGTTTCTTTAAGTCCAACATTTCGTAAAAATACGTATTTAGATTATATTTTAATATTTAAACCATTTTTTATTCACTAATATAAAAATTTTAAAAAAATCATACGATTAGAAGTTACTTGAAATAGAAAGAAAAAATATATACATATTTATTTATTTAACCTTCACTAAATTTGGGCTATTTCCTTCAAGGTATTTAATCCTTACATTTTCGCACATAATTTTATACTATAATTTTATACTTTAGACTATCTTTTTGCAAAGAAAAACAAAGCACATACTACATCTTGTTCTCACTCTATCGTGCCTTCTCGAACAATTCCAAATCTGCCCTGTGGTTGCTGTTATCTTGTTATCTCACCTTGTTATTGTCACCAAAGTAATCTTTAAAGCGGAAACCCAACATTCTAAAATGTGAACTAGTTGTATAGTAGACCCAGCAACAATTTTTAAATAGACGTCCAATTATGCCACTAATAAGAAAGACATCTACAAGTAATCACTTTGGAGGAATGAAAGGCACATAAACGAAGTAGGGCCAATTTCAATACGAGATAAGTTGAACATGATTTTCATAAACAAAGGGTGCGAAGTACTTGCTCTCAGTTATTAGATGATCAATACGTTTTAATTTTAAAGATAAATTGCCGCCTCCATGTCCGTATTTTTTACTCTAACACTTTTTCTATTAAGTGCATTTTTTCACTCATGATAAGATACAAACAAAATAATCACAAAAGTAGTGATGCAATGAGAAGCAGTGAGATACTTCGCAGAGTTCCGAAGTCTCGACTCAGATACTCTGGGGAAGAGAGTTGGACCCCGTGTTGTTTTCGGCCTGAGCGAACCTCTCACCCCAAAGGACAAGAGGGGCACTTTACCCTTTGAAGGGGAGCAGGTGGTGAGTGAGACGCTATAGCAACAGGGCCAGTGGGTAGTAGACCTCTTGACGTCGTGACCTACCCACCTGATTTTAACAACTCATCCTGATTTATTTTCACTATGCCACTTGTTTTTCCCGTATGAACGCGGAAAACTTTTATATAACTTTCCTTCAAATTCATATTTGCGCGACAAACGTAAAGCTTACTTCGAAACTTTGCTCTCGCGAAGTCATGGTTTTCTTTTACGTGTATTATTTTGTTTCTCGAATTTATCTTCAGTAGATAACTTGACACCGTAGGGTTGTTATAAAGCTACCAGACGTCCTGGCGCGTGAGCACTCCCCAGATTTTGAATTGAATTGAATTTGCCTGATTTTACTTGGCGAGACTAGGGCCATCAGGCCCGCTCTTCCGTCTGACCACGCAAATTTTGCTACGCTCCTTTCACCAACTAGCGGAGAAAGGAGGTATTTCTTGGGCGAGAAACAGGCGATTTGAATTTAGCTCAGAGGCGTCATTTAGGCTTGAGTCTCTTTTACATGCAAGTAAATCTACGAACATGGGACAGCCGGCTTTACTTCCCCTCCGAAGGAAGGCGTACGAAGGATTTTTTCGCCCTTAAAAATCCACCAAATTTATTGAGTAGTACTAAATAAAAAATAAATAAACTAGTAGAAACGTAATTCACGTAATTACATGTTTTTTCTTAAAAAGTATTTACAGATCTACTGACGTGCAAGCGAAATACATATGTACAAGTCGGTTTATAATAAATATTAACACTTTTAGGGCAAGTAATGGGGTCGATGATAACCACATTTTGCAAATGAACATGTGGTGTAAAATGATATTTTAGCATGCTTTAGACTTGATATTTTAGTCATCGGTGACAATGTTTCCCTGAACGATTGACGACTTATTCTGTACATGTGTACAGCACGACAATTAAGGGACGACCTACCCACTGGTAATGACGCTATCGACGTTTTACTTTATAGTTCAGCTTTAATAATATAGAAGAAAATCATTAGTATTCACTTCAGTAATGAACGTGCCCTAACACATTATTCGTTTACTATAAATTTGTTTACAATAAATTAACAATTAAACTGAGAAAGTTGAAAGATCGTTGCTAATAAGTTGTCAATTAACAAAAATTACGTTCAGTACTGTCTATATATGTTTGGTATTTGCGAAGCTTTTCCTATATCTTCAACATCGCTCTTATTCGTGGTGCATCTCTTCCACTCCAAGTTCAATCCATTTTACTTTCAAATGAGTCAATTGACTTTCATAAGTTTCCTGCGGCATCACCAACCCATAACCCCTCGCACCCCATCCTTTGGTCTTCGTTTCACTTCGTCTTCATCCTCAACTCCTACGCAAAGTCAATGTCCTCGCACTCTCTACAGTTTCATTCCATTCCGTATCTGGAACCACAGCAATTGCGCATGAAAACTTAATCGTTTTCCTTGTAGTAAACTACTAAGCAAAGTTCAGAACGTGCCAGAATTATAAGTGAAATGAATTAAAAGCAGATGCTAAGAAATAAGTACTTCATATTCACATGAATTGACATTATTTATTATATTAGCTCAAGTAACTCAGCGTTTATAAATTGTTAGAGAGGATAGAGAATGAATTACATCAATAGTGAAATATGGCTCCTTCCCAACAAAACTGTCAAACACCTTGGAGTTATGTTCGGTAAAAGACTTACATGGCGGCAAATATACAACACTGAATAGCGCTAGCCACTAATAGAGTTCATCAATTATATTCGATCCTTAAAACATCTTTCCCCCACTGTATTTTGTGATTCATCTCTATAAATTAGGCCTTCACAGCACTTTGCACTTTCAATGACCTCAGGAGCGAGTAAATCGTATGCAAATTCGAAAATCGATTAAGGGTGGGGATGGGACTCTTTCTAGGAGTAGAACCGCCAATTAGAATTCGCAATTCAAACCATAGCGCGTAAGTTGAAAGAGCAATCGGAGAGAACACGAGGGTAACAAATTGTTCAAGTAATATAGCCATTTATATTATATTGGACACGTTTATTGTCGATGTATGATAGTATGAAACTACAACGAATTATACACATTTGATTTAGCCACCAAGTATTATAAATGCTTGTAGAACTAATAATGTAATTAAATTGGTGATTACATCAAAGCGAATGTTTTGCTAAACACAAAATTATGATATTGAATTGTTTTTGTTTGATGATGACAGCAATAAACTACTTTTTTCATATGTTTAATTGAATATTACGGTTCCATCAAAGCTAAAACATTATTCCTAAAAAAAGTAATGATTATTTTCTGTTCCAATTTCTAACGAGACTACATTATATATTTCTATTATTAAATCAACAAACATTATTTATTCATCGTTTACATAGCTTAAAAATATTGAGACCTTTCCATTCTCTTTTATAAGACCCTTGATAATCTCATGATTGAATACCGTCTGAGAAGTATGGTAACCCGTAACATTTCGTCAAAGAGGTTTATTCGATATCATTTATTCATATTCAATAGAAGAAAATGGACACAAATATGTTCTGCTCAACATTACCATTCTTGGAAATGCCTATATTCCGTTTTTATGTCAATCCTGAGGTGAGATATTGCTATTTTAATTTTCTTCATTTTGCCATCATTTGGAGATAATAGCATTTCTCAAAGATGATAACATTCTTCGTGAACTATAAATTATTAAACTGTATATTTTTGTCAGATAGAGTTAAATAATAAAGTTTTAGAAAAGGCCACTACTTTAATGTATTTCGTAAGTCACAATGAGCGTCAAACAAAAAAAATAATAAAGAAAAATACATACAGTGTTATATACAAAGGTGGATTCACAGGTGTGCACACAAGAACGTAGACAGTGAAATATGGCTCATGTAGCTTCAAATAGGGACATCACACACTTAAAAGAGTGGGAAAGTGATTTCACAGCATGGATTACTGCAGTAAACGCCTCGGCACTCAATCCACGCGCCGCGTCGTGCAACGTCAGGCATCTCCCCTCCCCGCAAAAGTATCCCCCCCTCTACTCGTCTTTTAGCCGTTCTCACTGGCAGAGTGCGGCCGGGGACGTGCGTTGTGTAGGCCTACTATAAATCAACGATCCGACCAATAATCGCCAATCCGAAGCCATAATCGCCGATCCGACCATCCTGTACTTATTAAACCGAAATTTTAAAATGTATCACTACTTCACACTTAAAACCCAATTTTCTAACATTCCTGACAAGCCTGCTGGGGGTTGGGTGTAATGGTAAGTTCAATAAGTTTTGAAGATCATGGCGTAAGTCATAAAAAAACAAATGTTAACCCTAGATTACAAAGAAGCCATGTACCAAGCATTATTACAAAGGCGAAATTTGACAGACTTCTTTGGGTAAAAGTGAAATAAAATCTCATTTGTACAGTGAAGTACTACATTTAATGGATTGAACATGTATGACCTGGAGTTATAAAATACTTTTTAAAGTGTTTTATAGATACACCAAAATGACTTGACTCTCACAGCACACAGTTACTTGGTGCTGTCCACAAATGGCTCTTGAGAAGCGTTCGCAGAAGTACCTCCTCATGCGACCTTTGTTATCATCACTATCGACCCATTTGTTCAAAACAAGATTTAAATGCTAAAAGACAAGGAGTTTGTAGTTAATATTTACAATATTAGCCAATAAATCACCAAAAATAAAAATATCTTTGATGTTATTACAAAGGCGTAGTCTATTGGATGACGCGTGTTAAAATAGCATATACTGTAAAATACGCACAAGCACAACGATAAGTGTATTTCTCTGGCTTGTCACGTAATAAAGGTAGCAAGAGTTTCAGAAACGGGGAGTGAGGCGAAGACGATGGGGGAAGCTTTCGGCACTAGTTGCGTCGTCTGAGTGTCGATGCCTTTATATTCTAGGGTTCAGGTCTCAGGAAATATCTTTTCCGAGTTATGCAAGGTTTTAACATGTTTTACTGCTGATTTCCTTATGGCGATCAGCTAAATTCTAAAATTTTCGTGTTAAATCTGTTTGATGCACCCCTAAGCAGAGAAGTATTAGTGATAGAGGGTGTTTATTTACTCAGCAGTAGCATATTTGCCGATTTTATGTAGATGGTATCTCCCGTAATATCGTACAAATCCGTCATTCGTCATTAGCTAATATGTTCGGAGGAAGGCAAAATACGTAACCAAAACGTACTCGCGAATCACTCTCACTTGTTAATTTTTTTAAAATGATCATTTTGTAGTAGATTTTTACGGAACTTATACCTGCCAACCTTTCATTTGCCCTTCACTCCTTTGGATTCACCCAACTCATTCATTCATGCATTCATTCATTCAATATCTCACCCATTCATTTTGCAACAACGTACTTTCTGTCTTGTACGGGGTGTCATTCAGGCACTTTTCACCTTCGCAGACCACTTACAGAGTCTCTCTTTTCATCTCACGGAGGCAAGTGTCTTGAACTCACCCAATGAAATCTAATCTGAAGCTTTACAACTCTTCCTCCGAAATTAGCCTAATTATTCATACGTGTATTTGCTAAGATTCTATTTCTAATGTATTTTTCACAAAATGTAAAAAATAAGAATTATTACAGGTTACTTCCTTATATCTTTTCTACAATTAACGTCGTTGACGGAAAGTCGATTTTTAAATTTTCTTGCACTGACAGTGTATCTCGATTTTGCTCATGTGCGTATAGAGTTGATTGATGTCTCATTGATAAGATAACAACGACATACAGTAGTGTAGAAACAAAAAGGGTAGAATTTCGTAATATGTGTCATAAAAATGCAAACGATGAACAAATCCATCGAATATTTTCAAAAAATAAAAACTTTTTGCGTTAAATTCAGGGGAAGGTAAAATAAACATGTTTATTTATCATTCCGCCACGTAATTTTCAATTTTGTCAAATTTAGAGCTTTTTTTAGGAATTTGAGGTAACATTCTTTTCTTTTAAGAAGAAAACATAAATGCACGATGACAGGCGTCATATTCTTTCCCACATGTTATGTAAAACTGGTTCTTCGATAAGGAAAATATCTGAACAAGTATTACTTCAAAAATCCTACTATAGTTTATGTACAACAGGGGGGCGGGATACATCACTTATGGGAACTGTGGGAGTGAAATATGAGAAGACAAAGCATGTCATGTTAACACCTACTCAATTAGTAAATAAGTAAATCTGAATAAATAAATTTAAGTTTAAAATTAAATTTTGTATGTCCACGGGCGTTAACTGATTCTAATGATCGAGCGCTGACAAAACGCCTGAGGGCCCTCGGAGTGCGTTCTACCGCCGCTCGATCATTAGAACCTTTATAACGCTCTTGGTGCTTAAATAACTATTATTGCATGGGAGCGAATATTTACTGGTTATAAAGTATTTCTGAAAACTCTCATTGCTACCTGTACTCATAATTCAACTTATTAATATTATACTTATTAAGAGCTACATTAGTGATTCCAGAGTTAAAGAAAACATGTTCTGATTGCAGTTCTCTCCAATAATAGGTGACACACAGTTTTTAACTGTTAGAGATCTTACATGAATAAATAAATATGTCAATAAACATTTATTGCCTCATATAATGCGAATGTAATCACTATTTGGCTAGCAATAAAATATTGAAAATATACGAAACAAATCATTGTTCTAAATAGCATCAGTTCCAGCACCAGTTTACACAGCATTGTCCACACGTACGCAAAACAAAATACACGAACACTGCGCTTCGGACAAACGCTTTACTACCCTTTTCAGGTACACACATTCAACTGTATGTGAATGTTTCGTATCCTATCCAAAGCATATTCCTTTATCGTGATGAGCCAGCTTCAAGATATCAAAGCATCATGTGATGCAGGAAAACATCGAGCAACCTCAAATAAGTTTGAGTTGCGGCCTCTCTCGGCTACGAGGCCACGTGTTCCGCGGCGCCGCGTCGGACGCCTAGATCGTTCCAGAGGCGCCTGGACGGCGACGACTTTCTACTAAGCCCCGGGTCCACGTCTCACGCCGTCTCACGAGAACCACCTTGATATATGGCCTGCACAACAGTCGCGCCCGGCCGGCCTCTGGGGCAGCGCTCCGAGTACCTGCGGTCGCCTCGCCGCCTCCCTTGGGTGTCAACGACTCTGATGAAACGCTCGCAAGATGTGCTCCAGGCAAAGGATCATATTATAAGGGGAGTCTGATGGCCATATCTAGCCTATGTTAAATTCACTATATTTCGAACCCTTAATTTCATGCCATTATTTGAAATTCTTACAGTAGATTCTACAACTATTCCCTATTACATTTAAGCAGAGTTTTATGAATGGGTTACAATAAAATCGTTTTGCAGAATTGTAAAAAGAAATTAAAACTTATTTAAAAAATTAGAAACATTATAAACCATAAATCGAACAATTTTACAATCTACCTCATTATTTGGGTTAAGTAGCTTAGTCAGGTTTACATAAAGTTATCCTGAAAATTTCATCTTTTTATTTTAAATAGTTTCTGAGAAAATGGGTCATATCTTCATTTTTCTAACAAACAAGGTAAACGTCCCCAGAAAACCCAACTTCTAACCTCACAACACCTTCTAAGCTGACAACACAAACACAAGTAAACAAACCAATGTTTGTGTACAAAACAACAAGAATGAAGAAGGAACAATTGTGACAGTTTCTTCAATGTCAAGAACAGAACGTCTTCGAAGAGTCAACATAAGCCACAGTCATCTAGATAAGTAGGATACTAGATAAGTGTCCAAATAAACAAAAAATCAAGAGAATCATAACTAAAGAGATGAGTTCCCGATCTGCAAGAACGTGTCCCCGACCACCTGCAGAGAGAGATTTAGACATTTAAAAAACCCACATTTATACCGAATTTTGCAATAAAAATCATTTCATTGTGTCCAGTAAAGTGTAAATAATTTAACAAGTTTAAGTTTCCAAAATGTCACAATTTTCATATTTTTGGCCGACAGTCTCCCTATGCATCATCAATCTAAGGGGATCTCTAATGATATGAAAATATTGAACATTTATAATGAAAATGAATTCAAAAATAAATCTTTATGAAATTTAGAAATGTCGCTATTAACATATTTATGTTAAGAACTGTTAAAAATAGTATAAAGAGTTTTGTGGTCCCTATTCAGCGGACATTCTCTCATAGAATATTCTTTTTAAATAGGGTTACTATCTAAAAAAGGAGGGGGAAACTTTATTGTTGTAGTAATAGAAAAGCATTTTATCTCAAAATAGTCGATTTTGACACACATGTTCCCAAATGCTAAATAAAACGCACTGCGTAAAATACATGCAAAAATTTATACGTAAAACTCTCTTCCACCGTAGACGTGCTTCAGAAGAATGTAACAAATTTCAATCTGACCCGTAATTAAAGTTGCTAAGTTGAAGTGTCGTCTTTCACTCGCTACCAGTTTCCCAAGCTGCGGAAAGTGAACGGGCATCGCATTTCTCTTGTAACAGAAAAATCGCAGAGAAAGGTACAACCGATTTAGCATGTACAACTCAAAAAAACAGGCAAAGCGAAGACCCCTTCCCCCAAAGAAGAGTTCTGTGGTTTGCTTTAAGTAAATACTAGACCAGAACCAATAAATCGGGCGTTGACCCTCGCGTGCTCTCTCTTCCGCTTTCTCCCCTTTAGGCCCGAGCGCGCCGCCCCCAACGGACTCGATGACTACGGTACAACCCCTCCAGACAACGGCGTGAATCCACCGCGTGGTGAAAGATTACACAAACCTCGTGACGCGCCCCGGCCCGGCCCACCGGTACTCCGGGCAGGTGTTAACTGGCCGAGGCGGCCTAACTTCTTATTCAGCGCCATGTGGGAAACCCAAGACGTGGGGGAGGGGGGGAGGGGCAAACGAGTCCGCACAAAGGGGGAAAGTGCGCAACGGGCGAGGAAGGGTTGGACACCTCGAGATTTACGACGGACAACGGAAATTCCTGCGTCCCGGCTCCAGCGCTCGCCGCCGCCAGAGCCACCCGTTCGCACCCGTGACCCACATACTCCGCCGCCCGCTGCGCCGACGCCGCCGACGGCCCGTCCCTTCCGCAGAAGGACCCCGGAAGGCGCTCGGGTTCATGGAAGGCGTCTGGCCCCAGGTGTCAGAGGAAGAGGGAATGACTTCGTAAGCACACTGTTGTACTCGGTAAGACTGGTGAAGGGGGAGGAAGGAAGATGTAATAAGTAAGTGGGAAGGAGGAGCGAGGAGTGTGGAAAAAGGAGGAAGGAGCTAAGAGAAAGGAGCGACGAAGGAGGAGCGTTGAAAGAGGAGGGATGGGAGGAAGGAACGAGGAGAAGGGATGGTGAAGGGAAGGAGCGAGAAATTGGAGCTAGGTGTTGTAATGAGGAACGGGGTGGAAGGAGAGAAGAGAGAGAGAGAGAGAGAGAGAGAGAGAGAGAGAGAGAGAGAGAGAGAGAGAGATGAAGGAGATGAAGGAGATGAAGAGAGAGGAGGGAGGAGGGCGGAGAGGGAAGGAGTAAGAACGAGAAATGAGGAGGGCGAGAGGCAGGATGCAGGAGCTGGGTCACGGGCGAGAGTGCTGAGACGCTGAGGTGCCGGGTGGGGGCCGGACGTAGGGTCGTGGGGTCGCCGCCCACCTGCGTGCTGCAGCGCCGCGTCGCGACGCGCGTAAGAGGAAAGCAACGGATTCGTTCTTGCGCTGGGAATCTCCGCGCCGCGTCGCCGCGCCCGGGGCGCTGCCGGGGCGTCCGCCCGTTATTGCCACAGCCGGCGCGAAAGCCGAGCGCTCGCTGCGCCCAGTTGCGTGGGACGCGAGGGGGGGGGAGGGAGGGGACGCTTGCCTTGACCGTTCGTCACCTGCGCTGTCAGGCGACAAGGTCGCGCGTTGCCTGGGTCACGGCTCAGGATTCCATTTCCTTCAAACAACGATGTTTTCAGAGCAAAAGTGTTTTAGTTTAGCCTCAATGTAACAAAGAAAGTATTGAAGTAACGAGTGTTTTAGTTTAGCCTGAATGTAACAAAGAACTATTTAATACTGAGACAAATAGTACAAAATAGATATACCATACAAAATTTCTAAAAAACAACAACAAGGTATTCAATAACTAACTTATAAAAATAAATAAAGGAATAAATATATACTACATAATAAAATATTCAAGAGTTGTTTTTGTATCAGAATACGATTGTCACAAATATTTAGGTAACTAGAGCTATCCGAAGATATAGTGTTTACACGTAGAAATAATATTAACTATACAGTAAATTCTAAAGAATTCTTTTCAGCATTTTCATTACATCATTGTGTAATATTAATCGGTAATTGTTAGACACATGGTTATTTAATGTTGGAATATTGTAGGAATATCAATGCTTTCATTAACTTAAAAACTATTGTTTTTCATCAACATACATTTTCACTTATAAATGAAATACAGTAGAAATTCGATAATAGGGATTAATTGGGTGCGGACCCCCTCAGGATTATCAAACTGTCTGAATTTTTTAAGCGAGCCAATAAAAGGATCTGCATCATCTTAGATATAAAAAACTTGCTAAAGTCTCTCATAATTTACTCTGACTATTCCATTCGTGAAATTAAAACGATTAGTGTTTGTCTATACAAAGAAAATGCCCCAATCAGAGTTTGAGATGTATCTCAAAAAGTTTATCGCTTGTTCTATCCGATTTTTCTTACCGCTTCTTCCTAACTGGCAAATCATAAACAGTGACTCATATACCTTAGGAGGCGATATTCATCGGTCGCTATGACGATGTTGAATAAACAGCGTTTGAAACAATATGATTTTAATATAGCTTTCAGTTATTTTCAATATTCGGCATGTTTTGAAACTCTGTTGGACATAACTTTACTCGTGGAATAGTCCTACTACCAATTACCTATGAAACATACCGCTGTGGAGCAGCTGAATGAAACTATTAATATAGTCGCCTTTTGCGTTGTTAATACTTAAAAAATCTGTACTGTATGTACAGTCTACTGAATGTATAGACTGTTATACGCATTATATAGTTTGCTGCAATCAATAGTTATAATAAAATAATTGAGTCTTGCCTACGCATTTAAACAAATAGTGAACACACAATACAATACAAAACCGTATGTACATACCTACGACAGAATTCACTTCTTGAGATGTTCTTTTCAGCCAGGATTGAATCCGGATTATTGAAGGTCCGATTTTTTGACGACCAAATTGTTGATGATCTACAGTAGTGTCCATTTCGATTTGCTGGAATAAAAGATAGTCAAATTAATGTATTATAAATGTTTAAACATAAGTTTCAGAAAATGTATTCCACTATTCCATTCGTAAAACTAAAACAAATTGTGTTTAATTATGGGTATAAAATGCTCCAATGAGGGCGGTGTGTCTCAAAAATTTTATCGCTTTTTCTATGCGATTTTTCTTTTCGCCCCTTCCTACTGGCCACTAATAAGCACTTGATATGCAACAAACCGCGTATGTACCATAACATAACCCCTTTAATTTTAAAATGCTTTAAGTTATTTTCAATACTTTGCGCATTTTGGAACTGCTTTGGGCGTAATTTCACGGAATTCGTGGAATTTCGTGAAATAGTCCTGTTAAATACCACTCGTGCTCTGGGAATTGTCGATAAATCTCCTGTTCGGTTTGCGAGTCGGGGATATATCGACAATTTCCATAACACTCGTGATGTTACCTAGATGAAAATCCAAGAATATTGTTTCATATTAAAACAGCTGTCTTTTGTACAAATATAAGTTTAGATGCATACATCAGAACGTGACTGTACTTTCCTTCAAAAAATTTCATTTTTTTTTTCGACCCCCTTTTCCCTTTCGCGGAACGACGCTAAGCAACGGCCACATGCGTGCGATTTATGTATGTAGGTCACAGCGCCGTCATCTTCACGTTCGCTGATGGAGTTCTACGACATCCTGTAAGGAAGTAGGGAGAGGAAATTTTTGCATGCGTAATGCCATCACATCCTACTCGTCATCGGGTAGCCTAATTTTTCTTTAATTTCTCAACAAAAACTGCGCCTCGAACTCAGGAAATAGAGAGTGGTAATTCAGAGAAATGGCATGGCGTTAGTGTCGAGGAGTTGCAAAGAATGAGCAATGAAGAAGAGAAGTATTAAAACCATGATGATGAACCCAATTCTGATGCTCATTCTTTGCAATTGAGGTGATTTAAATGTGTTGAAGTTGAAGTGGAGAAAATTTTTGTTTCATAGTAAATTCAGGAGAAAATAGATTAAAAAGGCAATAACAATTGTCTAGAAATGTAGAACTAATATATTCAATATTATACTTTGATATAATCATACATATTCAATACGAAATTGTTTTGAGGTCATAAAAATTATTGCTGATATTATTATTACTATTATTATTATTATTACTATTATTATTATTATTATTATTATTACTATTATTATTACTATTATTATTATTATTACTATTATTATTATTATTACTATTATTAATATTAGTATTCCATGACAATTCAAACCTCTCGTCACCATGAGGACAAAATAATTCTTGAAATGCACATGCATAAATGATATTACACCAATAGTAAAGATACACTACATATAGGAAACAAAAATTTCTGAAATGTAATGAATTATTAAAAAAATGATAACGAAAATCAAATCATCTTTTTATCTTTAAGTTCATAACCATTAGTTCATCCTTGATTCCACTGTGACTATTCCTCCACCAGACCCATTTTCGAAACTATTTTATAATTTATTATCCTACGATGCACATTCAAGAAAATGAAGAGAGAGAGAGAGAGAGAGAGGGAGAGAGAGAGAGAGAGTGTGAGAGAGAGAGAGTGAGAGAGAGAGAGAGTGTGAGAGAGAGAGAGTGTGAGAGAGAGAGAGGAGGGGGAGAGAGTGAGTGTGTGTGTGTGTGAGAGAGAGAGAGAGGGGAACACGGTTCGGGCAAATGACCGGAAGGCCCCACGAATCTCATGCTGTGATTCACCCGATCATTAGCAACGTAAACGTCAGCTCAACTACCGGGTTGCGAAATGGGTCATTGATTCGTCGTGTGAATTTGCAACTCTACAATGTTATTCTGCAATAACTCTGTTTAAGCATGTAACCAATAGAAGAATCTTTTCCGAATCAAAAGATACGGTCAAAAGATACCACAGACCCCCACAAAACGTATTGTTCTCTCAAAAAACGTCACAATATTTAATATCTATGTAATATCGTCCGAAATATTACAATATTTTCTCTACACTCTCTATACGATAACCCCACTTAATATGCTAAGAGTAAACTGTTATACCTTTTGGATTGTTTGAAATGTTTTGCAAATGAAACGAACTTATTTTTCATTTTTAACCTAAAACGCGACGTCATGTTCTTCATTTCTCGTTTGAATGAATCTATTTCAGTGACTCGTAACAATGGTTTTTGAACGGTATGTAAAAATATTTGGTTAATTTTAAATTCTTAAGGCAATAGGTCACAGACCGAACTCCTCACAAAAAGATATTCTGACTACAATGCTGACTGAACGAAATACCATATTTAACATTGTATTTCAACGGCTTGAGTTATCTGAAAATGAAATCGTCCGACGATTGTTATTAAGTTTCTACATTCAGTTGTCCATATAATGTAACGACGATGGTTCAACATGCACCATGCATAGTACAATCATTTGCTGAAATATCTTGAGTTAAATATTTTGAGTGAATAACTACTTTTCAATGTAAACTGTAGATAAAAAGTTCTAAAATGTTCAGATTTAAAACAGTTTATAATTACACAAGTTCGCCTTTTTGTTGGAACAAAACCGAAAACGAATAAAATCGAACAGTTTCTTATTAAGAATTCACACTGATTAATTTTAAGTTTCTGAAAATTCTAACATATTGGGAGGAAACTTGCCTCAAAATGAATTTAAATTACACCAGAATGAAATACTTATGTTGTTCTAGATATTGAGATAATTGATGCAAACAGAAAGATGAGACTCACTGAGATAATTTTGGATCTTTAAAAACTAAGTTCATCAATTTACATTAACGAGAATTTTTACATTGATTCTTTTCATTTAATCCTTTGACTTTCACATTAGGAGCTGATCAATTAGCACACATGCTTACATTTCTGAACTTCATTATTCTCCCATCAAGGCATGATAATACATTTTACAATTATCTACAGTACTGCCACATCAACTCATGTTTTCCAGAAACCTCTTCACCACACATCACTTCCTCTGACCACAACTCGTTTCCCCAAAGAGCCAAGTTTGATGCAACCTAGTTCTAGAAGCATTTTTAGTATCAGGATCTCACAAAACGACTGTGACAAAAAATTACCGTTTGCAGCAGCATTACAATATTTTCTCTATGCAATGCAAATATTAAGTAAAAAGCAATACAACATAGCCATTTAAAAATGAAATATTCATGAAAGTAACAACTTGGTGGTTGTGAATTTAAGAACACGTTTCTAATGTTAATCGAATTTTATTTTAAATTCTTGGACACTCAAAATATATTAACATTTGGATGATTAAAGATCTATTTAAAAATTCAGGTAGGTTAAGAAAAACACAGTCTAACACTTTGATTTATCCAACATGCAATTAAAGTTAATAATTTATAATGTATCATTGCACTCATATTGTACCAACACAGAAAAGCATATGCCATTCATTAATTTTAACATTAATATTTTGGGAGGGAAATCTTTCTTCGAATCATCCAAGAGTCCATTGACCATGAAATTACGTTTTCTGAAAGTGTTGCTAATGTTCCATGTGTGGGCGTCTCCATGTACGTATGTGTGTGTGTGTGTGTGTTTGTGTGTGCGCGCGTACGCCTGTATGTATGTATGTGAAATAAGAAATGAAGAGACAAGAATAAGAAAGGAAGGATCACGTGCGGCCCGAGGTCCGATTAGGGTACAACTCCAGCATTTGCGTGTTATTTGTCGGAGAAATCAGACTACCGATCGGACCAGCCATCCTAGCTATTCAGCTAATGTCGAACATCGTAAGGGCTCGAATCCTTAGAGCCTTCTAGTCACGATGCTGCACAGTAGCAGCGTTGCCGAACAGCAATCGTAGAAGGTCTTTTCTTCGAATCACGCAACGTGGCTTTGATTAGTGATTCAGGGCCCGCCATAGCGAAGGTTATTATTCCTGAATGTATAGTGCGTGTTTATTACGCAGGAGGGGGTGATCGTCTTCTGCTGGATTGCGAGATCCGGCGCTGACCTACTTGAGCTATACGTTTCCGAGCGGTCTCCAGGCATTTATGGTATGTAAGCGGCGGGGACAAGAGAAAGATGAGGAAGGAAAGATCGCGCGCTGTCGGTGGCGTGTTTGTTAGGGTACTGCTCCGGAATTCGCCTGTTATTGATAGGATAAATCACGGTAAACTCTCGATCAGAGAAGCCGGTCGCTAGATTTCTCCCCCAGAGAGCAACAGGATTCGACTCAGCGATCTATGTAGTACGGAAAATCCTGCCACCGTCGAGATTTGAACCTAGAACCTCTCGGCTAGAGGCACTGCAATGCCATCAGTAGACGCCTTGGGCCACCTCTGTGGGTGCCCAATGTGGCCTAAACCAGCGTCCACTGTGCACCGAATGGAATCTCCCGAAGGTGTCGCCAACGCTCCACGGCTGTTGATGCGGGTGAGGGGGTACAGTTGAGTCCGTGGTGGCGTGTCAGGCCACCGCAGGCGGAACAAGCGTTCGCAGCTGGCGGGTGAGGCAGGCCGTATGTATCACGACGGAAAGGGCTGCGGACACCGACCCCGCGACCCGTACCGTGCTACATCGGGGCCGTCTGCCGCCGCCGCCGCCCGCGCCGCGGCGGGGGTGGCTGCTGCTGTTCGCTGAAGTGCTGACGTCAGCTGCTAAGTGTGGGCGTGCAGTGGGCGGCGGGCGCGGGCGAACCACGTGCTTCGCCGAGCAGCTCGGTTGCACGTAGGGCGGACGAGGACCCCCTTGCGTTGGCCCTCCGTCTGCGCGGCCACGAGCAAGCCCGCTCCCGCCATTCTTTGGATAGGAGTCAGGCGTGTCAAATCGCTCGGCGGCATCGTGTTGCGACACGCCGATTCAGGAGGTAGTTGAACTTAAGGAAGAGTTTTCGCAATGTGAAGAAGACGGAATTTCATGGAAGTTTATGGTTCTGGGACTCGTCAGTATTATTTTTTTCTTTGGACTATTCCACTCACACAATTACTCGCAGAAGAAAAGGAAGGAAATAATGTTGATTTTTTTGTCTTACTGTTTTCAGAATGCACAATTTGTGTGAAAGCTTTTCTCACCTTTATGAGGCTTGCCAGTGCTATTACTAACATAACGGGTAAATGATTGTTGTAGCGAACATGCGGATATCACAGTTGACTCATCAACCTCATCATATAATTTTTTAAGATTATGTATGTGAATTGTATTGAATTGAATTAATTTGAAAAGATATTTAAGAAATTCAACAAATTTTGAAGACAGCACGGGGTAGCATTCTAAGCATTAGTTGAATTTGTACGATTAATTTTGTATCCTTAAACGCAATTTCGAAGAACATGCCAGAAATTGTTTTTGAACCGGTTTTAATTTTCAAATATTATTTTTACTGCATTAGACAAACGAGCAAAACTCTGACAGGCATCAAAACCATCACAAATTATTGGAACGTCCATAGTATTCAACAGTTTGGGATGTTCAGGAAGAAAATAATTCATTCTGAACTCCATCTCGGAAAACCAAAATCATTGCGGAAATAAAACGAATTATGAAATACATGACATTTGTTACAGTTCACAAGCGACTGCTTGCAATCCTCAAATGACAGTGTACTTTATACAAAATTAACCCTGCTTCAATTTTTTACTTGACTGGATTACGCGTGAAGTAAGGTAGTGTTTTTACTTGTCCTTGTAGTTTGTTATGATTTTTTACTTTAATTAATTAACAATTTGCAATAATCCTGCGAATTTAGAGAGTGACCTTGTCTAAGAATATTCGGTTAATCAATATTTGTTCAGACGTACTTGTGAAGGCAGAATATAAATTCACGAATTTGTTTGGATTGCAATGATGCTGCACTTTTGAACTTAAAACACTCCTCCTGTATTGCCTAAGAAAAAAGTTTCGTTGAAACTCTTGAGCTACAAACAATCTTTTAAAATCATCTTCATGAGCGCATTAATCAAGCAAGGACGCCCTCTCGCAAAGGAACGCCTTCGCGAAGTCACCGTTTGTTTCTTAATTGAACGATATTCGCGCCACAGAACCCTATCCACGACTCTCGAAATGGTGGCCAATGAAATGTAAAATGTCTTCTTCCCGCGCAAGGGCCCCGGAAGCGCTTGGCTGGGCGAACGGTCGCCTGCGGCTCGGCTCGGCTCGGCTCGGCTCGGCTCGGCTCGGCGCCGCTCGGTACGGCTCGGCGCGGCTCGGCGCGGCTCGGCGCGGCCGCCAGCCTTACGTAAGGCGGGTGCACGACCTAGGTTGTGTACTGAGTGCAGGCGCGCGTATGGATTTATGGAAAGTTATGCCCGCGCGTCCTCCCGGCGGGCCGCCCACCCGCGCTCCAGGTGCAGCGCCATCGGCAGGCGAACACTACATACATGGGATGGCGCTGCCATGGGCGAATTTTCGCCTAGGCTGACGTTTCAGTTCCATCATTCAGTTGCAACGGACAAACGTTCTCAGTTACATCATACACACACACACATACACACACAGGAACCGATTAATTTCTGAAGGGCTCTTAAGTTTGTCTTAATTAGGGCCTTCTAATAATAATAATAATAATAATAATAATAATAATAATAATAATAATAATAATGAAATATTGAACATATGTACACAAAATTAATACAAAATCAAATTATAATATTTGCCATTTAAAAATAAGAAACAATTAAAAAAATTATAAACTAATATAAGATTCTGTTGAACATTATTGAGAGCCTCTAACTAGCGGGGGTTTTAAGCTCTTGCTTGTGTTTTAATGAACCCTTGTACAATCACGTACAAACGCACGCACATAAATCATGTGACAGGGCTTCATTAGAACCTTAAGTTTTGAAGCACAGCAATACGGAGCGCGGAGGAATATTTAATGAGAGATGCGTGTAAGAAATTTGTACTTAATTAAGCTTCAAAATTGTTAATTCATTATTACAATTCCGTTACTTATTAAAACTAATGAAATCGTAGCCTTGAAACTTCGTGGAATCACGTTTTTTTATGTTGGCGTACATTTCACTTTTTCACTCGACGTACATTTCACTCGAAGTCAGAAGTTACACAACAAAACAGTTAAAATAAAGTAAAATGACATATCGAATGATAAAGTCGAACGAGTGCCAGAGAGCAATGGAATTCCCATGAACACAACTTCCACTGAATGAAATAACCAACACGCTAGTTCAAAAGGCCCATCCGCATAACTTTCCTCCGCACGCAGATCACGCGTGTTGCGTGCCGATGCGGAACGGTGCGTGCTCCGAATTGGGACATACGCACTGTGCATACCGCGGTTTTCGCGATGGATGGCCTATGAAATGATAAGAGACGTCCACAAGCGACTTTAGTTTAAGCGGGTACAACGCAAGTACTTTGCTGATTACACCTACGAAATCGCCTCTGACTTTGGGTTCTACTGGTGACAATTTGTTTCCGATTAGCAACTCCGAGAACGCGTATCATTAACAATTCATTTTCACTTGAGTGTTTCTCATCAGTTACAGCCCCAAGACATTATTTCATTTGTTTTTGTTTGCGACCTTCTGTGCGTAAGAAAACATGGACTCTGATTATAGAAGTCCAAGAAGATTTAATTACGGCGGGGTTTTTATCAGACACCTTTTTATGGAGCAATAAGGACACGAGATTTCATCGGGAACCATAATGATATCAAGATAGTATTTACTGAATACGAGAGAATAACATTACAAAATTCCTCTTAGATCTACATACGAAATTGTAACTATCTATGCTTCTTGTTTAAGTTTCAAAATGTGTTTTTTTAAGAGCTCAATGGAACTTAATTAGCTCCTGTCGAATTTCATAATTTCTACAATCAATACTTTATTTTCAAAGGTAGGTTTATTCATTTGCTATTTTTCCGTTTTATGTTTCGAATACGAAGACAATATTCACCGTGTGTCTTTCATTAGTCACGAACTTGAAGACACCTCTACGTATGATGAGTTCGTCACTTCCTGGTTATCATTAAGCATGAGACTTATGTTTTCGAAGCAGAGAGTGTATACGGTCCAATTACAGTTAACAAGAAGATTTCACAGTAACTTTCTAGCCATTTCTATGAACATGGTACTATTATTTCGACATTACAAATAAACCTTGCGTCACAAGGATTCATGCAAGCGGTATTAAACAACTTGCAATCGTAATAAAAAAATAAGTACAGACTAAGTTAACATGTCATTTTGCTTGTTATTCTGAAATTATTTGAAGAAGAGAAATAGCAGAGACATGTTGATTATCATGTTCTGCCGTGAGAAATGAATTTGCAATACTGCATCCTATCCTATTGTCACGGCCTTGCATTTGTGTTTGAATCTACAATGTGCACACATTCGTACATTAAATTTTCAAAACACATTTGCCTAGCGTTTATGTATGAACGTTTTATATTAGTATGATTGTATGTCCTAAAAGTGAATTGTGTATTCTTCAAATGAGTATTATTCAACTAACATTAAATCAAACGAGAATATGGCTTTCTTGCTGCTTCTTAAATTAAACTACTGGCACTACTATTTTGACTACATTTGAAATTAATAATACTATTTTTTTTAATTAAAGGAAGGCACGGAGAAAAAACGAAGAAACGTTTTAATGAAATATATTTCTTGATTAATGTAACACTTTCCATCATATCTACGAGATGAAGTATTTTCTAAATATAAATCTTCGTCCTAAATCGTATTTTCTAAATCTTTAGCTGGATGAATTTTCTTAATCACCACGTTTAGGTAAACGCTATGTTTTCGTAATTGCAATTTCAGTAAAATTCCTTAACCACTATATTTACATAAATGAAAATATAATAATTTACATATTCTTCATATTTACTTGTTTATCAATTTTAATTAAAAAATGATTAAACGTCCATCTGATTAAAAAGGAAAGAGAAAACGCCTAAATTAAAAAAGAAAAAACTCAACTCGAAAACCAAAAATCTCCAAAACTAGACCCACCAGGAAGGAGCGCTGTTCGCCCGGTAACGCGTGTTCCTCTCACCCCCATCCCAGGCAGAGCAGGCGTCTGGGCGGTGTGGGCCGGCACCTCGACCGCCGCGCCTAGCCGCAAGGCCGAGGGCGTCGCGCGGGCCGACTGCC
>BOPP01000168.1:869472-890966 GCA_017312745.1 Gryllus bimaculatus
AGAGAGATAGGAGAGTTTTTCGTACTTCTTCGTTTGCTAGTTCTCTTCCATTTCGGACCATTTTTTTTATCTTTCGAGAATTACGTTTTTCTATAAGTTCTCGCTGGCTTATCCTTTTTTCTTCGTTCTTCTCCGTATCTTATCTTTTGTTGGTCCGGGGTCTCCTCAATTGTTACATTATCGGTTTTTTATCGTGTTTGTGGGGGTGGTGCGTTGTGGGTGGGTGGTTGCTGTGTGGTGGGGGTTCGTTGGGGTGGGTGTGGCGGCTCCGTTTACGTCCTCCTCTTTGTTTATGCTTCGTATGTTTTTTTATTGCCGTGACAATTTACGATGATACTAATGAAGAGAACCAAAAGTTTAAGCCAGGGGTAAGGTAATCACGGTGCTCGTCTTTCCCTGGAGAGGGTCCGGATTCTTATGGGTCTATGGTGGGTACTATTCCGTAGCATTTGGCGTGTTATTTTCCGGAAGAATATAGTGAGGCACTCTGGACTCTGGTTTACGGTTCATGTCGGTCCATATTCGCTCCTAGTCCTTATTCCAGTTCTGGTATTTTCTTCCTCGTCTAATGTGCCTGCGGGTACTTATCTCCCCGCTTCCGTCATGCCGTTTCGATACACTTCCTTAACTTAGTGTCATCTTTCTTAGTCGGCTTCGATGCTTCGTCCATACTTACATGCTTATGCCTTCATGTCGTTGCCTGAAACTCATAGAGGCATAAGCTTCGGGGTCGGCAGAATCTATGCTGTTCATGTCTGGAGATTTCACGTGCTAAGTCTGTCTGGCTTTTGTAATTCGAATTACTTATGCTTGTCTCTTTCCCACTGTCCCTGGCCCTGCATCTTATGACGAATGGTATTATTGCGTTATCTCTTGCCCTCACCGTGTACGAGTTGTAGTTGTGTTGGGCTTGCTAATCCTCTAAGCAGTGAAGAGGAATGTTGATTTTTCGCTTGCACCTGTCTTTGCGTGCACTTGCGAAGTGAACTCCGCGACCTGTACCTTCTGGCTACCCTTTGAGCTTAGGTTGATCGTTTTTTGCGCAGGGGTGTCGTCCCATGCCTAGAATTGGCTTAAAGATGGTAACATTCCGAAGACTGTCCTCCCCTGAATTTGTCTTAGCAGTTTTCTCTTGGTGTTTGGGCGTGCCGGCGGGAAAAGAAAGATGAGAAGGAAAGAATCGCGCGCGTCGTGGCGGTGTTTTGTTAGGGTAACTGCTCCGGAAGCGGTCCCTCGTTAAGCACATTGGGGATAGGGACATTTCAACATCATTTCGCCGTGTTAATAGGGCTCCGCGATTCTAGGTGCGAGAAAGTGCCGTGTGTCTGTACGTCAAGATTCTCCCCCCCAGACCATATTACATCGACAAGGATCGACCGTGCGAACACCAGAGTTCGTAACGATTTCTATGTTAGCTTCAGCTGGTCGATGTGATTCTCTGCCACTGTCGTAGCTTTTGTTATATACCTATATAAGATAACATTTCCTCGCCTAGCAGGCCATTGGCATCGTCACTGCCACTGACTAGTCCCTATAAGAAGTGCCTCGCGTGGGCCATCTCATCTCGTGTTGTCGCCTCTAATGTTGGCTTACAGACGCTCTACCTCCCGTCCCCAACCTCGTGCACCGAATGCGAATCTCCCCAAAGTGTCGCAAACGCTCCAATCGGGGCCCTGAATGCACGTGCCGCGGTCGCGGGGCCCTGGGGTTTTACATTATCAGTCGCACGGTGGACGGTCCGTCGGTGCTGGTGTGTCCCGAGGGCTCCCTCCGGAGGAGCAGTGAAGCACCCGCCGCCTTCGCCGCAGCTCTGGGGGGCGGTCTGAGTTCCGGAGGGCCCGTTGTGCCTTATACACGCGCGGATGAGGGGCGTTTGCGGGGGAGTACCTTACCTTGCCTGAGGCGCCCTCGCTGACCTCCGTGGCCTCAGGACGAGTCTTCCTCCGGCGTGCGGCGTCGCCGCCGCCGTCGGCGCGCGCCCGTGGCTAAAGCTCGCCTGAGGAGCTCTGCTGCACGCTCCGAGCGGCCCGATAAGATGACTGCCTGCGTGGGCGTCGACGCCCGGGTGCTTGTGTGCGTCCTGTCAGGCCGGCCCTGTCTGTGGGTTCGGCGCTGGCGTTCCGTGATTAGCTTCTTAGACCGCGGTCGCATTTATTTTCCGCGAGCAGAAGCTCGTTTGTGCCGCTCAGCGTAGCTCGTGCGCGTCATCGAGGGGTCAAATATACCGCTCTTAGCCGTCGTCTGTCTTGGCCACTCCTGGTCCTTGCGGCTGGGGTCCCCACGTGCATCTGCGGCTCTCGCCAGCGCAATTTACTGTGATTGGGAAAATCAACATGTGTTATCGTCCTCCTCGATTCGGCTTAACTCGTGTTTCTGTCGCTTCACATTCGCCGATTCCAGGAGTGGTTAGCTCCTGCCATCAAGCATAGAGGGCATAAGCAGTTTGTTTACACGAGCGACCCACACTGTTGGAAGACATAGACGGGGAAATGGTTTGTTCTGTGGGTATCAGCTTGAGCATCCGGGTTCTGGGCTGGGCATGACCTAATTTCGCAGACTCTGTTTCTTTTGACTCCACTTTCGAGCTCAACCTACCACTTTATCGTCAGCTATAGAAACGGCCAACGAGAAATAAATTACGCTTAAATTTTCTTTTGTTAGTTGAACTGTTTTTCAGATTACAAGAGAATGCATACGAACTGTGTGGGGTGTGACTAAGGTTATTTGTTCTCTACTCTTTTTTCTATGACGGCTCTGTTCCGTCAGCTTTGGCTATTAGTGCTAATCCAGGGACATGCCAGCCACCCGTGTACACTTTTGTAGTTCGCTCCTGGTGAATACCTTTTCGGAACGCGGACAGACGCTATGTCGGAATCATCCGAAGTTTGCTATACTCGTCCATGACCTCATCCTAATCTCAATTCAGATATAGTCTGCAGTTCTGTGTCATTACATAGCCCTGCTTTCTTTCTTTCTAAGAGTTTGTATGTCTCTGTCCGTGTGATAGATCGATTGTTGATCCAAAACCCTTTGATCCATACTATATTATCTTCTGAACAAATCATAGTTGTTTAAATTGCAAGTGATAATTTTTTTAAGCATATAATTTTCTTGTATAGTTCTGGCCACACGTCCTCAACTACGGGGTTAGTTTTAACCTATGGTGGAAGGATAAAACCTCCCACTAGCTACCTGAACAATTTTCACAGAATCGATTTCTTGATTTAATTTCTGTCACTCCTTTAAAAATTTAAGCTTCTAATTTTTCGACTAGAACAATTTAAAAGCCCTGTTCCTTGCAATCTGGGACTGTTCATTGTGAAAGGCAACTCTCACGACAGGTGTTTTGCGAATTCTTTCTTCATTACACATCAATAGTATTTGTTTATCTGCAATTTAGACATATTAGCGATCGAATTTTAGACCTCGCTGGAAATTGGCTAGGTGGCCCAATATCTCTCTGCAAATCGATCTCTTCGATGACGCGGAGCATCGACAGAAACTTTATTGAGGCAATCGTCCATGGTGTATAACGTATGTTTGAGAGACACAACAAGTCTTTCGGCGCGCCGTTGTCTCAAGGTGGGTGCCCGACAACTCGCCGTATATTGAGAGGTAAGCACAGACTCTTTGACGACATTGTACCCATGACGCTCGAACCTCGCCATCCTTTTCGCTCTTGTAAGCTCCACCGCAGACATCCCTCGAGGGTCTTGCAGACTGCCGTTCAAAACATACAGCACCCTGTATACAATTATTGAAAGTGAGTATGCACTGACGATCCTCTTGCGTTCATCAAGCTTCCAACACCAAGCGACTGCTGTGTGAATACTATATCCTTTCAAATGCCTGCACTGATTGAGGATAGTTTCCTCGAGTTAACTTGTTTATCCTACATTAGTATAGTTTACACCCCTGCTTCAGATTGATGTTTTCATATTGAATTGGATTACCGCCGCGAATATCAACGCTTTTAAGCATTTGTTCTTTTTGTCAAGTTTGAGCCCTCCCTGGTCTTGCTCTGTTCTTCATTATCTACTTCTGTCACCTCCTTGTACGTATTTGTGCGTTAATATGTCGTTTCGCCTTTTGTTCTATAACTCGTTACTCATCTTAATCTGCAACCGTCTACAACTTTTCTTGTTAATCACACATCTCACCTCTTGCGAATTACTATACTTCTATTGAGATAGGGACCCCTGTCGCTCCTACGCATGAGAATGTGTGCCGGGGTCCTTTTCATCAGACTATCATATGACATCTCCCTGCTTTGATCAGCACGGTCTCTCCTGTTACCGTACTTGTCGGACAGGCATACAGAGATAAAGATTGGCAAGTGATCCACGTAAGGTGTACTTTGTGAGCTTGTCACAGCTAGCCATGTCATTTGCACTTTTTGAGATCTCTTCAGCCATTGACCACTCTCTCGGTTATTGCTCTAAATCTTCCGTTCTCACTGTAGTTTAGTCATTCCAAACAGGGTGTCTTGATGTTATTGTAATACTCTGTCTGTTGAGTCACACCACGTTTTATCTAATACACTCATGGCTTCGCAATCACGGACGGATCTCTATAGGTCCGGCGTACAGATAGGGGTGTGCAATGCCTCTCGCAAGCTGTGCCCTCACGGGAAGCGATCTCTTCGCAAGTCAACTCGTCTGTTGTCACTGTTAGACCTTGGAACACGATTTTTAATGCCGGCCCCCGGCCCTATCGAACCCACTACTCTCCGTTGTTATCGACTCTCGAGAGGATATTTTGCGGCGTCATTATGACCTCGTAAACATGTTGCTTTCCCTTTATATTAACATCCAGTTGTACTCGTTCTCTTTTCTTGCTCTCCGTGCTGCAACGGCGCCCGCAAGCGCTTAAAGCTGAGCGGTCGTAGCACAGAGTTCGCCCTTGCGCGGCTTCGGCTTCTTTCGGGTCTCTGTGGGCTGCCTTGGTACGGGTCAGGCGTCGGTCGTCTCAGCGCGGGGCCTTCGCTTCAAGTCTCTTTCCATCCTGTGTCTTAAGCATATATATTGGCGGGTGCACGACTTTATGGAATCCTGTCGGTCGACCTCGGACGGGTAAAGATGTAAATCCCGGCGCGTGTTTCTTCTATCCGGACTTTATTGCATGCGAAATTGTTTTATACATCTATTAGTCCTCAGGCGCGTCCTCCCGGCCGCGTGTCCGCTTCATCCGTCCGTCTTCCCTATTGTTGCTAGGCATCCACACTTCGGCGTAACATAGGCTCGATTTAGGACTAACTATTAGACCTACTGGCATTCCGACTGGGCGCTCTGCCAGCGCCCCAACCTTGTGGCCCTGGACCATCTACTTCCGCTTATCTCAGGTGGCTGACGTGCTTCCTCCATGAATCTCTCCTTATACTCATACCACTTCGCGTCCCACGGTTTCTCCTGCCCCCGTGCCCCCGCCCGATCTCTCTTTTTGCCTGTAGAGTCGGTACAAATATTCGTCTTCTCACCAGGTTTACTGTATTCACTTCACACACATCGACCATCACCACCCGACATCTGACTGAGACCGACTTTCCATAAATTCCTTTTCCGGAATCGCCGTTGCCACTTCCTTTTCTTAATAAACGTCGTGTGTTCTTAAGTAGCGGTCAGGCCGTTCATCAATGTTTTGTGCTTATACTCCGCCACATCCCCTTCCACAATTTACATCACAGAATTGCTCCCAATGATAAGTCAAAAACTGCATACAATGGAACACGGGCAACTCTCAATTACATCGCTGTCCTTCCGCGCGCGCCGTCGTTTGTCAAGTCCGAGCGTCAACTTCCGCAACACTGGATAATAATCGCGAATTTCGCGGAAACACTTCACCGATTAGACACGTGAACTCGAGAACGAACTGCCATCCACGCGGCAAAGGCGAGACAGCCGCACTAGGGAAGGACGTGTTCGATGTTATGAGATCGTCAATCACGCATTAATAGCAACAGCGCGAGCTCAACTCCACTTATGTTTAAATATTATGCCCATTTAACCTAAAATATAGAACTAAGTCTAATACAGCAATCCATTCATAAAGCTTAAGAATCATCAGAATTTCCGTCTGTTGAAACCGATCTGAATTGAGAGCTCGTAATAGGGCGGGGTTTCTGAAGCCACTCTCTGTGCTTTGGGTTTCAATGAATACCCTTGGTCTACAATCAACGTACAACGCAAGCCACACTGAAATCATGTGACACGGCTGCTTCAATTAGAACCCCTCTCAAGACTTTGCTTTGTTAACGCGCACTCCGTCGTTGTCATGTATCGTGGCAGCTCTCTGCGTAGGGTCTCACAATTTTTCAAACATCGTTTGCGCGCTAGGTTGCGCGTCGACAGGAACATCTTGTCCACTTAATTAAGGTCTCTTGCAACCGGGGACAGTTTGTTTAGTCGGCTCGCTCATGATGACTCTCACGCGACTATCTCGCGCTTACTTTATTCATACATCCTAACAATCGAAACCCATTGCACGCTTTAGCCCTTGAAACTTCGTGAAATCCACGTTTCTCTGTTTACTCGTCATCGCGCTTGGTCTTACAGCTCATCCCAACACGTTACTGTGAGAACTCAACTCTGCCTTGGATAAGTCAAGCGCGGCAAGGTTGCTGCGGCAACATACACAGAGACAGGGGCTCGAAAAGTAACAGCGAGAGAGAACACCGGCGAGCATGTGAGATTGATCGGTCGCGTGCAGATCGCAGAGACGCGAGGGGCCGAAGATTCAAGTTGATGCCCTAGGGAGAGAGGACCTGGCAACGTGTCGCCATGGTGAGACCACGAACTTCCAGGCTGATTAAGCAATTTATGACTCAGGTGAACCGAGAGGGGTTCTTCTGTTCCGATCGCTGCAGTTGAAAGTGAATCGCCCCCGATCCCGCATGGACATCTTTTTCTTCCCACGCCGCTAGAACTCGCCACTCGTCGCTCTGTGCCGTCGTTCTGCGATGCGGTGGAGGAACGTGGTCGTGTCGCCCGAATTGGGACATACGTCGGCGTGTGCGACGAGCGAGTCCTTAGCCCTGCGGTTGATCGTCGCGATGGATGGCTATGAAGCACAGCCAGGCGCCGTTCGAGCAGAGTTGGTGTGGATAAACGCGGGTCCACGTGGAACGCGCGGACGCTTGTGAGTTTAAGGCGCGGGTGTGACGTCGGAGGCAGGAAGCTGTAGGCCGTTCTCGGCCTGGACGGGACCCTACGAAGAGTTGCGGATCGGTCGTTGTACTTTGTGGGGTTGCGCGGGCTGTGACTACAAGATGTCTGTCTCGAGTCGGTGCCTGGCCAGCAACTCCGAGGAGACGTGGGGGGTGGGTATGGTGACGTGCACGATCGGCCGTGGTGGGCCTAAAGGCCTAGACGTGTCGAGGGGTGGTGTTCACTGGGAGCTGTGGGGCGGTGTGCGGCGCGGCCTGGCAGAGGGCGGGTGTGCCGGGTTGGGGTGACCAGGCCGAAGGCGGCCTGGTGAGTTTTAGTCAGTTCGCCTTCGAGTCTCGAGCTGATTCTCTTGCTTTGAGATCCGTGTGGCGTTTGAGAGGTATAATGACCACCTGGCCGTAACGTTCCTGATCTACTCTCGTAAGTCTCAGATGATACGGAGTCTCAATGTTTACGCCGCTCTGCGGGTTTTTGGGCATTTAGTTACACGAGCGCTTTGTCGAGGATCGGAGGCCAACTAAGAAGCCGGACATCGAGAATTGCCGTCTCCTGTGGTCGGCGACGCGACTTATCCGCATACCCTAGATGCACATTATCTGAGCGAGCACCGTCTTCCGCTATGCGTACTGTTTACAGGGTCTGACCCCTCGACTTAGAATGCGCACTGTCGAGAGAATTAGCATTTGAGCATGTTCCCCATCTTAAGTGCCTACTTGACCAACTCTTCAGTTAGTGAGCAATATAGGATATCCTCATATGGTCAAGTAGACCTTTATTGATACTTCTTCTTGATTTTAACTTGGCTTTGTCGTCTGAGTACGAGATAATTCGTTGTGAGTGTTTCATTTTGTTAATGTTATCTCTAATCTTTTCACTTGCGAATTAATCTAGTCGTCTAAGCGAATTTCTGACGTATTCAAATGTTGCCTACAACATAGGACTGCTAATATAGAATCTCGATTTTCAATAGCGTCAGGTATTGGATAACCGTTACTTCATTTGGCTCATTTGCGCGATTTCTGTGTTTCGTTAATTTAACGAACAGTCACAACTAATGTGGTTTTATCTCTAGCGTGCTTGTCTGTTATTCGCGTCTGCACTCCTCAGTGCTAGGTTGGTTACAATCTTGATAAAGATTCTCCTCTACGTATTGATGTACAGTTCTGTTCACTTCCGGTTTTATATTAAGCATGAGACTTATGTTTTCGCAGTCCTAGAGATTAGTTCTGTAACTCTATTGTTCGCTCACAGAACCTACACATAGTTCCACAGCTATAGCTAATTTTAAGCTTATCACAGACATGTTATTAGATTGGCCTGCCTTGTCTGTCATGAGCATTTTGATCTCATGAATCATCAGGCTAAGCTCATCTCTCATTCTCGGACTTTCGAGACATTGCTCTATGGGCGAAAGTTTAAACATCATAGTTTTAGCACTTGCGATCTACAATCAGAGTATTCATTTATTGTCAATAAATACCGTGTCTGGGTCGATTCCAGAACCACAACTATGCTGGGCATCTCGACCGACAATCGCAAACTCTATTAATAGCAAACGTAAGAGTGTACTAATGAATTGAAGTCGAAACTCATGTTGCGATTCGCTCTGTTATGTCGTGAGAAGACTCATACTATTTGGGGAAGGATATGAAGAAAATTCTATGGGTCTTGGCAGGGACCACCATTCGCTCGATTAAGCCTGCTCAATGTATCCTGAGCCGCATGATGATAATTGAAATTTGCAATACTTGCAACCTTATGCCTTATTTCTCTTAAAGTCAACGTTCCACAGGCTTGCAATGTTTGTTTGTTCTCATGCAAATCGCTAAAACTGTGCAACCGATGTGTACAAATTGTATATAGGACTTTCTTCCTATTCATCAACATCCGATTTTTGCCTCCTAGCTGTTTTCATGTATCGAGCGAAGCGTATAATCTACGCGTTGTTTTTATGCTTTGTCTTATGTCCCTTCTACAACAACAGTCAAGTTTTGGTAAAGTTGGGTCATTTCTCATTACAATTTCATTGTTCGCAATGTTGTTCACTCTCAACCAGTATCATCTAAAAGCTATTTCCGTCTAATTGTCCCAGAAACTACGCTGAGACATTTAATGGCGTTTCTTGGCTTGCTTCTTGAACTTAAATACTGGCACTACTTATTTTGTACTACATTTGAAATTATATAATACTCAATTTTTTTAATTAAGGAAGGGGCGAGATAAAACGAAGAAACGTTTAATGAAATGATATATTTCTTTGATTAAATGTAACCTTTTCCATCATTATCTACGATAGATAAGTATTTTTAAATAATATCTGTCTTAAATCGTATTTTCTTAAATTTTAGCTGGAGAAAGTTTCTAATCATCGTTTTTAAGGTAAACGCTCTGTTTTCGTAATTGCAAATTCAGTAAAATTCTTAACCCTATACTTATAAATGGAAAAATAATAACATAATTTACAATATTCTTCATATTTACTGTTTCATCAATTTAATTAATAAATTGATAAACGTCCAATCTGATTTAAACAAAAGAAAAGAAGGGAAAAGAAAAAACGCCTAAATTAAAATAAAGAAAAACCAATCGAAAACCAAAAATCTCCAAACTGAGACCACCAGGAAGGAGGCTGTTCGCGCCGGTAACTGCCGTGTTTCCTCTCACCCATTCCCTAGGCGGAGCAGGCGTCTGGGCGGTGGTGGGCCGGCACCTGACCGGCCGCGCCTTAGCCGCAGGCGAGGGCGTCGGCGGGCGACTGCTAGTGGAGCGGGGCTCGCGCGCGGCCTCGTTCGGCCCCACCGCCACGCCGCCAACCTCGCCGTCGTGTTTGTCCACTTGGGGTCATCGCGCGCCGCTTCTTAGAAGCGCATTATGCGCATTAAAACGTCCGTCTTTTTATGAGCGCCCCGCTCCGCTCCGCCGCCACCGCCCAATCCGGTCGCACCGCTGTGTGTTAGAGGTGGTGTTTAACGACTTGCCGCAAAAAGGGAGGGTGAAAGGGAAGGTGTTCCTGTTTTGCGTGCTCCTATGACACTGTGTAACGGTTCCCTCGCTGAACCGCCGCCGCCGCCGCGCCGGCGGCTGGCCCGACCTGCTATGCTAATCGTAGAAGCAACCGCGCCGCCGCGCCGCCGCCCACCGCCGCCTCTTGCGCCTGTTCCCGCAGATAGGTTTTACGGCCAAATACGACCGAGTGGGGTGGGCGGGCGGGGACGAGCAAAAGTGGCGCGTGCGGGGCGAGAAGGAATGGAAAGGGATTTGTTGCGTGAGTTGACGCGTGTGATGATAAACGGGGTGAAAGGGGTGGGTTGCAGTAGTGAAGGCCAATGTGAAGGAACAGGGGTGAAATGCCGGTGGGAGCGAGGAGTGGCTGGGAAAATGTGACGGTTCGTTGGAAGGGCCTGTTGGGTGGGGAAGGGTGAGGTTGGGCGGGTTAGTCTAAAGGGTTTCGCAGGTGGAAGGGCTCTCTGTGCTTGGCTAGCTCATGGCCATGAGGGCATGAGATAGTTGGGGGAGGGAGGGTGCTAAAGGCTTGAGCTGCCGAGAACAGGGTTTGGGCGGAGGCCAGGGCTGACAAGGTTGAACGGGCAGAACATGTTTCGCGGGGTGGACAAATGTGGCTGGGTGAAAGGGTGAGCAGACGTTGAGAAGGGCAAGTTTGGCAGAGTGAGTAAGGGTTGGGGCATAAAGGTACCTGTTAGAATTGGGAAAGGAGAGAAGGGACAGGGTGGAATGGGAATACAAGTTTAAGGGTGGACGTAAATGGACTAGGAAGGGTCGGGTGAGTGACACGGCACTTTGGGCATGGTGAATGGAAGCGTGAGCCATGACACAAGCAAAGTCCACGAGGTGTTGGTCTGAAGGGTCATTCTAGGCGCAGGAAGCGCACTTGGCCAGCCGGGCGGGTCCATTGGCTGGGCGAGGCGGGGGCGGCGGTGGGGCGCGGCGGGAAACGTGCGTCTGGTGTTGCGTGAGCGGTCACGTGGCTGCGCGCGACGCTAGAGAGAAGAGAGAGAGGAGCCGCGCGCGGAAATTTTGTGTCAGCGGCGGCAAATACCTGCGGTGGGTCGGCGCGGCGGGCGCGGCCGGGGGGTGCAAACTGGGCCTGCCTGGGGGTGGCGGGTGGGTTGGGGTGGCCCCGGGCTCGACCCCCGGCGCGAGAGGCGCTGACGCTCGAACGCCCCGCCCGCCGCCCGCCCACGCACTGTCGAGGTGGCTTCCGGGAGGGGACACACACTGCCCCACGGGCGGATGGTCGTTCAACCCCATGAGAGAATTGTAACGGTTTCCAGACCTTAAGAAAAATAGGCACTAAAATATCGTTTTATCAATTTATTTCTTTTTTTGCCCTTTCGACCCTGGTTGGGGTCTTTTCCAATGATCTAGTGACCAGTTCTTTGGGTCCAGGAAGAAAACATTTTTTAAACAATCATTTAGCATTTTTATAAACAGAACTAGTTTTTTATAAAATAGTTATGTAACTTTTTTTTAAAATACTAAATTATAGCTTTTTTAGAGCTTCCAACAAATCTGGGCCCTAGCTTTTTGAAAATGACCCTCACGTCAGCGTCTAAACTTTAAAAAAGTGATAAAAATATTTGTGTTTGCTTTTATAAAGGTAAAGAAATCATTACAATTAAATAAACAAGATAACAGGATTTAATATATTCCTTGGAACTGAGAGAATGTTGAAAGGGAAGCGAGTTATTTATAAAATAAAGGGTTTAATTAAACTCATGATAGTAACTATTTGTAAATACTCTCAATCTGCATATTTCATTGCATAAACATTCTCACAATAAAACATATAAAGATTCATTAATGACTTTTTCAGTAGTATTACTTTTCTACTAGAGACAAATCTTAAAACTGTGCCGACGTCTGAAGAATTATTTTTACAAATGGTAATTAATAATAATAATAATAATAATAATAATAATAATACGAAAAGAAAATCACAAATATCTTGTTTTAAAATATAATTTAAATTTTTTAAATGTTTGTAATTTTCTCCTTCACAAACGCAAGAGTCCCAAGGTTCGCTCATTGTCTTGGATTTCCTAAGGGGTAAATGCTACGAACGCAATGTCATGTTCACGGCGAGGCAGAAATAAATGTGTTCGGGCAATCCACCTAACATGTTAATGATTCCAGCCTTAAGACCCTCTTAAATTCACTCATCCTGATTGTACTTCAACTACAGCATACATTTGTTACGTGCTGATATTTGATTCGTCAATTGTAGCTTATACGGGAACTGAAATTGACTTGGTTGTTGAATATTCAGTCAACGATATTCATCGGAGAACCATGTAAAATTACCAATCAGAGCAGCTGTCCGATAGAATACTCCTCTAGATAGTGACTGAATGCGACCTAGCTATCTGGCCATTGGCAGAAGTCCTGCCACCGTTTGGACTCGAACCCTAGGGCCTCCCGGTCCAAGGCCCTTCAGAGACTTTAATTGATGCTCTGAGCCACCTAAGACAGATCACTTGTATTTGAGACCTCTTACTTTCTTCATTTTCGTCATTCCGCCAACTGGGAAATGTTTGTATGGCACCAATGAACTTACGTAGCTTAGAATACAAGAAAAGTACACTTTAAAATTTCATTTTTAAGAAATATTATTTCCCTGCATGAGTCTCTTGCGAGTTCAGTGAAAAGAGTGTTAATGGTAAACAACGCGGGCTCTTTGATATTCGGTATTTATGGCTTGTTCTTTTACGTCCGTTTGATGATCTATTCACATGCATACATATTCTCATCTCCTATTCGACA
The DNA here is from genome assembly GCA_017312745.1 of Gryllus bimaculatus. Classification (NCBI taxonomy): domain Eukaryota; kingdom Metazoa; phylum Arthropoda; class Insecta; order Orthoptera; family Gryllidae; genus Gryllus; species Gryllus bimaculatus. The sequence goes on from BOPP01000168.1 coordinate 882,417, forward strand.
TAAAATCTACCAATTCTTACATTTTTAAGGAAGACATTGAAACGATGAATTCACTCATGTCAGATATCCCTGATCTCCAACAACGTGCACTGAACTGGCACTTTGAGGTATTAATAGCTTGCGCTTCAGCCCATGTGGCTGGATGAAGAAAATATTTTCCACAGGAGTAGTCTTCAGCGATGCTCATTTCCTTTCGCTAATTGTTTTAGAACTTTTCAAAAAATCGTTTTCTGGCCTGAACGAACCATAATCCCGAGAATCGAAAGAACATTAGGAAAGAAGAAAGCATCGGGGTGCACAGAAGCATTTGTGCACGTGGATCAGTTTCCGGGTAACATACTGTGAAGATACAACGATTTCTCGCAGTTTTTAATACAAACGAAATGTCATAGTTTGATTACAATATCTTTTTACTATCCGAAACCCGGTTTTTCCTCTATTTGTATAAATAATAATTTCACAGTGTATTTTAATAGGACTAAGCTAATTCATATCTGCTCTCAATATTTATAAATAATTACAACAAAACAAAATTTATAATGAGATGTAAAGTGATTACAGTACACTTGGTCCAGCCTTATCTTTTCGTTACCTTAAAAAAGGAGTTTCAACTCCGCGTTAAGCCATATACTACACATTGCTTGCACCTCTGTAGGTCGGATGTAAATCTCCAGCCTCTTGAAGCATTTTCAAGCGGATCAATTAGATGGTAAATAGATGTTTCAAGAACGAAACTGTATCCGAGTTGTTTTGATCTCGCGAAAACAGATGTTTAATTGGATTCTGTAGTAGGTAAGGTTTGACATGTCAAGTGACCGAAAGGAAACAAAATAGTTTTCTTTAAAAAAAACAACTTCTGTGTGTCAACGTGTCCATCAAAGCATTCAGAGCAAATTGACAATGAAAAAACTATTTTCTCATCCTGCATATTAGTTTGACTGCTCGCGATGGAAAAATATTACAATATTGTAGCCGCAGAGAACGTCTTAACAATTTTGAACTTTCGCAATTTTTTCGTAATTTAAGATAATGCAAAGAAAATAAGACATGTCTCATTTTTATAGGCGTTTCTTCCCATCGCTTTTTTAATTGAAGCCATTTTTGAGAAACTTTGAAAATTAATGTGGAGGGTTCATATAAAGTAACCCATGAAAAGAGTTTTAAATTTAAGGGGCCTCGACATCAGATAGATCTATTGGGGAATATGATCGTTTTATGAAAATCCCGTCTTCGTTTTAGCAATTAGTTTTGTTTCATAGATAGACACGGGCAGCCTTCTTGCAGTTCGCCAATTTTTTCGGTATCAAGAATACATGAAACGTAGATTCTGACTATTAGAGGGCGTAATTTACTACATATTGGAAGAAGATTATCGGTATTGGAACACCACATTACGTGTTTTCATTTCGAAAAGTTGCAGTTTTTTGTCCCAGCTTTACAATACTTTCTCTGTTATACGTATGTAGTGTGCGATAAAATAAAAATGCATCTTCTACGTAACATACGATCAATAGTAATAAAAATACCCAAACAACCAGAGATAATTCTTACGAAAATGTCAACAACAGCATGTTGCATAAAATACGATAATGTCCCTATTTGTCACAATAACTTCGAGTAACAGCAAAATACTCTTAAATACAAATAGCAGTATTGCTCTTCCTGATGCAAGTGTGTTTGTATGCAGGTAGCCATTCAAATTATTGCTTAATATTACGGCGTCTGACTTCCCGGAAAAATATCACAGCAAGTTACAGTCCTTGGACAAGTGCTTTAAAAACATTCTCAAGAACTGAAGGTTACATCATTTAGAGAAGGGGTCGACAGCCTTTCACTAGTTCCAAAAAGCAACCAAGGGAGGATTCTTATATAATCAGCACGAAACTTGACAAAAGGGTTATAATTCTAACATGTGTCTTTTGGAACATTTACAATGCTTCTTACTCAAGCAATTATAAAGAAAGTATGTTCCACTACAGAGTCCTTTGAGTCCACCTCCGATTATTGCTTCATTCTGAACTGTTTTGTTTCCCAGAATAAGAAAATGCCAAGTTGAAGGCCGCGGGAAACTACTGATTTCCTTTCCAAAAACATTTTACGCAGTCAAAATATTCTCGAGAACTCTGAATAATCGGAGATTTTTAAATCCCACTTTATGTTTGAGATGAGAGTAACACCAGAAAATTCTAATTCTAATAGGAAATAGTTATTAGAAATAATTTTTCTCGTCCGTCGCTGCATGTTTAACTAGAGGTACTAACGAACGGCACGCGTTTCGCTGTAGTTAGTTTTTTAACCCTTTTTATTCAGTAATGCCCCCCCCCTTTTCCCAGCTGGGACCTTCGACACTAAAAGATAATTGTTTTTCAACATTTCTCGATTTGTTGGTCCCTTATTAGCAGAATTGAAATATGGGGTTTAGAATATAACACAAGACCAATAATATAGAATATCGTCCTATATGAATAATTTCACTCAAAAATTTCTTGACATTTAAAAAAAAATGAAGTTCGAGTGTTTCTGAAAATTTGGGCCATTTTGCAATCATTTTCACAAAAATCTTTATGCTTTTAAGAAACTTCTTGAGAAGTAATTTGAAGCACTTGTTCTCGGAAATGTAATAATGTACAAAAAAATACCCGTAATTTAAATATTATCGACGTGTAACATAATTAAAAAATAACTTGTGTGGGTTTTGAAAAATCCAAAGAAAAGAAGAGAATTGTATATATAAATAGTAGTACCCTCGACTCAGTACCATTTGTGTCTCCGCATATTTCTGATAAAATGATTGACATCATCTGGTTTCTTGTTTGTCACATTGTAGAATTGAATCACATATCTCAAATTCCTTTAACACTATAAATGCAAACATCAAAGTGTCAGTATTAATTTAAAATATGTTAATGTGTACTGCCTGTTAATGAGTAAAAACAGGAGAGAAAATGCTGTTTTTCTTTGTTTTTGTTGAAAATGCTGGCAAAAATGTAAATACAATATATTTGTAATACAATGTTTATTGAGTTATTTACAACAAAATGAAAGAAAATGATCCTCAGAGGCCCATTGCGTTTGCTTCGCGCAATAGCCAGAAAATTGATTTTAAATATTATTTTAATGTTTTTCATTTACTGCAATACATAGTACATATTCACCACTCGAAGTGCTTTTTGGTTGTTGGATTGATTGGTTGATTGACTGATGTTTCCGGGCGTGTGAACTGCGATGGGGATTAATAACATCAGTGTAGTGAATGTTGTTGTTTTTTGCCTCCAAGTGGCAGTATTCCTCACTCGCTGGAGGGACTTCGTGACTTGAGGGCATTTCACCCTTCAGCTAACTCCCCCCATCAGGACTCCGCCCCAGCTGGAAAGAGCTCTAATCCCCCCACATGTGTGGTACGGTAGTGCGTGTAAGTGTTAGGGGAGAAGATAGTACGGTACGGAAGTGGATGGAAAAATCACGCGCGGTTCTGACCCGTCTCTTAGGATACCGACCCGGCACACGCCTGGTATTGAACGGAGAAACCAAGGAAATTACCGAACACAGCCTCTGTCTGCTAGAATCCTGCTCCTGGCAGTGGCTGAATTCGACCTACAAAATAGCCATGTAGCTAGTGGTGTCACTGAGCGATCTTAGTCTGCGCCGAGCGAGCGAGGAAGGACCCTGACCTTCCAAGAGCACCACTCCCAAGTGGTGCGTGCGTGCTTTCTAACCGCAGCCAACAGTTACCGCGTGGGCGAGTGGGCGAATGGCCACCTGAGTAAGTGGGCGTTCCGCTCGCACTGGGGCGATCAGAGCTGCAGATTGCAGCAGGGCGTCACGACTCGGAATTTCCCTCGCTTTCTTCGCTCGCTACAGAGGAGGAAATGGCGATACGGTCCATTTTCGCGGAGAAGGTCAGGGTCTGCGGCGAACTATTCAGACTGTTTTCCGCGAAATTTAAAAAGGGAATAAGTGACTTGGCAAAATAACTTGTGACGCAGAATTAAGAAATGTGTGCTGGCATTACATCGTAATTATTCGTGATTACTGACTCGCGTTACGTAATACCTTGCAATGAATCAGTACACTATCGTCTATGAATCATAAAAAGATTTTCGATGCATAAAATAGATAAATTATTCATAACTTTTAACGAATTTAAGTAAAAAAATAAATGTAATATTTTGTGTATTGGACAATACTTAGTACAAATCAATTGCCCGATGTGACACTCTCCTATACTGATTAATTTTACGATGAACAAATAAAACTTATATGCTTTTTGATTTTAGCAAAAAAATTCTTTAAAGGGCTGAAATAATCCTTCAAAACTAATGATGTGAAGGGTTGATTTTATTGTTCCGCGTAGAAAAAATTCCATGACCTGAAAACACAAAATTAATGTGCCCAGAGAACATTAATAAACACAATTTTCTATTCGATGTCATGAGTTCTGAGATACTCCTATCGATATAATCAGAGTTTCTTAAAATGTCTAACGATACTAGATAAAATAAAATCCGAAATATTATATTGTTTGTTAAACCAAAATATAAATGATCCCACCCTTTATTTGTTTTGAAAAACTTGCTTTTGCGAGTTCCTACAACTGTAGACGTATGGAGATATTTCACTAAAAATAAGTTTTAGATAAAAAAATGTACTTAAATCATCATCCTATAAAACATAAATTGAAAGAAAAACACAACAAATTTCTTATTAGGAAACTTCACTTCACATTTGAATATGATTTAATCGCTCCGTCATCGCCACTGCTCCTGAAAACTTTTAGGAGGTGTAGGAGTTGTGTGCAACTCATGAGAAGGAACACTTTAGCGCCAATGGCCCAGATTCTTCAAACATTCAAACACAGTCATAAAAGTTAATAAGTGTGTTTCTAAATCTTCACTGCAATTTTAACATATTTGTCGAATTACTAACTATTACTTTTCAAAATTTTATAATTAATCCAAATGTATGTAATAAATAACTTACGACATTCGTACCTTGGCCTTTGCCTATATTTTTCAACTAAACATTTCAGAAACAGAGTAAGTTCTCGTTCGTTCTTAATATAAACTATACATTTTAGTAGAACGTTATCACCTTCCAGTAAGCACCTTCGTATTAGTATTATCAGCGTAGCAACAGGGAAGTCAAGGCTATTTAAAGCAATTTATCACATATTCTCTTTTATTTCTAATTTTAATTTATCATCCCGGTGAAATAGCCAACACATGTAAGCGTTGTATTTGCTGAAAATGCATTTCTTGGGTCGTAACTATTACTCCACGATATTTAAGAGAAAAGTGAAAGGCGAATATGCTCATGCAATTTTTTTTAATGGAGCTACAAGTACATACGTTGGCAGAAATCGTAATTTTCAGCAACATGTTCCCAACCATTTATATTTAGCTTCCGTGGCTTTATAATGCTGAAAATTTGCGTATACAAGGCATACCTACTACATATGCAACTTCGAGCACAGCTGTGACAACACAAAAAGTATATAGGTTCGCACGTCTGTCCCTCTAATTCAGCGTTACTAATAAAGATTCCTGCAACAATAGCCCCTGCGGACAACTCTTGACGTTTCATCGCGGTTTCTCGCCAGAACGCTTGACCGCTGGAGTGGGAAGACACATCATTCACTTCAGGCGTGGGCCGTTGCCTCCACACGCGGAGAGACAGGAAGGGGCGTGAAGTGGGGCGACATGAATCGTTGCCAACTTCTCGGGGCAGATATTAGCATACAGCTCGAAAAATACAGTCATTCAAATACCGGGTACTCCCCCCGGGCATCCTAAGTTTTTCATGTCCTATTTACTGCCTCTGTCATCACGGAAAGAAATGAAACATGTGGCAAAAATGCGGCTACTGAAGGGCCGAAAACATGAACAAGCCGGGTTCAGACGTCTGGCTTGTGTCGGTCGAAAATCTGGCACAATAATCATGTTCCTCGTGGAGGATAAAGCGTGTAGAAGATAATTGATTGAATCGCGATTCCAGGGGCGTCACCTGCTAAGTTCCGTAAGTGTAGCGCATGTTTTTACCTTGGGAGGTGGTGGCGGTCTTTCCTCAGTAGAATTCGATATCTGGCGCCGGCTTCCAAGTCGACTCGTGGGGTTTTCTCCAGCCAGGCATCTCCAACCAGCAGGTCACCGCCTCAGCCGGGGCAAGCTCTAAGCTTCCGACTGTTCTCTCAACGTGTGTGGTAGTGTGGTGGATAAGCGTGTGAATAAGGGGAGAGGACAGGAAAACGGAGAGGAATGAAAGATCGAGAACGGTCTGTGGCCTGTTTGTTCAGGTACTGCTCCGGCATTCTCCAGGAGTTGAGAGAAGAAACCACGGAAAACTACCTATAAGAAGAACCGGCCGCTGGAATTCTCCTCCAGACAGCGACTGAATTCGATCTAGCTATCCAGCTAGCGTCGAAAAACCTGCTACCATTCATTTTACTCTTCCAGTAATTACAGATCTTTTGAAACATATTTGTATATCAGAAACGTTTAATCCCTAAGAACTTAGGTAGCGAAGTTAGCTACATCTCGTTGCAAGAAGACTAAAATTTTGCGCACTACCTAAGAGAACTGACTGAGCACATAAAGACTGACTGTGAAAGAATTTAAAGTAGGTTGTCTACTTGTGTCTTATTGTGACATTGAAGTTCAAATTTCGCATCTTTATTAAATACAAATTTATAACGAATTCTTTGTATCTTCCCTGGTTGTGAACCATTAAATTGTTTTATTCAGCGAATTATTATTCCTTTCATTTTCACATTTACATTTTATGTTCCAAAAAGCCGCCTTTTGGGATATGACTGATGGAGTATCTAGTTCTGCGGGGACCAAGAGTCAAGTCACTCGCGGTTCTGAACCGCGTCTGATCAGCACTACTCGTGGCCCCTTGTCGGCGGCAACCCGCAGTGAAAGTCGACCAAGGCGTCTACGTGTGACGAGCAGAACAAATAAGGAAATGTTCAGTCGTGTATGCTTTTTATTTACTGAAATGCCCTTAAAATTATGAGGTAATTCACACATGACTAGTCAATGGGGATACTGATGGATAGGTAAATGCTAATGGAGCAATGATGGAATGAAATATAACATTTAAAAAAAAGTTGCAGAACTTGCTGCCTACCAAAAATTTCACATGGTTTGACGGGTTATCAGGGCCCAGTAAAAGCGATGATTATGATATCCATTACGCTATACTTTTAGTCGCCGGAACAAACTGGAAATTAGTTAAAAAATATAATATCCATCGAAGTGATCGCATAAAAGAAGAAAATGTTTTACTATTACTCGCAGTATTTTGAAATTAATTTAGTGTGAAATATTCTTATAAGCAAACTCGTCGAGTCGTCACCTTGATCAGAGTTAGAAAGTACATGTTGCAGTGTAATTATATTATTCTACTAAAATGTTCAGAGACCTCCATTTATGAAGACTTGTGAGAGTAAGTTAGCCGCCGCGTTTCAAGACTCCCCACCCTATTTCAAAGTAAATCAATAACTTCCATCAGCATCTTTGAAGATTTTATTTATATATTCAATTAGTGAATATATTTATGCTTTAGAAAGACGTGGACCGTTCAGATGAAAATAATGGTATTTGACTTTTTGAGCGAAATTAATACCATTTTTTATAAAGAAGAATAGGAAGTAGCTGTCTCTGTATTCCAAGAAGTTTTAACAACAGAAAACACATTATAATGATGGTTTACTGGTAAATAGTCGGCCCACTCCGTATAGTCGGCCCACTCCGTATAGTCGGCCCACTCCGTATAGTCGGCCCACTCCGTCCTCTCTGCATATTTTTCGAGCTCTTAACATTCAGTTCGCCCTGCATCTACAGACCGCTCCGCACACTCTACCCGCATGATCCACCGTTCTGCCTGTTTCTTCTCGTCCCCACATTCCAGTATGTTCGCGAGATGCACTTAGAACACTTGACTGTGTCACTAAATTGGAATAGCATTTTGGAATTACGTATCCCCTTATGTTGTCTCTCTGCTTCCGAATCGTTTATTACAAAAGTTAAGAGTAATTTCTGAGTTTCAAATAACATTATGCAACAAACTCTCACAATCATGCATACCCACATCCATACATATTTGTATATCAACATTTGTGAATAAGAAATGTAAGAAAACCAAATTTTACATTCAGCATATCAATGAAACACAATCCATATCACCACAAGTAAACGCAGCATTATTATCATTCTGCTTTTGACCACTGTCCATCGCAACAAGCATCTCCAGTTGTGCAACTAGCTCTCAACGTGCAAACTGCAGACAAATTTGCGGTCCTACAAATAGTCGCGTTAACGGCTTCGCTAACACGTGTCCGGAGACGGCACGACGGACGGGCTGGCATGTGCACACTTTTTCCTCTCCAAACAAACCACTAAAATGTTGCGAATCCCACATCCGCGCGGCGCGGCGCGGCGCGGCGCGGTGCGGCGTGGCGCGGCGCGGCTGCGCGGGGTCGTTCCCCGTCCTCGGTGGCGAGGGAGGCGGCGGTGGCGGTGGCGATGGTGGCGGCGGTGGCGGTGGCTC
>BOPP01000168.1:906391-963489 GCA_017312745.1 Gryllus bimaculatus
GGGCGCGTGGCGCCGTGCCCTCTGTTTCGGGCCGGCGTCCCTATATTCAAAGAACAACGCGACCTCAGTGACCGACGCTATTTAATATCCTCTCACCCGACAGTACCGCCAAGAAGGCTTGTGGAGAAATTCAAAACTCGGGGATAAATGAACCCTATGATCCTTAGCAGAGTCAATTCAAAATTTTCCAAAGATAAATTGTGTCCTTCTTAATTATTAGTACTATTAATACTGATTATCAGAAAAAATTCTTTAAAATTAATTGTATTATCTATTTATTAAAATTAATAACATCTTTGACTACTGATGATGCCAAAATTTTCAATGTGAATGTTAATAAACATTGTATTCACGCTCTTGAAAGCCCTTCTGAACGAACAACAAATAAAGAAATAAAGAAGGAAAGAAGGCAAGAAGGAAAGAAGGAAAGAAAGAAAGAAAGAAACGAAGAACGAAAGAAGGCAATAAAAGATAACAATCGACGGCATTACAGAGGGTTTTCATCACTAATATTGAATTTAAATGGATTGGTGGTTCCCAGCACACACAATTCCGCTCTGCTGGAACTCCTTTGACCACTATATACAAAATGTGGGAAATGACAGTGTAAAGAAAAGCGCAACTCTGTACAGAGTGATATTTCGGGCCTATATACGATTGGTGGCGACGGATTTAAATTCTAGCACATCTCTATGAAGTTTTTCATTTTAATGTACATTCCTTGATTTTCTTTACTTTGAATTGTCCCATTTGCTTTACCTCGTATTTTGCTGCATACTTCTAATTTCATTCCTTTTGTCACGTCATTCAGTCATTATATTCTCAATTCGCCAATCGCCGTACCGGCAATACCCGAAGATGGCCGTGGTGAGTGTGATTATCGTAGTGAACTTGCAGCAATTGTGCCGTCTCCCGAATTTACCCGCGATATTATTAATAATCTGCGGGAACAGTCTTCTTAATATGTGCCTCACGATTATGAAGGGCTTACTTCAAAGTTTGTCATTTTGAGCATTCTCAACCATCTGTTACTTGTTACACATCAGTACGGCGAATGAATCGTAGAAAGTGCGCTTTAATAGAAATATATCTCTCAATCAAATTTGAAAATATTGTTTAAAAAATGCAATCTGGCTTTGATATCTCAATGAGTGATTCGTGTTTGTTATTGAGAAATAATGATTATTTATAACGAAATAGCTATTTTGAAACACACGGAAAACAAAGTCATTTTTATCAGTATTAACGTTGTAAGGAAATTCGACGAAAATCAGAAATTGGAACGGAGAATGTCACGAATCATCGAATATAATCGATATTTAACGTTATGTAATGTTATAAAAACACGTGTTAAAATGACAATATGTTAATTGTTAAAATGAAAAAGTGCTGTATTTAAATATATCAAACATCAAAGGTGCTACACCAAAACCAAACTAACAAAACGTGCCAATATGCTGAAGAAAACGTATACCGAAATGTAATCAGATGGAAATACTAACCGCGTTCTCGTACTGAATTCTCATATTAATTGCGTCTCTCCTTGCAACAGCTGACGTGATGTGACAGCAAGTCTCCAAGGAAGAGGTCGTCAACCATTAATTAATTGCTATTCACGTGTTCAGTTATGAAACAGCAACGGTTTTTATATTTTTGGAATGGGCTGCTGTGGGTTCGTGGTCAGCGTGCTCACTACCCACTGCGCGACCCCGGGTTTGATATCCAGTCAGGCCAAGGCTATAGTGTGCGTTTTCCTTGCAATGTCCCAGTATATGCTGCTGTGTGACGATGGAAAAACTCAATTCTTAGGTTGAGAAGACCCATGGCCGCGAGGCAGGGACGCCGCTGGTAGGCCTGAGCCCGTTCACGAGCTGTCAAGGGAAAGTACATACAATACATACATACAAAGAACTGCTGTACAGTGGAGCACACTATACCTACTTTGCTACTCGTGAGGATATATTTAAGAAACATGAATATATTGCTGTGTTTTTCGAGACTATTTCTTTTGTTGATCTTCCGCAGAGTGCGTGTTACTTCACAGAAAACCATTTTGTGTGATTTTGTTTGTTCAGTAGCACGTTTTCTTCAGCAGGCTACTAGTACCTACCATATGAGAAAGAGAAACTATTATTACAATATTACAAGAAAAACTAGAGCAATATATCCCTAAAACAAAACCACGAATATTGACCTATATGTTTTGTTTACCTTCGCTAATTGAGAGACACAAGAGAAAGTCTTAGAAGTTGTATACATCATACGAGCTACGAGGTTTGAAAGAGCATTAACTACCTTCAGTAACTGCTTCTCAGAAGACACCATCATCGTGTGCACTTGGGGAAGAGACAACTGCTGAGAAGGAGGGAGCGAAGGCGGCACAGGCCATCACGCCCAATTGACGACGCACAGATTGAGTGGAGCCCCATTTAATTATCCGTTTCCTGCACTCGTTTCTTCGGAGGGCGCCTGGGAAGAAGGACCTCGGAGTGCTGAGGGCCGGCGGAAGGGCGGCCACGGCCAATTAGGCCGCGCGACCGACCGACGCCCCGTTCCGTCCCGCGACCGAGTCGGAATGTCGGACGCGAGCTTCGTGCGCTCTGCGTTGAGGAGGGATGTTGGAATACAGTTTCTGTCCATATTCCCTAGATTTATCTTTGTTCTTACACATCTCTCACTCCAACCCTTTTATTTGTTTCAATTTGATTGAATTGTTGCGTAATAACTGGCCTTTAGAAATCTAGTCGGTCGGTTAGAATAGCTTTTGATTCCTTTGTTTGTTTGCGTTACATCAATACAACAGTAACATATTTGTAAATGATACATCAGAATATATAAAAAAATATCATAAAAACGAAGTATTTGATACTCTATGATATATAATACAACATAATATTATATACTTTCCTTGAATCATAGCAATAAAGTATTTTAAAATTTTCGTAAAATGTTTCGTAATTATCAAAACACCAGAACGAACACGTTGCTGTTTCAATCGGAAACAAACGTTCCGAGCCTTCACGATCGGGAGTGTTCGAAGGCGGCAGCCGAGTTCTGTTACGAAGGCTGACACAAACTACAAACCACTGCCTAAATCCAGGCAGCTGCCTCCGTTCTCAATCTTAGAAGAGAACGCGACTAAGGGACAAAATTGTCCACATTCAGAACACTCAACACGAAAAGTAAAGTAAATATACCCTAATGAAGTAGAAGGTAACTCAACGTACTTAATTTATATTAAGAAGCAAATATTTATAGTTGTGTACGTTGGTTCAGCATTTTACCTGACTTTATTCTTCGACATTTTCTCGTGCTTAGAGTTTAGGATTTTATGAAATAATCCTTTAAGACAGAAGTCTCCTTATCTGCTTTTCAAATATAAACGGACAATAAATAAATAAATAAATAAATAAATAAATAAATAAATAAATAAATAAATAAATAAATAAATAAACGAAGTATTAAAAGATTATTTTGTTTCATGCTAGTTTACCAACAAGAAGATCTGACAGTTTTAGATGCCAGCGGTCCTTGGGTCAGTGTTCGGCCCTGACTGCAACGCAGCGAGGCGACGTGCTGGGCGTCAGGCAGCCAAGGCCCCACCCGCCGCCGCGATTAGTGGGGATGCTGCTTGGAATGAGGAGCGACAAGGAATGAGGAAGAGTAGAACGTGATTTCTTACGATGTATCCATTAGTACCATTACTGCCGCAGGGAGCGGGGCCAGGCGTAAGATACTTCTAAAGCATATGGCAAGCGCGCTCTATTGAACTTTCTTCGTTTTGTCATCGGTTTCTAATAGATTAATCCGCATTGCTTAAATAATATAGGAAGAAAATGTTATTTTCAGAGGACGTTTTGTTTTTCACCCCTTAGGCCATTTTACCTATTCTGACTTCGTTCTTCCTGCGTGATCATCCCGAGTCTCTTCTACAGAACGCTACTTCCCTACTATAATAGGGAACAGTTTGGGTCGATTATTTTCCGTTTCACTTAATATGTGACCATACTGATCGATTCAACTCTAACACTTCCAACGCTGAAACACTATTCGGACATTTTTGAATATCTTAATTTCTACAGCCGAACAGCTTTAATGTCTATATCCCATTCGTGGTCCTAAAATATAATTTAACTCAAGATGAGAGTGAAGTTCTTTATAGCTGGAAAAGAAAATGATTTAGATTTAGACTTATTTAGTCAAAAAATAAGAACGAAATCTTAATCAAAATCCATATATATATATATATATATATATATATATATATTGGCTGTGTTGTGTGTGTGTGTGTGTGGTGTGTGTGGTGTGTGTGTGTAGGGGTAATTTCCTTTTGTCATAATATAAAATGAATATTTATACTAAATGGCATTGTTGTAAGGAAAAGAAAAAAATAGCATTTCATTAAAATACGCCCCAATTATGATAATGTATAAAGAATTAGTTATTATATTATTATTATTTATTATTATTATTACTGTGTTTTCTGAGCTTAGTTCAATCGCCTATGTACAGAAGATTTTCTTTTTAAACGTGTAAAGCCTACGCCAAGCCCAAATGAGTCATTTGCTTTCTTCCGCGCCTCCCATCGCTAATGAGCAACAGCGCAGCGCGTCTGTGCTGGCGTGCGTGCGTGGAGCGCGCGGGTCAGAGGCCACGCGTGCTGCGAGCGCGCGCTGGGCGTGCGCGCGTGTGCAAGTGGCGTGGGGGGTGAGGCGGCGGGGGGCGGGGCTGGTCCTGCGCGGCCGGCCGGGGCCGGGGCCGACAATGGCGGCGTGGCGGGGCCAGCCCGCCTCTCTCTGATTGTGATGGAACGAGGAAGCTCCGCCGAGCTCACTGCTCCAAAGGCGCCGCGCGCGGCGACCGCGCCGAAAGGAAAGATCACGTGGCCTGTCACGAACAGACACACGAATGGGATGCCGTGTGTATTGAAACCATTTTAAATATCTACAAATTAGATGTACTTGAAACTATTGATCTTTCTTAAATATATAAATACCTGCCTCTCACGTTCCTTAGAATTACATATTACTCTGCTAACAACCCACCCAGTACGGACTAGGTAAATCTTACGAATTTATTATTTTTAGAATGCTTGATCTGCGAAATCGCAGAGCTCATGATTCGATAACAAAATTACATTATTTATTGCTGCTATTTTCATGTTTTTATTACAACATACTTCTTTATAAATTATCCGGCATGACATCAAATTGAATATGGACTTGATAAAGGCTTTCACTTTAATTAAAAAAAAATTAATTTTTTTGCAAAGAATTGTTTGGCTTTCATGTGAGATCATTTTCGTGGCGCTGTTTGTGAAATCTATTTTCTCGTAGCCGGCACTGCTGTAGTTAAGAATCTTCTCCGAAAAATCCAGTTGATCACCGGTAATATTCTGGTCTTCTTTCATGACGTTGGAATTATGTTAATCAAGTTAATGTCCTAAATCTAATATAAAACAATTTACACTGTTCATATACAATATTTACTCGCGAATGCCTGAAGTGGACATGCCTACTCGAGACTGCTTCCGTTCACGACAACTAAACGTCATTTTTGCAGAAGTAATTGTATGACGAACTAGCTTTGCATGTGCTCGCGATGACGACTAAATACCTTCTGACGGAATTATGGCTCTGATGCGACACATCGCCTTCGTTTTCATTTGTTTTCCAAATGTTTGTACATAATTTGGCGTTTCGCTGTAAATCGTTTCGCGATTTCACTTATCTTAACTCTACGCCAGCGCCTTTTTTCAAAAATCTGCCACCATTGGCCGTCCATCTTCGTTGTAATTCATTAAGTGACGCTTCCAAAATTAAAGAGAAAATATAGTCTATAAATGTCCACGTGCCAAATCACAGCTATGTTTCTTTTGCCCTAGAAATCTCCAATGTCCCGTATTTATTGTTTATTCCGGCCTCGAACGTTGCTATGTTCTAATATTTACAATATTACAATTCTATATTCGTATCTAATATTTCAATGTTCAACACAGTTACCCAATGTTCTCTTTATAAATGTAACATACTGATATTTTCCTTTCGCTTCCGGACATAAGGAGGTATATGATGCATACCCAGATATCTCAAGGAAATTATTGAGTAGAAATAATATGAAATCGTGATTATTATAGTGTCTCTGACCAGAGGTCTTAGCGGTCGTGTCCGGACGACGGGCCTCAACCACGCTACCAGAAAGAAGAGGCGTGTACGCAGATAGAGGGTGACATGAAAGGTGGCAGGGCTCTCGCAGATCTCATGACTTTGCTCGCAGTGCAAAACCGCGAGCGCGCTGCCCGCCGCGCCATTCTTCCGCTCGCGGCCGCCGCGACCCCCGCGCTGTCACCCGCCGCTAGCGCCTGCCCACACGGCGCAGCCCGCCTAAAGTCCCGGAGCCAAGGGAAGCGCCCGACTGCATCCCGGGGCTAGTTTTCCCTCGCACTCCCAATCCCATTTCACTTTTCGACGCCTGGGAAGGCGCAGTCCGACTGCATCCCGCGGTTCCTCACGTTAGCTCCTCAGCGAATCCCCTTTCACTTTTAATTACTTGACAAGGCATAGCCCGACTGCATCCCGCGGTCCCTCATGTTAGCTCCTCAGCAAATCCCCTTTCACTTTTAATTACTTGACAAGCCATAGTCCGACTGCATCCCGCTGTCAGTTTTCCCTAACGTTGGCATGCCTGCTAATCTCTTTTAATGTTTCATTACCTCAGAAGTTTTAATGCAACCTGTATCGTTCATCCGGTATTCGTATGGAGTAAACATTTTACTTAAGTTTGCATTCATATGAAACGCATTTTGATGTTCTCGCACCAGCTCATAGGAAATTTCGAACACAGGTGAACATGGCAGATTTTGCAAAATTGTGCATGTTAAGACGGAAATATCAGAAGCTGTTCGTGATAGGTGATATCGTGTTTTGTTTCCACAGACGTTTTAGCGGTGGTTTTTAATGTTGCTTTGTAAGGACATGTAAATATTTCGTGAGAACAGAAGTGGATAATTTATAACCATCCAATGCGCTTCTAAGCTGACCACGGGAAACGTACAAATGAATCCTCATACTAGGGGGAAAACAGAACGGAATGGAGCATTTTTGGAGAGGTAGGTAAACGGGTTAGGAAACGTTGACCGCGGGATGTAGTTGGTATTGCCCTGAAGCGAAGTAAAGGATAACCAAAATAAATTTCTCTCTTATCCGCCTCTGCAGCGTCGTTGACTGAAAGGTCCTACAGTTCCAACTCCGACAATTGCGAATTTTCTACACCAGAGAAGTAGCTGGATGAAATGTAATAACGGCGTCAAGAAGAATTATTCAGGCCGGCTGCTCTGGTCTGTACTTTTTCGTGGTTTCTCTACGTGTACCAGACAAATGCTGGAGCAGAAACCCAATGCCAAGGCCACGGCTAACTTACTACACGGCTAACCCCCTTCCTCGCCCTTACTTGCACACTGCCCCGCACGTCGGGAGGTCAGTCCGGGCCTTGGGCTACGAACAGCTGGGGAGGCGCTCCAATGGAGAGACCCTTTGAAAGCGAAACCCCCAACGCCTTCGTATATATCTGCGCAAGATTTCCCGTTCTAGAGGAAGAGAAATATAGCATCACCCCGGGATTTAAAACCACAATTCTTGTGTAAGATATGTTCACAGCAGTTGAGAAGCCTAGGAACACAAATCAATTAATAATTTGCTCAATAAATAGCTGTCATTTTACTACTGTTGGTGATACCAATAAAACAGAATCTTTCCTATTTTCCCTATTGTCAATACAGCACTTTTCTCAGGTTCTTAAAGTAAAAATACAAAAAATATTAACAACGCACATTACTAAACATAAAATTGCTATTCCTTAGGAAATAATACAGCGTTTCGCATAAAACGCTGCTACCTTCATCAAAATACGTGCATTGCGCTAAGTTCACATAGATCTAAATATAAACTTTTCAAGAGAAGTTACTGATTCAGGGAGACAAAGGCGTGGAGCATATATTTGAAAATCACGATAACTTGATAACGTTTCTGAAGTATAGAATGAGATATTGGTCTGATTTTTCAAAACATTGGCCTATTCTCAAACGAGCATTATTCTTTGGAAAAAAGTTATTGAGCAAAGAGTCGTTCACACAGGAAACGGAAAATTGCACAGCTAATGTTCCATAAAGAGTCCAGTAAGGCATTTGAAGGTTAGAGTTTTCAGCCTCGGTTCCAAGCGAGGGCGTTCCCTGGGGGCCTAGTTTAACTTGGCGAGTTCTACTTCAACGCGCTGCCGAGCGACGGCTGCGCCCAGCCATCCGCCACCGCACCACAATGCGGCGACTCCTACGGCGGCGCTCTCCATTTGGAGGCGAGCGCTGGACTGGCCGCTCAGCCGACCGCCGCCGCCCCGCCCCCGCCCTGCCCTCCTTGCTTCCGCCTCCTCCCTCACCCCTCGCACCTCTCTCCCTCTCTTTCACCTCCCCGTCTTATGTTTTCCTCCTCCTCCCTCCTCAGTCACCGCAACTTTCAACACTCAGTCTTCGCCTTCTTCACATCAGCTGAAGCGACTCAGAGCATCGACTTATGTGACCGCAGTGCCTCTGACCGGGAGGACTTGGGGTTTGAGTCGCGACGGTGGTAGGATTTTCGACACTAGAGAGCGAGGTCGAATTAAGCCGCTGTATGGGTTCGTAGGCTTCCGAGGACGGAGTCAATGCATTCTTGGCTATCCAGGAAACGTATAGCTCTGAAGAAAGCCACAGCAAGATGGCCGAATCGTCAGCACAATTGACCTAGACGCGGCTCATCCCGGATAGCCAATAATGAATTCAGCCGCTGTCTGGAATAAAATTCCAGCAGCTAGCTGCTCTGAACGGTAGATTTCCTTGCTTTCTCCAATCAACACCAAGAGAATGCCGGAGCAGTACTCAACAAACAGGCCGTGCGCGATCTTTTCTTCATCTTCCTTGTCCTATTCCCCTCCTTATTGACACCCATGTGAACTTACATCCACTACTCTTCCAGACACATCGGCAGACCAGTCGGAAGCTTAGAGCTTGTCCCGACGGGGACGTTGCTTCGCTGTGGGGAGATGCCTGGATAGGAAAATACTCAAAGCTGATTTGTAGGTTGGAGCTGGATTTCACCATTTAGCAGGGGAAGAACTGCGCAACCCTTCGTGATAACCATGCAATACAATAATGACCTTAGCAGTTGGCACGTCCGGAAACATGAAATAATCAATGAATCAATGCCCCTTCTTCAGATTTCCTTTTCTTCCATGATTTCTCTCTCTCTTCTTTGCTTCTCCTAAGTCCTTTCTCTCTCCTCAGTCACGTGTTTGCTTGCACCAATAACTTTACCTTTGCCACACCTGCGTGTACTCCTGCACCGCACGAGGGGAAAGAGAGCCCCAAACAGATTCAGCTCAAGATTCGAGAGCGTTTGCTACGTGTGTGCCTGTGCAATTTACTATCAGAAAGGCTAACTAATACAATCGCAAGAAAGTGAATATAAACATTTCATGGTTTTGCACTTAAATTAGAATGTCCCAAGTATCAATTGAAGTTCAGACGCTGAATGGTTTCTCCTGCCAGCATATTTTATAAATTATACAAGATGCAGTTTTTTTAAAATGTATGTCATCCCAATAATTACAGCTAAAACTGTTTCTCCTTTTTACAGTTTCAAGCTCCCTAAGAATAAATATTATTATACATGGAGAGATAGGAGCATCTGGTGCCAGATGACAGAAACACAGACAATGGTCTGCAGTTACGTCGCCACAAGACGAAGACAAAAGTGAACGTTACAATAAGTAAAACACTCCCGAATAAGAACGGACGATCTCAAGAGTAAAGAATACTGCATAATTACGCGTAATCCGTCCACCGTGGTATGAGACAAAGGCTGACCAATGGCCGAGAAGGAGACGAGTGTCGCGCGAACGAGAAGGCTCTGCGCAAGAAACGGTCGGCGCTGCGACGGCGATGGCGTCTTCCTGGCGAACACACACACGTATAAGGCGCCCTTCGCGGCGACCGGTCCTCCGCGTTCGCGGAAAGCGCTCCGCCGCCGCCGCAGCAGCACCGGCGACACGCCGCGGCGCCGCCGCCGGCCGGCATCAATGGGCCGCGGCCAGAGTACTCACGCCCCCGACCGCTGCTGGCGGCGGCGGAGAAAGGCGGGGCCGGCGGTTGCTGGCGGTCGACACTTCGCGCCTCCCGACGATTTGGGTTTGCAGGGAAACTAAACATACACAGTCCGTCCAACAGAAAAAGGTGACTGATGTGAAATAAAATACAAGAAGTTGGTTGTTCTTAGTGAACATGCTTTTTTTATTCAAAATAGTCTCCTTGTGAGTCAATACACAATTGGAAGCATTGGAAAAATTGTTCAAAACAATTCTGATAGTCAACAATTGGAATTGCCTGCAGGATCGTTGTCGTAGCATTCTGGATATCGAAAATCGTGTCAGAGATTTCGTCAAACATACAGGGATTTCAGGGGCGTCAAATGCTAAGGTAATTTGTTGTCTAGGCTATCCGGGACGAGCCGCGTCACTGACATGGTGGCTAACGTTTCGGCCAGCGTATTGTGGCCTTCTTCAGAGCGCTGGCCGAAACGTTAGCTAATATGTCAGTGGAGCTGCTCGTCACGGATAGCCTAGACAACATAAATTCCTAAGGAAGGAATCCTAAGGTAATTTGTTCCGTAAGTGTAGTGTATGATTTTCGTCTTCCGGGAGGTGACGGTTATCTTCCCCTGCTGATCGTGAGATCCAGCGCTATGTCTGCTAGCGGGGTTTCCCCCAACCAGCTATCTCCAACCAGCGGGGCACCGCCCCAGCAGGAACAAACTCTAAGCTCCCGAGCGGTCGTCCCGTACGTGTGTTAGTGTAGTGCATGTTAGTGTAAGTGTAAGTAAGTGTAAGTACACACTGAGAATAGAACGGTAAATAGGGTAAGAAGATCGCTGGCGGTGCGTGGCTCTTTTGTTGGGGTACCGTCTACCATTTGCCTGGTGATGATCGGGGAAATCACGGAGAAATAAAGCAGCCGGCTACAAGAATTCTCTTCCAGACTGTGGTTGAATTCAACCCGACTGGCTGCTGACGAAAATCCTCTCACAATGCCGACAAATGCAGTTTTCTTCTACGGTAACCCATTGATCACTAAATGGCCCATTCTGCAAATTGTTATTCACTCTGATACGTTCCTATTGAACCATGGTTCATAGACGCAGCATCGGTGGCGGCAGGAGGAGGTGGATTTTTGATTTATTGATTGATTACTAGTGGCTCTTGGCACGTCAACTACATCAAATACTAAATATCATTAGTCCCGTATGTGTAGTGCATGTTTTTCACGTGAGGTGCGCGATCTTAACTCCCTGGATGGCGAGATGTGACACCTACCGTTGGCTAGTTTCTCAACCAGGTATCTCCAACCCGCAGAGCACCACCCCAGTCGGGACAAGCTCTAAGCTCCCAACAGCTCTCCCTGCATGTGTGGTAGTGTAGTTCATGTTAGTGTGAGTGTGTAAGGGGGAAGAGGAGGACAAGGAAGAGGAAGGAAAGATCACTCTCTTTCCATGTGTCCTCTCAAGCCGCCGTGGAGGTTGATGCCGAATCATCCGGTGGGGACAAACATCGCCCCCTCCCGGGCTAAAATATTTGGGGACTATTGACTATAGCAGTCAACGTGCGTGGAAATACCCATCAATAAATCAATCAGTCAATCATGATGCAAGACAAATGAAGTTACATGGTGGATTTCACAACGATTCGGACAAGGAGCCCTTACAGATCGCACAATGGAAATTCTGAGTGAGAATTCATTTTATAGAAATGGTCAGACAGTGCATTCGATTAGTTTGTCCTCGTATGTACGTATTTGGCATGTTAGGTCGGGTTAATCCTTCGTTTCGCAGCAAGCGTTGTTCCCAGGCCTGAGCCCTAGTTTTATTTAATGTCCGCCCTTCGGGGAAAGGGAAAACATGTATCGAGCATGACGTATTCGTTTCATCGTAGCCGGCTTACTTGGCCTGCCTGAGCTTAATTTCGTTGTCACTGCTATATAAATTGAGATGATTTGTATTAGAAAGCTTAATTTTTGCCCGGGCCGGAAATCAAACCCGGGACCACCTCACAAAAGCTAGTACTCTGTCATGAGCTACCAGAGTAGTTTATTCGATTATTTAATTAGAAATATTAAACAACCAATGTAGGCATTATTTCGTGCAGAAATTCAAATGGTAATTCATTGTTTAATGTATTAATAAAAATACTGCATCATTTGAAAATCTTTACTCATCGTTTTGTTTTTTTATTGTACCTGTTATGTTCGTCGTAACACATCCCCCAACGTATAATAATATCCCCTCGGGACATCGACTGCTCTTAATGCTGATTCTACTGATGATAGAATAACTAGATTAGTGCATGTCAGTGCCTGAATGTGAATTTTAACTCACAGCAACTTTATGGGTGCTTATTGTGGTTCCCTCGGATTCATTCTAGCCGTATGCCACAGCAGTACATTAAACAAGTGATCTTCACCGGCAAGCTCCTTAATTTCTTAATCTGATACCACTCCCTAACAATCGACATCTGGCTAATTTTATGTTGACCTAAATTTATTTATTCAGATTTAGTTATTTACTAGTTAACTATATGTTAACTTGACTCTGTTTCTATTTTCATATTTCCCTTCCATAATTACCCCATAAGAAAATATGTATCATTCAACTGTTTTCATATTTCCTTCGTAACCACGGTCCTCTCGAGATAGACAACTTAGGCAGTGTACATCGTTTACCGTGTCGAAGAAAATAACATGAAATAACGTGTCAGTAAAAAATAAAATAATATATTTTCTCTACGTTCGTTTCAACGAATTACACCACAATTTATTCATTGTCCGAATTACGTCGCTAAGAGCATCAACTGATGTCACTGCAGTGACACTGAATGGGAGGTTCTAGGAGTCGAGCCCCGATGGTGACAGAATTTTCGACTCTAACCAGATTGAATTCAGGCTGGGTTGAATTCAGCTGCTGTCTCGAGGAGAACTCTTGTAACCGAATGGTCTGGTAGGTAGTTTTCACGTGGTTTCTTCCGTCAATATCAGACGAATGCCGGAGTACTACCCCAACAAATGGACCACGGACCACAGTGATACTTTCTTCCCATTCCTTAATCTATCCTCACCCCAAACGTACACACTTACACTTATACGCACTACTTACACGCACTACTCTACTAGAATTGTCGGAGGCATTAGGATGTCCGGGCTGGGGTAAAGCCCCGCGGGTGGGAGGTAAGTGGATGAAGAAAATGGCAACGACTCTCGACCTCCAGCGGGGGAAGAACGCCGTCACATCCAGAAATGAAGAAAATGCGATACACTTTCTGTACGGTTCTACCCGCTTGACACCTACCCCAGGGCAAGTTGGAAAAAGTGCAGATGACGATCGAGTATTAAATGTCTAAGGACATCTGCACTACTAGCAGACCATGACACCTATATTTTCTTTTCTTCTTTAAGATTGAAGTTGTCACTTAATTTGAAGAAGGAGACAAAAAATTCCTCCGAAAATCATGTTAAAGAATTAAATTAATGAAATTGAATCGTTTAAAAGAAAGCGATTTTCACGACTGGTACTTTTTTAACATTACCCTATGTTAAATATTAGAAGAATTTTGTTATTTAATCATCCCATTACTTTCCGTCCTTCAAACAATTAAAACCTTGTTTATAAATTGGAAAATGGAACCACGAAACGAAATAAAACAAAAGGAAGCAGCGAAAGCGTGAGAGCCTGCGAGCTGCGGCCGGGGCTCGAAGCAACGGCCGCTGGGGCGGTGGTCGCTCCCGGAGCCGCGGGCGCGGGGTGGGGGTGGGGGGGTGAGGGGATGGCGTGGAGCGCTCGCAGAGGGCCCGAGCGCGCAAACCGGTAGTTCCCGCCGATGCCCAATAGAGCGCTGCGAGCGCGCTTGAGAAACGCTCCCGTGCCTGCCGGACGAGTCATTCATAGCGTTGCGTCGAGTCCCCGGGAGCGACTGCTCGCCAGCTGGGCGTTTCGGTCCCGGACTGAAAGAAAAGCTACGTCACAGTGAAGAGTAGTAACGTTATTATGCCGATACGGGCAAAAAAGGCGTAAGCGGTTGAAGTTTGTAAGCCGTGGCAATAGTAGAGGTTTATACCCAATGAAATCCCTTATTTGTGACATAGGCCTTATTTACTTTTCATAATGTCACCTACCCTCTGTTAAGAAATAATCATATGAAATGAAATATAATTACTTAGAATTGATATACGATAGGTAAATATATGTAGATATAATAGTTAACCGTGCACCATCTTTGGGTACAACTCATTTGTTTGGACAATTCTTAACGGATGGAGAGCGGTTACAATTCGTAACGGATGCTGACCGTTTATTCTGGCTTTTAGTTTCTCTGTTTGTTTTGGTTCAGTATCAACAATATATCATGATAATTCACTATCAGAAAGAAATAATTTACGAATCCATATGTACGTACCAATTAATTTTTTGGTAAAAATAAAAGCATGTTTATGTGGTTAAAACATTTCTCATCAAAAAAAAAAACTTCATACACACTTGTCACTACAGTAAAACGCTCGTACGGAAAGAGAAAATTCCATTAATATGAAACAAAATAATACTTAATTATAATTTTGTTTTGACAGATCATTTGCCAGATGCTACATCGTATTTCTAGGTGCGACTTTCAATAGAGTAACTTTCTTGATTATCATTTGTCTTGGAAGCAATTAGAAATAAAGCTGTCTTCCTATAATTCTCTAGTCCCTAAAGCTAATAAATTTATGTATGATTTATCATTATCATTTTGACAGGGTGAAGTTTAAGATTCTAAATTAAAAGAACAATAAAAAATAAGATTCTTCTCTATGAAATTGTTATCTTTAGAAGGTTGTAGAGTAAGTGCAATTCAAAGAGAATTGCATTAGAGTTGGAATAAATTCTATTTGCTTTCTGTAACGTAAGACATATTGCTTGACATATTGATGAATCACTTAATTCACAGAAATTCTCAGAAGTATGAAAAAGAGTACTCGTATTCAGTTATTTTGTCTGAGTACTCCTTTCTATTTTATAGTTTCATTATATTCTTCCGAATTATTTATACTCCCACCTAAAAGAAATAACTGACTTGATCGCAAGGATACACGTGTCACCTGCCTCAAGTTAAACATGGTCCCTTGAGACGCGGGGCGTGTCGTGGCCACGAACCTCATCACCTTAAACAACGCCGTCTCCTCCACCTCGTCCCCATCTCCTCTGGCTCCTTCGCCTTCGTTGCTCCAACCTCCGCCGCCACCTCCAACTCCGTCGTCCTCACCGCCTTCGTCGTCGTCTCCACCACTGCACGCACTACGAGGCAAACACCGCCCATCCAGTCGGGGGCGTACCTATAGCCGAGAGTCCACCGCCTCCATCGCCTTCAACAACGCCGTCTCTTCTAAGTCTCCTCCACATTCTCGCCTCCATCAGCGTCACCACCGCCGTCTTTGTTGCCACATCCACCATCGCCGCTGCCCCCAGAATCTCGTCCTTCATTACCGCTTCCACAGCCTCTCTATCTAAGCCTCGATCTTCGTCCTGCATCGGCCGCACCGCCTTGGTAATCCGCTTTCGCCTCCTAACGCCGCACCCCCTCGTTCGTCAGCCACCATTTTGCCAGCCGCCACCGCCACCGACACCGCTGTCGCTGTCACCAGGACTCTATATATCGTTGGCTTGGCGTCATCGTCTCTCTTGCACGTGCCCTCCGCCTCCTCCACCTCCAGCAACTCTCACCACCAATCCCCCCCTTCCGACCACACCGTCACAGGTCCCCACCTCTGCGGTAAGCCCACGGCACTTTTCATCTCTGCTACGCACCGGCCAACATAACCACGTCACAATCGCAACGCGCGTCAACAGTCGCACTTAGCCTGCTCCCCTTGTCAACCTAGCGCGGCCGCCATCGCCGCCTCCGCTTTTCTCCGCTCGCCTGCACCCCTCCCCGCCACCGACATCACACCGTCACCTCCGCACACCGGCCGTCACACGTGCCGCCTGCTCCCCGCTGGCGACCGCATCGCCGTCTCGCCTTCCTCCGCCTCGCCTGCTCCGCACCGCAGCACCTTAAAGATCACTCACCTGTCACTCGGCCCCGCCGTCACAGTCGCGCATGCCTCCCGCTGGTCGGGCATCGCGCCTCCGCCCTTTTCGCTCCGCCTGCTCGCCACCGCAAATCCCACCTAAGTACTCCGCCACCGCGTCAAATCGCCGCTGCCTCCGCGCTGGCCCGGCCGCCATCGCCGCCTCCGCCCGTCCGTCGCTCCGGTGCCCGGAGGCGCGCTTCAGGCGCAGCGGCGGGCGGCGCGGGGCTTGATGTTTTCAGGCCGGGGGCGGCAGCGCGTTGTCGTCCGACGTGCGGCGGCGGCGGCAGCGCCACACGTGGACCCGCCCGTGGAATGCCCGCCTGGGCGCGGCGTCGAAGAAGGCACGGCGCTGCGCGGCGCGGCGCGGCCGTGTTTTGTTTCGGCGCCGCCGCCGCCGCCGTGGCGCGGAGAGCGTGCGCGCCCGCGAGCGAGAGAGAGCCACTGCCGGCTAGGGATGGCAAAAAAATTGATGGTTTTTAAAACATCGATATTTTCGAGCAGACACATCGATATTATAAGGGCACCTTCGAAGCATTTTGTGTTGAGTTGAAATAGACAAAAACTGTAGAATACTCGAAATGATAGAGTATAGGAAAAGTTGAAATTGGGAGATTCATACGCTAACTGATAGATCTGTGTTCGAGGTTTAGTCGTTTATGTAAATTCAATGTTTTGCTTTCGATGTTTTCTTCAGATATATATTGTTTGTTGGTTGCTCAC
This sequence comes from Gryllus bimaculatus, assembly GCA_017312745.1. NCBI lineage: Eukaryota > Metazoa > Arthropoda > Insecta > Orthoptera > Gryllidae > Gryllus > Gryllus bimaculatus. The sequence continues at coordinate 923,289 of BOPP01000168.1, forward strand.
AGTTAACAGCCATTCACTGACACTGGTGTCGAACCCCAGAGATCACGAAACTGTTTGCTATTTGCAACCGTTCTCCAGTCTTATTACCTTTTTTTAATATTATTTAACGTGATTTTGCCGTGAAACTGCATTTTGGGCTTTGACTTCATAGAACATTGTTTAGAAAACTAGGACCACAGTGAAAGTTAAGGCAGAATATATTATACTAATATTGGCGTCTTAAATATCACATTAGGACGAAAACATTTTACTTCGCATTGTCTCATCATATTTAAACCATCTATGGTATTGTTGTTTTCATTGATATCGAACATCTATTGTTCATCTATCGATGTTTTGCTCAAATTCACCACAGCTAGTCACGCCTACACGAAGTGTGCTGCCCCGGACGCCAGTGCCAGGCGAACGCGTTCTCCCAAAGTGTTTTATTGAAAATGAGGTGTACGGAAATCTTAATCCTGTCTATGGAATCCCTCTAAATAATTTGGCGCTGGTGGCGTGCTTGGGAACAGCAAACCTTACTGCGGAGGAACCAATCTGTACGTAATCGAGCACCATATAAAACTTGCAGAGAGTTCTGCTTTTTACCATCCTGGAATATTATTAGCTCAGGAATTTGCTTTAAAAAAGTACTTAATACTGAGCTCATGTCTATAAACGTCTGTAATGTGCAATTCGCAGGTCATATAAAAGGTGGAAGTTGGAGTCTGCATTGAACTGCACCTACAATTAATATCGTATTTAATTTAACACAGCTGGATCAGTGTAATTTCTGCTATCAACGCATTGGTCATCATAATTCCAAAACTACTACAATGTGAGTTACATTTGTTCATTACTAATAATTTTTAATAGTCACTTAAGGTTTAGATTCCATGTGTTTTCCCCCGCAATATCCCACTTCCCTTCTGAAGTTGCTTTTCCACTAATTCGCGAACCATTGCATTTTTGAATCTATTTAAATTAACATTCTAAAGTTATTGAACTATTGCAACCATTTGTGCATTATCAGCCACTGGACAATACGTCGTTCACTATCGTAAGCAGACATCAACGTCAGAGTTGTGGCTTTGAATTTCAATAGAAGAACGTGGATCTATTTTCACTGACAATGATTTATTCATATACGCGATGATACACAACATCTTCTGATACCCTGTAAAAGCATCGGCTGTTGGGCGAATGTTAAGCTTGTTTGAAATGGCCAGGTCCTCTCAAATCAACTCAGTTTTCTTGCCTGCTCATACTCTTAGAAAGCATAGTACTTCTTGATGTAATGTGAAGTTCAGGAGGTTAAGTTTCTACTGCTAGATAACATTCAAATAACATTTTTCTGTAATTATTATGCACTTTGAATGAATTATAATTTAACATATTCATATATTTTTATATTAATGTAAATTTAACTACGTAAATTACTTTTATCATGAAACATAATACACCAAGATCGTTTCAAAAGCATTCCTAGTTTCTTACCCTTTTTGAAAGAATGTTGTGCAAAAAATGTCTGGGATACATGTTGGCAAAAAAAGCTTGCATTTCCAAACACGACGGAGTTACATAGTTCGCTGACATTTCTTTCCTTACTCTTCTCCAGACTTCGCCCGCTGTGGGGGGCCGACGACCGGAAGCCTGCGTCCCAAAATGTTGGGCGCACTGTGACCGCCACCAGGCGTGAGCAGTGCCCCGCCATCTCCCGCTCATGTGACCTCACGTGCGCAACATCGCCAGAGTCAGTGTTTGAAATGGGCGCTAACGAGTGCTGGCGAACGTCCAAAATATTTCGGTGAGTGTGATCAACAACACAACGCATGGAAAGGAAGTATTGAAACGTTGGGAGCGACGATTACGGAAAACGACATCAAAAATATAATGAAGGGTCATGAATATTCGTTTTATGAATTTATAGCGATAGGGCAGATTTTCAATTTAGCAAGCAGAGGGGAAATAAGGAGTGATCGCAAAATAGAATTATTATATTTTTTTTAGATACAGTGCGTCCGTGGAAAAGGAAGTAAAGATGAGGAATGAAACTACACCCTTTATATAATTACTAACTCCATTTAAGATATTTTTACAGAAACAGATTTTTCATGTTATTATACAAGTAGATAATCGCAGTCCAAACCAAGATTTTTCTTGGGTGTAGTATTCAGCTTATTTGACGTTTTACTATAAAAATCTTTCATTTATGCTGATTTTTTTTATTTAAGGATTTACGCTTACTTACTATTTATTTTATTGAGATATTGCGTAGCTATCGTTTCTAGAGGAAATTAATAAAAACCGTATCTGTAAACCTGTTTTGTCGTCTTTTGGAGGGGGTTGAAACATCATGAACCCGTCTTCTGAAGTGTGCCATTGCATGGAGTTTAGTTATAGAATTTGCTTGTTGAGAGATAGTGTCGTTAATCCAATGCAGGCAAATCACTAGTTTCTTTAAGTTAGATTATACATCATAACACAAGAATAACGCCACTTTATTTTCATTCTGACAAATGTTTTTTAAAAAAAACATCACGCTCTCGTAATAGTCAAAGACATGCGAGATAAAGAAATATCAATTGATTTTTGAGTGGATCTATCGTGTCTCGAGCGCGCTACGAAGCTGCATGAACAACGGCGAAGCATAAGGGGATTCCCCTCCTGAAGGCGGAGCAACCTTTATGTAAGCTCCAGTCGCCCGCGAGCTGGGAAGGAAATGGCTACAAGCCAGCTCTTGGAGACTTTAATGCGGGATAAAGAAGATCATTGAACGCGCTTCCACCAATCATTTAGTAATTTGGAAAAAAATATCACATTCGAAACAAACTACTAGGGTTATTTCATCACAGTTCAAACCTACCTCCCGGGTTCATTGCTCTACTTTCTGAGAGGTTATTGACCAGACGTTAATGCACCATAATAGTAAGGTTTGTGTGGCGCCGGTCTTCATTGCAGAATCCTCCAAGGCGGTCTCGCCAGAAACGATCGTAACTTTCAATATCGTTGCATCCGCAGCCATCCCAGAGCTTCCGGTGCAACCCCATTATCCCGCGCTCAAGGCTAAGGACCCCGGAGCGGAATGCGCATCTCAGAGCCGCATTGCACACATTTCGCCGCGTGGAAAGAACGGGGGCGGGAGCCACCCTTAACACGGACTGACTCGGGGGAGGGTCAGGGTCAGGATCTGGGCAAGGCAACCCGGGTGTGACCCGGCCCGGGGACAGCGGGCGGCGGTGGTGGCGGCGGCGGCGGCGAAGGCGGCGGCCTACCCCACAACCGGAGCAGAGGCCCCCCGAGCAGCGGTCATTCACCCCGCTCACCTGGCGCAGCAGCACGCTACTCGCCGCGCCGAAAACATCGGCTCCGAGGAGTTAAACCGCAATTAACCGCCCGATTAACCGGCTGCACCGACCCTGCCGACGGCGTTCCCGCTGCCGGAGAGAGCGGGGGCGTCGCCGGACCACACCGGGTCGTGACAGGGTCAATGTTGACCCACGAGGTATCAGAGTTGGACCTACACTATCCCAGGTTATCAGCTGTAAGGATCGGTGGAAAGAAAAACAATAGAACAGTGGAACTTAAAGAAAGTTGAAAAAGTTCTTAAAGTTCTCCAGTAACTTTAGTTCAGTTTTTTCGTCTATAACTAACCTAGGTAATGCTGTATTATTATTCAAAAGTACACTTATAATATGGCTTTATTTTACGTTGTCTTAGACCAAACAAGAGACATTCGAGGTAAAATAATTTAAACCTTGGAACACAAATAACATTTCTTTTTACTTCTTTAGGTCTTCAAAATTCCTTAGCTACATCTCTTGGTGCCTTGATACGGGCCTGAATTCAAAACGGAATATTGTTTAGAGAACAGAGCCACATTTCTTGGCAAAAAAAAGTTATGAGGATGCAACACTTCGACTGTTGCCTCCATTTTTTCATCAAAAAAACTCGTTTTGTGGGCCTGATCCCAGTCGTAAGGCTGTGGAGTGTGGCCCGTGGGCCCCTTGGTAAGGGCGACACCCGGCCACGCCCGCGTGTGTACGTTACGAGCAGAGGCCTGTTCCTCAATGGAGACGCGTCGACCGTGCGCTGCGCCGGAGTTGTTTTGATGCCAGAGCACGACGCCCCGCGCAGCTGGTCGAAGGCGCGTCGCTCGCCCACCTCGCAGATCGCCGGACTCGTGGGAAATACTCGACGAAGAAATGTAGACACTCTCTTACTGGGGTCGGGAGAGGGTATCATGGCGGTGTCTCCGATCGGGAGGTCCTAGACGGCGGCAGGATTTTTGACACTATCTAGAGAGCTAGGTCGAAATCAGCCGCTGCCTGGATAGCCGACCACCGCCGCCCGCTGTCCCCGGCCCGGGTCACACCCGAGCCTTGCCCAGATCCTGACCCTGACCCCCCCCTCCGAGTCAGCCGTCTGATCGAGCCGAGTCGAGCCGAGCCGAGCCGAGCCGAGCCGAGCCGAGCCGAGTCAGCGGGAAGGCCGACTGATGATAGGTAGTGTTGCACGGTTTCTCCGATCAATACCAGTCGAATGCTGGAGCAGTACCCTAATAAACGGGCCACGCACCTCGCACAATGTTTCCTATCTCTTCCTTGTCCTCGCCCCTTACTTACGCACACTAACACATACATGCACCACACTACCCCAGTTGTCGGGAGCTTAGAGCTTGGCCCAGCTAGAGAGGTGCCTGTCCGGTGGAAGATACCTGGTTGGGAACGACGTTATCCAACGGTATGTCGGCGCCGGATCTCACCATCCACGGGACTAGTGGCTTTAGCATTTGACACGCCAGGAGAAAATCGTTTACTGCGAGGCGCCGGATAGCGAGTGAGTTAATGGGTATTTCGCGTCAACTACTTTGGTCCGTGAGTGTAGAGCACGTTGTGGCCGGGAGCTGGCTCTCTCGCAGGAACGAGAGATTCGGAGCCACTTTACGTCAATTTCAGGGAGCTTTCTATCCCACATATATTCCTCAGCGGGAAAGCTTCTCTTAATAGTAATAAAAGTTCCTCAATAGTATGCTGGTGTGTGTGGAAGTACAGTGCATATGAATGTGAGAGAGAATTGACGGGGAAGATTAATAACGGAAGATGGCAAGCCGTCCATGGACCGTTTCTACGATAGTGGTTCGGATTTCATCTGGTACTGATCAAAGAAACCATATTAACAACAAAATATGATAGTGTGCACAGATTCACATAACTCATAACTTTGATTTGCTTTAAGTGTTGTCATAATGAAGCGTAATTTAATAACTGACAATAAATATTCGTAAAAGGCAGCTGCTTAGCGTCTCCTTACACACAGACTTGATTTCCGCCGCCTCATTTGCATTCGCTATCCGAGCGGTTGCCAACCACCGAAGGAGACCACCCACATTTAAAATGCTTCCCATCGAAGCAACGGAGAGAGTAGGTCGTTCACACATCGCATCTGTGGGAACCCTGACATTCGCCGGGTTGCTAATGTTTTTTCAGATATAGCGACGGAAGCAAATGGGACCCAGCAAAGTAACAAACAGCTCACGCCCGTTACACAACACTACAAAACCTCATTTGCCATCAAAATTTCACAGGCAGATGAAATAGAAGCTCTCTCATTAATATTGAATCGTATTAACAATTTGCAAGGGAAATGATTATTAATGTGTAACTTAATGAGGAACTTTCTTACAATGCAACAGAGTTGCAGAGTATTTGATATTGTAATTACACCCATCGTAAAATACATGATTTTATTTGAACAATTACTGAAAAATAAAAAGGTTATTCACCGGAAATACGGCTTCATTCGTTTTTCAAATTTGGGAGGTTTTTATTCACTCTATGGTAGTAATTTCTCAAAAGAATTAAGGCAGAAAGTAACAAAATAATGTAAATTGAAATTGAAAACTGATTGATGCGTTTAGAAAGATATTTTTCTGATATTTTTATTCACACCTAGTATAAAAGCACCAATCAATCCCGCTGTGAACATTTTTTAGTTTTCTCAAAATTCATGTACTATAGTACTAAATACGCTAAGTGAAACTCAGAGGGTAATTATCGTACCCTTATCCCTTGTGTAAAAATGGCTATTTTTCAATTTCCCCTTTTATATAAATAAATTTATAAAAAAGGAGAAATTGAAAATTTATCATTTAGTAATAAGTCAGATTTTGTTTAAGTAGGGAAATTGCAAAATGTTGGTAATGGTCAGACAATTGACTCAGTAATGACCAGTCGATAATCCTCTCTTGTACATGCCTGAGACCAAAAAGTGCCTTTTATGTCACGTTACTGCAACACCATTATTAATAAGAAAGTTTCACATTATTTTTTAAAATATAAAATAAGGAAACATGAAAATTATTCTTCGTTCTACACATCGCCTCTTTAGGATATAATCTGTATGTTCCTCAAGATTACACCCAGTTGGAGTTGTTCATTTCTTATTTTCCAACTTTTGTGCGTAAAGTGGTCACCACTCAATAAAGATTGCATCGAAATCGGTTGAGCCGTTTTAGAGACTACACAGACAGACACATAGACAGAAATTGTAAAAACAATTGAATTTGTTTTTATATTATAAAAGAATATGGGATTATAAAAATAAAGTTTTTAAAACCTTATTTCAAAAACCTTTCTTTTTAAAATATTATTTATGATGGTATTTAGTAATAAAAGAGTGAACTTAATACAACTGATCAGAATTTGGAAAACTTTATGAGCCTTGTCGCTTGTTTACTGTCTTACGAATAAGGTTTGTTTCACAAAGTGTTGAAACCCTAAGACAATACCAATTTTTTTTACCTCTCAAAATATGAACATGTTTTAACCTAAAAATAAAAGAATGACAGTACTTAATATGTAAAATCAGAAGTAATTTATAATATCAGTAATGGAGTATTACGTTAATAAATAAAACATCAATTACTTATATGTTAATAAATTTTAATATGCTAAATGTTTTATTGCAGATATTCGATCATTAAAATTTCTAATACTTTGTATTTGGCTTCAAAAACTATTTTTCAATTACTTTGACAAGTATGATCATTTTCCTTCCGTGAAGTCATACAATTTTAAAACGTTTGAATGTAACCTGACTTCTAAATATATTCTCTTGAATAAGTCGATTATCCAATATTTACTCTCGCGCTTAGCTCAGCAACTAGACGGCAGCCTATTAGAAACATTACGTCACGGAAGAAATACAAACACACAAATCCATATTCTAAAACGTCCTTGACCCTTGCACAAGCATTCCGGGCGACTCATTTGCCTTACGACGGCGCACCATCGCAACCGTTTGGGGGAAGAAGAGCAAAGGAAGTTATCATCAGAAGAGACCAAAGCTACATAACGAATCAAAGAATATAGACCTAGACCAGTACTTATATGATTCTTTTACTTTTTCGCTACCGCTTACGTAGTTATGTAATGCTGCCAAAAAACTCTAATTACACGGCACGAGTAACAAAAAACTGGATAAATCCAGTGGCTAAATTTAGAAAAAAGTTTTCAAACACTTGGTGTATCAAGAATCCCTGTTTTGTGGATAAATCCAGTGGGCAAATTTAGAAAAAATCTCAAACACGTGGTGTAACCAGAATCCCTGTTTTGTGGGTCCCTGGTACCAAAAAATCGATTGACGGCAAAACGTCCATCCATTCATCCATCTCCGAACAGAGCTAGCGGGTAAACCTTTCAGCCGATTTTCTCCAAAATTGATATTCCCTAATCGATCTGGCTGATGTCTCGACCTCTTGAATTTGAAACCGATATTTTAATTTTGGAGGGTACTTTACAGAAGCCCCTAAGACATTTTTGAAATTTTTCCAAAAAATGACTCCATGGTTTATTATTTTTTATTGAATTATGTGAAGGACGTTTAATAGAATGCAGGAGTCATTTTCACTGAAAATTCTAAGTTTTCGCAAATTGCAAGTATTCAATTTTTGGGGGGATCTTCCTTCAATAACAGTTATTAAATAGGGGTTTTTCCTTAATTAAATCAGTCCCTCAAAGATTTTTATGTATGGTCATGTACAATTTTTCGAAAATTTGAATATTGCTCGCATAATTTTGCGTTGATGTATCGGGGAGAAAGAAAGTGCTGTTTCAGCACTAGTTCTTTTTTAACACGAATAAAAATATTTCAACAGCTCTGGAAAGATACGAACATTGTAGCGCGATGGTAATGTTTTCACGAAACTGTTTCCTATTTAAATATTCATTTTAATTTATCAAGAGTGTTTGAAAACGTGCTTTTAATAACCAATGTTTCCTACATATTTTAGCCTATTTTCCTACATACGTTTACGACACTGTTACACTTATCGAGGATGTTCGAATTCAGTTCCTCTTATTAATCAGGCATTCCGTCAAGAAGACAGGTTATCAAAGACAGCTTTCCCATTATTTTTGTGGCAATTAAGTAATTTTTAATATCTAAAGCAGCTCTAATGAACGATAATTACAATAATAATACAGAAGAGGCAATTATTCGCAAGCTGATGAGGGATGCAATAATATTGAAGGTCACTGGGTAAAGAGCATGCTTGAGGCGAACTGAATAAGGATCGACAATTTAAAGGGCAGTTTTTCGCTTATCATTCACAAAATCATTAGCATCTCAAACTATTAAGACATTGGGAGGAAATTGTGACATACTTTATTTATCTACCGTTTTGTCAGCAATTGTCTTCATTTTTAGAATATTTTGATTCAATCAATGTGAAGCTTCCGATGACCTCTCCACCAACAGATTGGACGTATAGAAGCTGACTAGTCAAATTCTTGATTTCCATCCACCAAACTTGACTCTTGTAATGTTAATCTTCAGTTATTTCTGCAGTGTTTTTATGGCCTCGCAAATCTCTCGCTTCCAGGATCTGAAATCGCGTCTGGATGTGCATCGGCCCTGCCCCGTCTCCGCCGCCGCAGGAAACCGCGAGTCTGCCCCGCATCCAGTGACGAGCAGACCAGGCAATGGCCGCGCCACCCCGGCCGCTGGTTTCTCGTCTACCCCTGCGTTCAAATCTCCACAGAAATGCACGTTCCACCTGAGTTTATTTACGGGATGTTTAGTTGAATTGGAAAACGTGCACAATATACGTATTATATACATAAATATTATAATTTATGCACTGTCACTAACAATAGGTAATGTTTAGGAAAGGAAAATTAGTTTCGTAATAAGTATTATAAGAAAATTAATGGCCTTCTATTATATTTTAATAAACGTTTCGTAATAAGTATAATACGTAAAAAACAAACACACAGGATCCTTTTAACTACTTACTACAATAGCGTCATATATACGAGGATAAATTATCAAATTTAATTTATGTAATATTAAATTATTAATTACGTAAATAACCAGCATGTTTTTGCATAAAATTAGTATATTTAGGTGTTTCTCTTAAACTGGCACTGCTTCCTTTTTATTTGCGATTAAATGAAGTCGCATGATGACTGTATTGTCAACATCGATTGACAAAGTGTAAGATAAAAATTACTGATAGGACAATTCTTGACTATTTCAAAATGAATGTTTTTCTTCAAGAATGGTCATGACTTCATGCCAACAAAAGGTCACGCAAGCCCCAACACACAGGAAACGAGGGCTGAAAATGAACTTCTTAGTAAGAATCAAACCCAGGGCACTTCACATTCTTCATAAGAAGGGAATGCAACCGTTTTCTTGTGATTTATTACTATTTTTTAAACTATAACATGAAATCTATGAGACAGCTAGAATGCGTTTGCATCTGTTCGTAAACAACAAGAAAATTAAATACTGTGAAGACAAATGATCTTCATTAAAATAAACTTTCTGTACCAATTTGTATTCTTAGGGTCAGACAAGCACTGGTTAAACTCATCAAATCAGGTGATTACGTATTATGTTTATTGAAGTATGTTTGTTAATGACCAAGATATAAAAAAGTCCTTAGGATCCAATACCGCTCTTGAAGAGAATCAGATCGATTTAGTGGAAGAGCAGCGATTGCAAGAAAAGTGGGAAGTCCCCAAGGAAGGTGAATGACCTATGAACAAAAAGAACTTGGGTTCGATTACACCGAACGTGATCGAGAAGAGGCTAAATTTGGCCTCGAAAATGATCACAAAAATACTTGTAAAAATAAATAATTTATACTCTTCTTAATTCGTATTAGTTCCAAGAATAATTAGACTCAACTATTATTCAACTGCAGAAACCTGCAACAATTAATTTAAAAGTAAATGTATATTTTATTTTCTTTCGGACGAATCTACTAGTGGTGTGATCAAATATTTTGACTTAAAATATGTGTATTTCAAATTATATGGATTAGAATATTATTTTCTCACTGATGAAGATATACAAGATTAAAGAATTGAGTTATTGGTAGGGGTCAACCGTTTATATGTGTTTTAGAGTTCTCACCTCCTTTTGTGAGATGAATGTTTGATGATAATACAGTATACGATTTACATTGTAGTACAATAGTGTATGTATGTATGTACTTTGGCACAATAGCTTTTTACGAGCTAAGGCCTTCCAGCAGCGACCAGGACAATAGTATATACATATAATATTTCAAATAATATTCTTTTTTTGTTTACTTATTAAAAGTTTCATCAATCGGACGCTCTCTTCGCCTCATACGTATTTTATTTTCATAATATTAGATTTATATCTTCTCATAATTCGGGTAGAAGTGGGTTTTAGATGTAAACCCCATAATTCCAAAGATGGAAATGATTTGCTACAATCGGCATTTGGCATTATTTTATTAATTTTTGAAACTATGAATTTAGAAAACAAGTCAAGAGCCAATAAAAAGACTATACGTACATAAAAATATAAAAAAAGCACTGTTCTATTTTTAGTTTTCTGTCAAACATTGCTTCAAATCATTGCAGCCCCATTATTGTTCATATTGTAAGTTACGGAAAAAGGAAAAATAATAGAAGAAATAATTTCATTAATACTACACTTCACTCTGTTGGATTCACAACTTTAACGTCTGTTTAACGTTGTTTACTAGTAATTACTACAGTAGGTAGTTGCACAATGTAACCGTCTTTCAATTACACACGATTTACGAGATGTATGTTTATGAATGCTTTAAATTTGGGAATGCTCTCTTCATCACTGCAATAATCCCTCCCAGTTAATATTAACTTCAGAATACTGTATCATTTTTAGTCAAATTCAGAATATGTTCAGATCTGTTTAAAAATGTCAGTGCAATGCGTTGTAACCTAAAGTAATGGAAACTATAGCTGTAATAATAATAATAATAATAATAATAATAATAATAATAATAGTAATAATCTTAGGATTCGATTTCCGACAATGGCATATTCTCAAAAAAATGTATGTAGTAGAATTGAATTCAACCATTGTGTGGGGAGGAATTCCAGCGGCCGGCCGCTCTGATCGGAAGATTTCCGCTTTTTTTTCCATCTACACCAGGCGAATGCCGGAGAAGTACCTATGAAACGGGCCACGGATCTATTCATCCTCATCCTATCCTCACCCCTTACACACGCTTACACTTATATGTTCTACTCTACCACATACATCGGGTGCCTAGAGCTGCGCCGGGATGGCGCCCCGCTGGGGGAGATAACTTGTAGGGAAACCCCGCAAGCAGTGTTGGACCAGGCCGGGTAGGTGTCACGCTCCAGCGGTTGACGAACACCGCCCACTCCCGGAATTAAACATGCACTGCACTTATGGCCATGGTCGTTTACGCGCTCGGAAGCACAAACATCAACTAATAGATGGAGAGATTAGCTGGGTGATGATAGGCGGAGCGCCAACACGCAGCGGCCGGGGGTCGGTGGGCAGAGGGCAGCCTTTTGCCGGGTCAGCGAGCCCCTGCCCCCGGCGCCAGCGCTCGCTCGTCACATCCGCCCCCGACCGCCTCCGAACGCCACCGCCACCAGCACCTCCACCCGCCACTCCAGAGTTCAGCCAGATCGAATGGGCAATATCTATTTTGGAAAAAAAATCTACGTATGGTTAAGGCGCTAGTAGTGTTCGCAGACAAAGGGACAGGTAGAAGGGCGGGTGGACGGGCGGACGTTTTGAAAACAACACCTTTTCGGCATCAAGGGACCCTAAGTCGAGCATTTCCGTTAAAATGTCGAAATCGGGTTCCCGCAGCATTACATAACTTTCTCTATATGACAAGTATTTCTCTGTATATGCTACGCACGTATACGAGAAAGTAAAAATGTAGACCTACTGTTCACAAATTTTTGAAAATGCCATTGGTTCTTTGTATAAAACTCACTCCAAAATGGTAAATGTAGGAGTAAGAATTGATTATCTTTGGTAATGGCAGAAGCGGTGTTGCTGGTGATGGTAGACGCGTTGATGGTGTGTTAGAAGAAGAAGTGGGAGTGGGAGTTAATGGCAGTGGTGGGAGTGGGAGTGTAACAAATGTTAGCAGGGCTGAGGTGACCGTGCCGATGGCGCTTACAACATCACCAGCAATAGTGGCGCAGGCGTCGCAGATGCAGGAAATAGTGTCGAAAGAGCAACGAAATAACGCAACTGGCGCTCTAGGTTAAGAAGGTGGAGCACTGATGGTAGAGGGTGGGAAAGGGATTGCGCCGGAAGCAGGGGCTGCAACAGAGGCATTATCGGCGGAGGCAGCTGGGACATTGGGGGCGGTGAGGAAATTTGGGGAGCGGTAGAGACGACCATAGTAGGAACATTGATGGCAGCGGGGACATATTGGGACATTGGTATTGGGACATTGGGCGGTATTGGGACATTGGTTGCGGTGGGGACATTGTCCGCGGTGGAACATTGGCGTCCGTGGGAATACTGGCAGCGGTCGGGACATTGTCGTCGGTGGGAGTACTGGGGCTGGTGGGGACATTGAGGACGGTGAAGCCAACGGCGGCAGGGGCATTAGCGGCTTGTGGACATTGGCTGTGGTGGGAACCTTGGCCGCGGTAGGGGCAATGACGCGGGTGGGAATACTGGCAGCGATGGGGACATTAGGGCGAGGCAGGGAGCGGGGCAGGGGTCGGGGCAGGGGGCGGGGCAGAGGTCGGGGCAGGTCGGGGCGGGGGTCGGGGCAGAGGTGGGGCAGAGGCGGGCAGGGGGCGTGGCAGGGGGCGGATCTGAGGGCCGGGGAGAGTGGGGCGCAGGGGGAAGGCAGAGGTCGGGGCTGGGGGTCGGGGTAGGGGATGGGCACGGCGGGTGGCAGAATACGGGGCGATGGCAGGGACATGCAGGGGCGGGGCAGGGGGCGGCAGGGGGGGGGCAGGGGGCGGGGCAAGGGGGGCAAAGGCGGCGCATGGGTCGGGGCAGGGGGCGGAGCCGGGGGGGGGCAGGGGCGGCGGGGGCGGGCAGGGGGCGGGACAGGGGCGGGGCAGGGGGCGGGCAGGGGGCGGGGCAAGGGGGCGGGGCAAGGGGCGGGGCAAGGGGGCGGGGCAGGGGGGCGGGGCAGGGGGCGGGGCAGGGGGCGGGGCAGGGGGCGGGGCAGGGGGCGGGGCAGGGGGCGGGAGGGGCGGGGCAGGGGGTGGGGCAGGGGGCGGGGGGCAGGGGCGGGCAGGAGGGGCGGAGGGCGGGCAGGGCAGGCTGCAAGGGCAGGGAATGGGGCAGGAGGCGTGCTGGGGGCCGAGGGTAGGGAGCGGGGCGGGGGCGGGCAGGGCGGGGAAGGGGGTGGGCACCGAGGTGGGGCAGGGGGCGGGGCAGTGGTGGTGCAGGGGGGCGGAGCAGGGGGCGGGACAGGGGACAGGGCAGGGGGCGGGCAGGGGCGGGACAGGGACAGGGGCAGGGGGCGGGGGCGGGAGCGGGGCCGGGGCGGAGGCGACCCCGAAGCGCAGGGGCGGGCGTGCCCGGAAGCGCGGGCGTGGTGCTCCGGAGATCGGCGGCCTCGCCCGCGGTTTCCCGGCGCGTCGCCTCGCGTCGCCATCGGGCGATGCAAAGCAAGCCCGGCCTTGCGCCCGCGCGCTCTGTTGCTAGGATATCGACCATCGGGATTCTGGCGACCTGAGCCTCTGAGCTACAGCAATTCATTTTCTCAAATTGTGATTTTTTTTCTGTAATTACAAATTTACAATCTGTACATGCCATATTTGAACATTCGACAAATGGGTATGAAGTAATAAAAAATAATCTTCATTAGCCTGAAGATGTTTTTTTTCATTTCAGGCATTTTCATGTTTGACAGTTTTATTCAGGTAATTGCAAAAAGTAATTATGACTGTTGTTTGAGATTTCTATTGCTGTGGTTTTATCTGTAGATTCCAAACATTATTAAATTACTTTTACGTGGCTTAAATTGTATATTCCTAATCATCGGAATATAAGGAATGCAACAGTGGAGGATTATGCCAAAATATTTGGTTTTAAAATCCCGATTGTCAATTCACTTTTTCGTATGTCTTTCTCGATAACTTATCCTGCAGATTTGCTCTGAGCTGTATTCTTCCAACACGAATCGGCTCTTAACCGTCTCGAAGATTTTCCTACAAAAACATGTTCTCATTTGGACAAGAGTGTTCTTTAATACACACTTTATTAGCTCCTACACCATATTTTATATACATTACATTATTTGATTAACTGTTTTTAATTGGATGATACAGGAACACACGAATTGATATAGGACTACACTTTTAATCTGGTTTGCGTCAGTCTAATATTTCTGTTTCATACAAACCAACAGTGTCCTGCACGTATTACGGTATTTGAAACGGGAGTACAGACAGAGCATTACATACTCCAAGAAAACATAAAAGTCTTATAAATAATCTTTAAAATTAATATTTATAAATGACTACTTAATTATTACATAAAATGTGATATAATATTCACTCCAATTACTATAAGAAATCTGTCAGCTGAAGCTAATTACGTCGTGTGCTCCACTAGAGCTTTTCTAGCCGCGTCAAATGCAGTCTACACTTGCAGTATCGCGAAAATTATTATTTTCATATATTCATTTGAATGAAATTAGTATATTTAATTTAATTATTACGTGGATAACTCTTAAGAGACTGCGGGATGTCGCTTCAGTGAATTAGTATCAAACGGTTTGTGTGTGGCATCCCCCACCGGAGTGCGGGCAGCTTCGAAGCACGCGTAGCGCTCAGCGGAGTCCGGGCTGGGTTCTCGGAGATCGCTTCCGAGAGGCAGGCGGCCGGGAGAAAGTAGCGAAAGATACGCGGCCTAGGCGGAATGTTCAAACCAGTTTTGGCGGATCGGCCCCGAGAAAAGGGATTTCCCGAGAAGTATAGATAACCCGCAGCTCGTTACTATTCGTCGGGAGAAGCTGGACGTGGTGTGCTCCGTGCGGGCGGGCGGGTCTCAGCTCAAACGAAGGCGCCTGACCTTTCTTCCATTTCCAACCGACAGGCGCGCTGCCGCTCGGCTGCTAAGTTCAGTGGCGTGTATTTACTAGGCTTCCGGGTGACGCGGCGTCCATGGCGAAGGTGCGACGTTGGCGGTCGCATTCTGCGACCTTCTTCAGGGCGTGACTGAGGAAGGTCGCAGAATTGGCACCGAAACGTCGGCACCTTCGCCATGGACGCGGCGTCACCGGACAGCCTAGTAATACTCGACTCCGTGCCGCGGAGCCTACACTCTCAGTGGCGTGTCTCCCGGAACGTGTATACAGCGTACATATTCTGCTCTTGGGAAATTCATTCCTGATTCGAAGAAAATGACCTTGAATTTTTGAATGTAATACATTCGTCGAGGAAAAAGTAGTGATGAAGAATTATGGGTATTAGAAGGGGACGTTAGTTTACCTTTCCGATGACCCCTCGCATTAGCAATTAATGGCTTTAACTGTAATGCATAACGCGCACCGTGCCGGAAGGTTCCTCGTAATTATTTCGAGAATTCTTTATCTTTCCTAGATTTTTTTACAAACAATGAGCGTGCTTTCATTTAACTGGAATATTTCTACTATGTCACATGCATACGTATATTGCACGTAAAAATAAATGACAACTACTCGCATAAGCATATTGTTTTTCAAAATGACACTCACGTACCAATTAAAAGCAAAATTTTTATCATTGCAATGCATGTTAACTTGCCTTATTATCTACTAGCATCTATGAGCTTATATAAAACAACTAATAAAAGACGAGAACGCAGAAACGCCAAAGATAATTTGCTTCGAAGGGTGAAAAGAAGAGGAGAAAGCCATTCGAGGATGAAGCGCAATCAGACGAGGACATTGGACTTAAGAAAAAAGATAATGCAGCAACAAAACAATGAAAGATGAGTCAAGAGCTAGTTGCACTTGCTCGTTAACTTTTTAGATAAAAGATATACTTTGATGACTGACAAAGGTATCCATATTTCTCTTCCGTTTCAAACTGACTCATCGGTTTCAAATGGCGCCTACAGATTAACTATTCCTTGTAGTAAACTGTTGCGTCAAGTGCAATTGGTGGGTTAGTCGGTGATGTGGACAGTGCGTTTTGCAGGGTCAATCCACAAATATGCTTTGCCAGTTGATGTTAATTATGTAAACTGCAGGGGAAGGGGAGTCTTGTGGTTTTCGATTTGATATGCACCTCTTACAAGTACAGAACTACTTGTAATTATTGCTTGATGAAATTTATATTTGGCGTAAAATAGAGTTGCTCTAATTGCAGTGACTAGTAGTTCAATTTGAATTTTACATTTTTACAACACGACTATATTTACAAAGATTTTTTTCCTCTGTCGATACGATTAAAATCTACGACATGACTAAATAAAAATATTTCAATTAATTTTTAACGAAGTAGAATTACTCATAGGAGTATTCTGCGTTCGCTTGTAATAAGAAAGCGTGAGATTTTCAAAAGTGTTTTTCAGTCTAAACACGTACGGTGACATTTCTATCGAAAACTGCTACTGAAGATTTAATAATAATAATAATAATAATAATAATAATAATAATAATAATAATAATAATGTCGCGCATGACACCATAGAACAAAGAAAAATAATGAATTGTTGGGTGTTACGGGAACTTTATTTTTTACTTTTTTGGCAAGAAAATTAACCGTTTCAGTTTATTACACGTACAATGAGTTTCTGTGTAGCACATTCCAAAAATGTATCAGCATTTAGTATCACCCTAATGATGATTTCTGGACTAGAAAATCCCCCCCCCACTAGACCCCCCCCGCTACTATTGTCCCGGGCGACGTCACTGAGTTTTCTGATCACTTCCCGTTGCATTCCTAGATAGTCAGCATCCAATTAACGCCTGCAAACAGAGAAACGCGATAGAAAACACACAGAGACCGCAGGGAGTAAAATTCGGGAAGACTTCCCGATAACGCCACGAGGAAGGCACGTGTTTACTTCAGATCAGGCGACGTTAGGCACCGCCGCCGCAGCCTGTTACCACGAAGACGCAAGCGCCTGAAAACTCCTCCTGGTTGAGGCAACGTTTGCAATTCTCATTAGCGGAGACGGCCATGATTCTGGACCTCTGCAGTATATTTATGGGTTTTACATAAAAGTCATAAAGCATAGACGTTTTAACTTGGTCGCGCGAGAGGCAACGACAAGCTACCTAATATATATAATCATCGATATAACAATTTACCATTTCCTAATAGTCCTTCATTAGTCCTCCGATGTGGATGACTGTTTAGTGTTTCTGGGCGCGTAACCTTCTCAGCTCGTTAGTCCAGTAAGTGTAGTGAATGCTGTAGGGTTCGTGCCCCACTGGGACGTGCAATTCGGAGCCGATGTACGGCGAGATTCCTCCAGTACCTCCTCCTCGAACCCTTCCTATCTCCTTCCAGCAGGGCACTGTGCGTTAGTGTGGTGCAGGAAACGGTGTGCGAGTGTGTCAAGGGACAGGTTGGGACGCAGATGACGAAGCATGGTCAGCTTGTTAAGGTACTGCTTTGGCATTGGAGTGGCATTAATGAGAAAAAAGACAGAGAAATGACCAATCAGAGCGGCTAAATTCGAGCCAGCTAAGTAGTTGGTGTCGGAACTCCGCCCAAGCTCGAACCCATGAACCTCTCGATTAATTTATTGATGATTCTGGGCACGTCAACTGATAAGGACATTAGTCCTGTAAGTGTAGTGCACGTTTTATCGCGGGAGGTAGAAGGGGGCCTTGTCCGCTGGAAGGCGAGATCCGGCGCCGACATACGTCGGTTTGCGAGGATTTTCTCCAACCAGGTATCTCCCAAAAGCGTGACATCGCCCCAGCCGAGACAAGCTCTATGCTCCCGACTGGTTTCCCGGCGTGCGTGGTAGTAAGAAGTAAGGAGTGAGGATGGGACAAGGAAGAGAAAGAAAAGATCGCACGCGATGCCCTGAGCCACCTAAGTCGGTGTGTCTCGATAAACGATGCTGCACAGAGAAAGGTGTTATTTCTGAACCACCGCAGCCTTTTTTTTTGTTTGAACATTCACCAACAGGGAACAGTAGAAGAATAGAAGCAGCGAGGGAGCTGGTGCGACGGGCTGGAGAGTTCGATGCCTGCGATGACGGGATTTCACCTTCGAACAGGCCTGGGCCGCTCGTACCGCTCCGCATCGTAGAAGCCATTTTAAAATTCAAATCGCCCCACCCGCGCCAGATAAGCCTCCCACGAGACAGACCTTTCGCCAGCGCGTTTCCCTCAGTCTGGGGATGACGCGACGAGATGCATAACTGAGGGATGGGGAAGGCGGACACGTGCTCGCAGAGCGTCGCCCGCCGCCCCCGCCGCCCCCGTGGCCGGTTCCAGCCGTTCCCACCCGGTTCAGCCACCTCGCCGCGCACCCGCTCCGGCGCCATCTCGCACCTGGGAACTCACGGCAAACGCCCGGGCTCGCGTCTAGGCGCGGGCGGCACCCACCGACACTCCTCTTCGGCTTTTATTCATTTGTTTACTGGGATTTACAGACACTTGGACTGTTAAGGTCATAGATCGATTCATTGATTTGTGATTCTGGGCGCGTCAGCTGCTAGTGTAAGTCCCGGAAGTGTACGGCATTTTTTTTAAATCGCGGGAGGTGACGAAGAACTTCCCTCGATCGCTGGCGACATCCGACGCACGACTACCCGTCGACTTGCGGGATTTTTCCCCAACCAGATATCTCCCACCAGCGGGGCGCCTCCCCACCCCAGGCAGGCCCCCAGTTCCCGACCGGTCTCCCGGCATGTAAGTGTAAATGTGTAAAGGGTAGGATAGTAGGTAAGAGGTAGGTGGTAGGAAGGGCCGGCCCGTGGCCCGGTACTGCTCCGGCATTCGGCTGGTATTGATCAGAGAAACCACCGGTCAGAGAAGGTGGTTCCTGGACTTCTTCAGATGCAGCTAGTGGCGAAATCTCTGCCACTGTCGGGATTCGAACGCTCAGACCTCTCGGTCAGAAGCTCTGCAGTGACATCAGTTGATATCTTGACCCACCTTTGCCGGTCCACAGCAACCAAAGTTCAATCCTAATGGCAGAGCATCCGTTTTCTAATGAAACTTCTACGTTTTAGACTTGAGAAATTGAAGCTCATTATTTTGCGACGACATCCCTGTCTGAAGCAACTTTGAAACGACGTCTCTTAGCCTAATAGACATAAAAGCCCAGTGACGTGTTGGTCGAACCTTGTCTTTGAACAGATATAAATTAAATGTCGTCAGCAAAAATGTTAAATACATATTTCTAGAGCCTCATTTAGATAGTGAATTATGAAATAGATTTTCTTAAATAGTTAATTAATAAGGATTAACATTCGGGAAGAATACGTTCATCTTTTAGATGATCCTGGATACCAAAGATTTCGTTGAGTCTTTCAGTGTTATTCTAGAACCAATGTACCCACGACGTATCTTGTTCATCCACATATCTTTGGGATCACAAAACGCATTTAAGCGTCTTGAGCAACAACAAGGACTATGAATAATGATCAGATACGATGCACAGATATATTATGTTACTGTTCAAGGTAATATTTGTAGATTTCTCTAAAATGTAAGAGTGTCATAGTTGATGAAATATCTCCATATGTAGAATGACGAATGCTAAGAAATAAATAAATGAGAATAATAGCCAAAAACTATTGAATTGTTTAATAAGACAGGAAACCGATTAGACATTCACTTTGCTTCAAATATATTTCTCATAAATCGACTTAATGTTGAGAGGTAGAAGCAAAATGATTTAGCCAATCTTAGCCATAAGGATCTCCACAAAAGAAAAGGACGAAGAAAGAGAGAGCGGCGAAGCGCCTGAGGACGATAGAAAGAGAGAAAGTGCAAAAGGGAAATCAACTGAAGTGGTTGAGTGAATGAGATGATGACGTTTCTCTCCTCTCAATATAGAAAAGAAGATAATGAACCTCAGACAGAGGCTGGTTCATTTATTCATATTTCTGGGCACCCGACATCGGCTAATATCATTAGTCCCTTAGTGTTGCGAATGTTTTTGACATGGGAGGTCCTACTGGTGTTCTACCCCGCTGGATGGTGAGATCCGGCATTGGCCTACGTAGGCTTGTGGTGTTTCCCTCTCCAGGTATCTCCCACTAGCGGGACACCGCCCCAGTTGTGTCAAGCTCTAAGCTCCCGACCGGACTCCCGGCATCTGTGCTTGTGTAGTGCATGTAAATGTAAGCAAGGGGGAAGATAGGGCAAGGAAGAGAAGAAAGATCGTGCGCGGTTCGTGGCCCGTTTTAGGATATTACTCTGGCATTCACACTGTTGACTGAATAAAATACAGAAATCTCCTGACCAGAGCAGCCGGCCAGAATTCTTCTCCAGACGACTACTGAATTCTACGTACCTAGGTAGCTAGATTTGAAAAAGTTGCTACCATCGGGTTTCGAAGTCTAGTTCCGGTCAGAGGAACTGCACTTACATCAGTTCAAGCTCTCAGAAAATTAGAAATTGGAGAAGACTTTGAGAATATTATTGAAAATAACATAAATATAGAAGATATTAATTTCACTGAAACATTTCATGTTAACAAAGAAACATTGTCTCAAAGTATGCCAGGTTTCAACATGAAAAATAATTTATTAAGTGACGCTTATTACCCACAGCGTTAGAGAAGTATATTTTCCATTTAGTGCTGAGCTACATTCTTACCTGGTCGATAGCACTCTCTCGTTCAGAGGTACGTCGACCCCCACCATTCTCATCCCTTTTCAGCTGACGCCTCTTCTGCTTCTTACTGTAATTTCCTTCTAAAATTTCAATCATCTTCCTGTAACTCATTTACATTTCAGTCTACCAAACTCTACTCTCCTTACATCTCGGCCTACAAACAAAATTCTACACTCTGGGAATCATCCTCTTGCTTCATATTTATTTCAACGGTATTGTTTTTGAGACGTTCACATCTTACTCAGCGAATTTGATGCGCTATTCGCAAAATACAATACATTCAGCAAATGTGTAGGAAATATCACATTATCGAGTACATTGCTGCTCCTTGTAAACCTGCTAGTAAATCACTAGATGAATCAAACGAAGCTGGCTCGCGGCGGAGATTAAAGACGGTCGCCGGAAGAAGGGGTTCATCAATCATACGACCATCGTTAGCATCTGTACATTCCTAACGCAGGGCCAAGAAATGACCTGACGTGAGACACCACGTGAAGCCAGCGTTGGCCTCCTGTGCAGTGTGCTCAGGAGCTCCGGAGTTCAGAAGAGGAAGATTCCAGCGACACCGGGCGGCGCCGTCAGCCTAAAACGTACATTGATGCACATCAAATCTTAGGTAGCAGCCAAATGATGCAGACTAAAATAAGGCAAAGACAGCAGTCGAAGTAGCTGGAAGTGAAGACAGAGCGTCAGAGAGACAGAGAGAGAGAGAGAGAGAGAGAGACAGAGAGAGAGAGAAAGGGAGACAGAGAGAGAAAGGGAGACAGAGAGAGGGAGAGAGAGATAAAGGGAGAGAGAGAAAGGGAGAGAGAGAGAAAGTGAGAGAGAGAAAGGGAGAGAGAGAGAAAGTGAGAGAGAGAAAGGGAGAGAGAGAAAGGGAGAGAGAGAGAAAGGGAGAGAGAGAGAGGGAGAGAGAGAGAGAGAGAGAGAGAGAGAGAGAGAGAGAGAGAGAGAGAGAGAGATGCCGCAGTACTAAAGCGGAAGACCGCTCGGGCAATGAACAGGCTGAGAACGAGATGCAGAATGAAGGGGCAAACGTGAAGAAGAGTGAAAATACGTGAGTGTTAGAAATTGTGAAGATAATGGCCTAGAATGGAAGACCTCCAACGTTATGATAATAGAAGGATTGGGAAGGTGATGAACGAGGATGGTAACGAGAGCGAAAAAAGAGAGAATTCAGAGAGTAGAATTATTTCAGAGTATCGATGGGATTTAATGTATAGATATGGATGAGAATGAAAAAATACTATTTATGAAAACGAAAGTTGAAAGGACGGTTGAAGAGAGAGGGACGAAATCAGAACGGCGAAAAAGAGTAATCGAAGTAACTGATGTGGGTAATGGCCACTATGACGATAATATAAATTACCATTCCGGACGCTAGCAGGGTCAAAGCGTGAGATTTACGAGGGGCCATGTTTGTAGAGCGATGAAATAACACGCGTCGATGAAACAAGCAGAAAAGAACCACACAGGTGAGAGTACAACCGAAAGTTACAGCGAGAGTCGTTTCAAAGGGGAAAGCAAGAAGAAAGTAAGACAATGTTTATGAAGGAAGAGACGGAGAAAGAGAGAAAAGGCAGGGAGAGGGAGAGAGAAGGGAGCAGAGAGAGAGAGAGAGAGAGACGCAATGAGAAAAGGGGAGACGGAGAAAGAGGAGTGAGCGAGAAAAAGAGGAGAGGGAGAGAGGGAAGGAGAAAGGGAGAGAGAATTGGAGAGGGAGAAAGAGAAGGGGAGAGGGAGTTAGTTAAGAAAACGCATGAAGAGCAACAGGAGCACAAAAAGAAACACACGCGGAGGCAGTAAGCGTGAGTGGCCGGTTCCCAGCCCGCACCTGAGCTCCGCCAAGGCAGTGCCGGCGGCAGACGCACTCGGACGTCCCCGCCCCCGCCCCCGAGACCGCAGGGCGCCGAGGGTCGCGTGGCGGGGGCGGGGGCGCTGACGCAACGCCGCACGCACCCGCGCGCACGCACCACTGACCCACACCGCGCGAGGTCAGCGCCGGGGTCAGCGACGGCGCGGAGGGGGAGGGGGGCGTGGCCGGAGGTGACGCCCGCGACGCAAGGGGGCGTGGCCACGGAGACGCCGCGAGAGCGCGCAGCTCCGCCGCGAGGGGGGAGGCGACGACGGACGACGGAGGCGGTGACGACGTCGCGGGACGCCCTCACCGCCGCCGCCCACGGGGGGTGTCGGTTCAACGACCGCGGTAGACGGCTGCGTGGCGGCGGCGGCGGCGGGCCGGGCCCGAGCTCGGCTCGCGCCCGCCGCCACCGCCTCTGCCGGCACCTAGCCTACTCCCGACGCCGCGGGTCAACGACCGCCGTTGCCGCCGCCGCCGCCGCCGCCTCCGTGGCCTAGGTCACTCCGCCGTCACGGCGCGGCACGCCCTCTTTGCGGCCGCCGCCAGCGCTTCCGACCGATCAGAAGGCGATGCCGCCCGCGCCGAGCCGAGTCGGGCCCTTCGCCCCGCACACAAGGGTCGGCGGCGCGGCGCCACGCGGGTCAAAGGCGCTGTAAACCGAATTACCACCCAAAGTTGTTCTTGCGTACATTCTGAGTGTTTGTATGAGGAAGACTATGAGCCACAACAGAAAGGAGACGTCTTTTACGAATCAAGTACGTGCCTTCACCTATCGCGTTGTAGTAAAGTGTTCCCCAGAATAAACGAAGGCTTTTCTAAATGTTTTCTGTCATCAATATTCGTTCTTATATATAACAATAGGATAGAAACAATTATTGTTGTTCAATATTTGGTCGAAACTGTAAAATCCCCTATCTTAATATACATACTGTTTTCCATTTCATCTTGCGTTATTGATTACCGATACCTTATGAACTGCATTTGCGTATCCAGCATTTTTGAAGTAACTGAATTATATTGTATGAACCAAAATTATCATAAAATAATAAGCGAAAGACTGGCCTTCCTTGGAGTCATTTAGTTATTTCTTAGTATTTACAAAATAACAGGCTAATATATTTTACGTAGTGTTGTTTCTTGTTATGGATTTTTCGATCCTTCTTTATTATTTACATTAAGTCTGCATCCGTCAAACTACCTCCTACGTTACTTATGATAATAAATGTGCAGAAACAGATAACGGATTTACTTCAGTAAACAAGCAAAAAATTAACTCTACAATTGGTTG
Organism: Gryllus bimaculatus; assembly: GCA_017312745.1. NCBI lineage: Eukaryota > Metazoa > Arthropoda > Insecta > Orthoptera > Gryllidae > Gryllus > Gryllus bimaculatus. The sequence goes on from BOPP01000168.1 coordinate 947,484, forward strand.
ATGCAGTATTGGTTGATGAAGTCGAAGTTTATAACATAATTATACTATTTTACGAACATACCTGTGCGTTTTCTTGACCAGAAAATTTATATCCTCTTTAGCGACATCTCGACTTCGAACCGAAAATTCACCGCTACAGCCGCCTCCTCCAACAGCATCATCAAGGAGTTTCTTTTGTCACGTAATTAGTCCGTCATCCTCCGCCGTTCAATTGCTCGTACTTGCAGCAGACATGCGCACACGTATGCATACTTTCAGCTGTAAGACTTTAACCATTTGGGAGGTGAGGTTCATATGGAAATGGGCCTCACTCTCATATGGAATGCCAATCCATCTCTTTGTAAGTGGGAATAGGAAAGGTAAGATGGCGGAAGGATCGTCTGAGGTCCGTGGCTCGGCATCTTAAAAAAACAAACACGGAAACGACAGAACATAGCAGACTGCCACGAGAATTCTCATTGTGTAGTTCGACCCAGCTACCCAGTCTGAGTCAAAAACGCGCCATCATTCAGCTTCAAACTTAGAACCTCCCGCATTGCAAAGCTTCAGTTACAGATCTTTAAACGCGAAATTAGTGGTCTGCAGCAGCAGCAATGCTACTGAAAAAGAACTCAAAATGGTTTTCCAAAAATTATCATGCTGTCATCTCAAGAAAAACAAATTATAGTCTTCACGAATACTGCACTAAAACAATACAGTTCATTTATAAAATTCAACCGTTCTTTTCTTACCAAGAATATCAAACAAGTCGCAGACCGGTTATACCAAATATTTAATGGCGAGCGGCCTCTTCCTTACAGCCTTTTTGTGTAGTGGCGTCAGCTGCATCGTAATAAGCGATGAACCGAGTATTATAATTCAGTCGGTACGCCCAGTGTAAAATACGTGGAATCAAATATTTGCATTTTCAGTCAAAATGGAAACTTTCCTTGTTTTTTTTTATTTTTTTCTGAGTTCTTGGGTATCTAACGAAACTAAACACACTCTTCTTACGTCCAGAGCTGTACAATCTTCTTTGAATTCCTGCACTCATTAGAAATTAGTAATTTCGATGCTACACCAGTTACACGAAAAAACGGCCAGTTCCCTCAGTGATGATTCAGTGATAGAGATAGCGCTTCGGCATCTGAATAAAATCATGAAACGAACCGAATCGAAAACAACACATTCTACAACTCCAACCAAATATCGTTACCCCTCACACCAACTCTGGTCGAGTCGCCTGCTCTAGCACCTTCCTAGCGAGTTTAGAAAATCCACCAAATTCGGAACTCACCCCTCATCCTCTATAAGAAACGTCAAACCCGCAACGACATATTCGAACGTGCCATGACGTGACTACTACTTTAATGCAATTATCACGAACGTTCCCGCAGCTACTAAACCCGCGCGTGCAGTAAGGCGGGGAGAGCAGCGGGAGTCGTCCTCTATAAATTCCCCGCTGGGCGGGGCGTGAGCGACGGGGGAGAGGGAGAGAGAGAGAGAGAGAGAGAGACGTGAAGGGGCGAGAGAAGACAGGCTGGAAGTAAGCACTTGGCGCCACCGAGCGTGACAACCAAAAGAACCTCCACGGTGACGGACCATACGCTACGTAAGCTGCTGAAAAAAAACGGCCTCTCAGCTGTGGCCGCCGAGTTCAGAGGAAACAGGTGGGGGCTGATAATGGCGGAACGTTGAAAAAAGCTGCAGAATAGCACACGTACTTGGAAAGAAAATCTGTAAGTATAAACCGTAATCTGCAGTATAAACCAATCTTCGTTTTTTATGAACGTATATGCGAGTAATTTCAAAATTAAATTTCATATTTAGATCTTATTTTTTTAACAAAATGCTTAATTTACGACGACTGTGTGTCATGAATTCCATTCTCTATTTATTTAACTAAAGAAAGATGCTGTTTTTATTAGGTCTGTAAGTTTAGCGGTAAATTGTCGTTGCCTTCCATATAAAAAAATAGAGGCGTTGAATTTGTCACCAAATTTTTTTATTAGAATAGCAGATTACCAGGGCTGCTAATAGCCAAGCCATCAAAAGCTGCTGTTCCAGTAAACAATATTTTTTGCAAAGAAAATGCCTCTAATTATTGTAGTGTGAATGTATACTAAAACCAATTCTGTAAGTTGATTCCATCATATTTTATTACCATGTTACCTTCACATTTCATTACCAATCTATGATTTTCGTATTCTACAATACAGAAACAGATAAATGACCAAATGTGTAATGTTTATTTAACTATCTCTTCATTATGTTATGTTCACTTGACATCGCAAAGGTAATTCGTTCTTTTCAATGCGTGATGTTGACCTACAACGAATATCTTGGGAACGATGAGAGTGAAGGAGACATCCACACGTTTTAAATGAATAAAGTAATTTGTAACCATCCCACTCGGCGAGACGTATCTGACAATGACATTTAATACAATGGGGTACAACACGTCAACAAGATAAGTAAATTAATCACAAAGAAAACATTATTCTCACACGCCTGAGTTTTTCCAATGAGACACTTATCGAGAGTGTGAGAAATGATAAGATAGAGACTATGAAAACACTATTACGAGAATGGATTCCGTACCTCGTTAGGACATGCAGTCTAAAACGAGCTGGAGATGTCACATGTAATCTCCACTCAACACGTTTCAGAAACATACGCCAGCCCACTCCGGTCGCGGCGTTTTGTAGCGCCGTCCTGCCGGAATGGATGTTTATAGAACAGGTTCTTCGAAAAGACATTTAAATCTCTCCCGCCGGGCACGTTCCATCCCATGCCGCCTCTAGCCCAACGCATGGACTCACGAGACGCTGGCGACTCCTGGTGCCGCCCACGTCCCGGCGGGCTTCTACCGCCCTCGTTGCTACTATTTGTTCTTTCAGTACTACTCACTACAGTGCCCTCCAGCCGATTCGAAGAAATCTACCCTACCAAACGGGGGACGCACCGCGAACTATCTTTCCTTCATCATCCGTATTCTTTCATCTCCCCTTACACAGACACTAGAACACGTTTTGTGGAAATTTGAGCTTGTGGTGGCTGGGGCGGTGACCAATCGGGGGAGAAATCTGGGGGGATGGATCCGCAAGAAACGTGTAGGCCGAGCCGGACCTTGCCCTACACTGCACTTACGCGAATAATGACCTGAGTAGTAGATGCGCCCGGAATTCAATACTCGATCTCACTCGCGTGTACGGGCACCGTCCCCACCGCCACCGCCCAAAGCGCACCTGACGTCTCAAACGTCTACAGACCCCGTCGCTTTTCCCTTCGCTTCAAGAACATCTCACTATTTTGCACTACTCGCCTGTACCTAGAAGCCTACCCTTCTTTGGGCGGAGGATTACTGATTTTGTGTCTGGCAGTGAAAAAATGTAAGTGAGCTGGTTGTAAATGTAAGTGGTTGGTTCTTCTACGTCCGAAAAGACCTTCTGGGGCCATGACCTTACAGATGTCCATTCACCGCGTTCACTGCCGGCAGTCCTCTCTGGCTTCTTTTTCTTCCTTCGCACCGGCTGAGCAATGTAGAGGAAACAAGGAGGTATTCGGCAAAAAAATCGATCTCGACGAATCACCGGAAATTCATGTTTCAAGGATCTCGAAACACGTTCTGTGATGATGGCCCTGCGTCTATATGCATGTGTATTATCAATTTTTGTGGGCGGACGAGTGTTTCGAAACAAGTGTTTCGAAACGTGTTGGAATGTTATGAGTCTTCGTAACACGTTGGTACCAGCGCGATGTTAATAAGACCTAGGTTTGAAAACACCCTTTACGCTAGGGCCTGAACGAAAGGCGTGAGAGGTTCCTTCTTGGTAACGACGCGGGCGGACCCAAAATATTTCGAAGTCCTGAATGTCCAATGGCTGCTAGGGCGGAGCCTCTTCGGAGGAGCAGGAGGGGGGCGGTGGAAGAGGTGGGGGGAGGAGGACAGAGGAGAGAAACGGAGGGGAAGGTGAGAGTGGGGCGGAGCAGTGTCCGGTGTCGGAGAGTGAGTAAGGAGAGAGTCCCCGCTTCCTGGATTGAAGGCAGGCAGAGGCGGGGGCGATGCAAAAGGCAGAGATGGCCGTGGAGCGGAGACGCCAAGGAGAGCGGCAGTGGTGATGGAGGTGGAGGTTGGCGTAGGCGGTGCGTTGGTAGTGGCAGTGGCAAGCGGTTGGGGCAAAGTGGTGGAAGCGTGTCGTCCGTAGCGTGGCCGTGGCGGTGGCGAGGCGAGTGTGGCGGCGGGGACTGGGACTGAGTTGGAAGGGGCGTGGCGGGGGGGATTGGAGATGTTTGCGTGCCGGCGAGGAGGGGCGTGCGGGGGAGGAGCGTAGCGGAGGAGGGGCGTGGCGGGAAGGGGCGTGGGGGGAGGACGTATCGGAGGAGGGGCGTATTCGGGGAGGGGCGTGGCGGGGAGGGGCGTGCGAGCGGAGGGCGCTGGCGTGTGTGGATGGGTGTGTGGCTGTGGGGAGGGGCGGGACGTAGATGTGACGGTCGGATGTTGAGAAGCAGGAAGAGGAGAGGGATGCTGCAGCGAATGCTGAAGATCGCTGCATCACCGAGGCGCTCACCCCCCCCTGTTCCCCAGACGAACGAGTACGCCCCACGGATACACTGTGTTGGCTTTGTAGGGCCTGCATACAACGTACATTCCTTAACGAAGCTCCCAAAAGGAACTTGAGCTGGAGGCAAAACAAAACCTCTGAACTAAAGAAGATTAAATAATTGAAGGACTTGTGGCAATAACGAGACAAGCCCCATGTAATCACAAACGATATGTGCATGGCTCTTTAAAAAATAATACGACAGACAAATAAAAAAATTGCATCTTTGACAAAGTATAATATTTTTATCATTGGAATTAATTACACGCCTTTAACGGACTGCTATTGCTTCTAAAATTAAAAATGAACGCTTGGTGCTCGTATTTTGACATTTCCTTTTATATGCTTCCGAAAATTTCTTGATTTATATTTATTTATGTAATAAATTATCCCACCAGGAACTACGTAGAGAATGATGCAATATTTGACATGAACTATCATAAAAAATTAATTTTAAAGAACACAATTTTTTGGAGTTGCCAATGTAATGGTTTCTTAAATAGATGGTCGCTCTATTGGTTTTCTTGTCTATGCCGTTAAAACAGATTTATTACATGTATACTTCGATATGTTAGAACTAAATCTGTCGTTACAGAAAAAAGTGTAAGCGTGCAAATTGACGACTAAATATTTAATTGCGGTGTAGTTGAAACTTAACAATATTACAAAAATAAACAAATTAAAAAATAAATAATAGTTACATTGGTATGAATGGATGTTAATTTATAAAAAAAAATATACTCTCAAATAATAATGGGACATTCAATAATATAACGCATTTGGGGGCAATAATTCTACTTTTATAAAAATATGTGGAACTTTGGCACTGCAAAGTACATTATTGCAAACATTTGTTAAGCATCCATGTCAAATTGCATTCCGTACACATAAAAATGAATGATGCTTGTATTTCCAAGCACGTTGCCATCTTTATGAATGGATGGCAATGTTAAGCAATGCTACATCTAAGAATACTTGCCTTTTGCAAGGTCGCTCTTTAAAAAGTATACTTTAAAGTGTTGATGTGCATCTCAACCCTGAACACGCAAAACAAACATTTTTTTCTCGAGAACGCGTTTGGCTCAAGTCTACCCATTGGATGTAAAACAAATCTGCTCCAGGCAATTACGCAACTCGACAGTCTTCCGCGTGCTTTCTCGAAGAGTGGTTGAATTGAGAAGACGTCGCGATTACATCCACATTACAGAACATAAACTTAGTAATTAGTAATTATTATTATTTATTATTATTATTATTATTATTATTATTATTATTATTATTATTATTATTTATTATTATTTATTATTATTATTATTTATTATTATCGCCGTTATTACAAAGTAAACAAGCACCAAAAAGAATGTGAGAGACAATGGAGGTAAATCAGCAGAAAGATAACGAGCACTGTGTCACGATTCAAATTATGTGGCTGAGAGACAGAAGCCGAACGTCAATACTCATCTCAGGTTGCATACAGAAAAATATGAAGGTGAAGAGATTGAAGTAAGAGAACCAGAGTCAGATGTAGAGTCAGAGAAAGCAAACACGAGGAGGGAGAAAGGATTGCGACTGAGAAGAGAGAATGAAAGTTTGATAAGCTTGAAAAAAGAAAATATAATGACGAACAGCGTCAAATATTACTTCTAGGCTGTCAGGGCGACAAATATTGTCATTGGCAAGTTTTGTGTGAGTTTATTGTTTTCAAATGAAACACATTACTCCAATATTTAAGACAATTTATAAATTCATTATCTAAACATAAGTTGTCTTAAATATGGACACAATATGCTCACTATGAAAAACGGCGTCGAAGTGTGAGAGTGAAAAGACAGGAATAAACAAGAAGAAATATTAAGTTATATGTTTTCACTGCGGAAAAAAAGAAATTTAATGAAAAGTAAATTGAAGTTAAGAACAGGTTGAAAGAGAAATATGTAAAAATATCGAAGAGTGCAATTTAATAAACAATATGAAGACCCAGCACAACACAATATATGAAAGAGAAATGAGAAGAAATAATGATTAAGAGATGGTATTGATGAAAATACTGAGAGAAAGTAAATACCAACAACATAACAGAAAATCAAGGTGACTATTGAAGTACCTCCATAAAATATTGATGAGTCAGTGAAATACTGTAAACACTGTAGACACAATTTAAATTATCATCCGAATCATTAAATTGATTAACACTTTCAGTTAGCCCAAAGTTCAGTCAGTTCGTTCTCAAATCTGATACGCCGAGTTCAAGAATTGAAGAACTCAGTGGAAGAAGGTACAATCCTACATTTCTGTGGAATTAGTTATTAGAATTATACAAACGTCATTTTTTCGTTTAGTGTAATACGTTTTTTTTTAAACTAGGTATGGACTTGTACGCATGTTTACTGTGTTTAAAAGTTTAAAATGTACTCATTTATATTAGGATAGACCAGGTAAAACACTCAACATCTCAGAACTACGTGAATGTGGGAATGCCCCTTATTCTACTGAACCTTTCAATTCAAGTAGTCACATAATTCATCTCCCTTAAGTCAATTGGATGAAACATGGTCAAATACATCACCACGAGAAAGAATAGGGTACTCAGCGGTAACAAGCTTGTCTGGGCTGCAGCGATGTGCCGCTGGGAACGATATCTGGAGGAGCAACGAGTGAGCGTGTACGCAGGCGCTGCTTCTCACGTTACAACAGGGAAGGAACTCTGACACCGTCTGGGATATAACATGTATTACACTTACGGAACTAGTAGCTGACGAACCCGGATTCAATTACCTTTCACCTCCTCCTTCACTCACATCAGCTTAACATGCTCCTCACTGTATTTTCACCAGACAGCAGACCAGTCGAGAGCTTAAAACTTTCCCGAATGGGGCGGTGCTCCACTAGTTGGCGAAACCTGGATGGGACAACCCCCGCAAGCCGACGTGTATGCGTATTTCACCATCCAGCGCGGGAAGAACACAGTCCACTCCCAAAATCGTGAACTACACTTACGGGATTAATGGCCATAGTGGTTGTCACGGACGGAATCACGAAATAATCGATTAATCGATCGACTGGTGCCATGAACCGCTGGGAAAGATACGGGGAGATACAGGCCGAAGCCGGATTCCACGTTACATCAGGGCAGGCACCCCCCCCCATCTATTGGAATAAAAGTGTGCACGACACTTACGGGACCAACCGCCACCTCACCGGACCGCATCCACACCACGCAACTGCTTCAAAGCGTCCATCGCCTTGAATGACGGAAGGCGCAGGCGGAGAGAGGAGGCGCGTGAGCCGCGACGAGAGAAGCGCTGCGGCCGCAGCCAACCTGGACGAACCGCCATCCGTCCGCCGCGCGAGCGGGCGGCGGCGGCGGGCGGGCGGGCGGCGCGCGTTCGCTCGGCAGGCCGGTCGCCGCACAGGCGACGCGCTCCGGACGCACCGGCAAAAGAAATTGATGTTATACTCGGTGTGTGCGTCTTCTCATTCAGTCGAAGCTGTGGATTTCTAAGAAAAATATGCTTTGAGAGGGAAGGAAAGATTCTGCTAAGTTCATTCTGAAAACATTTGTCTCCCTAAATAATTCCTCCTTGAAAATAGATGGCGTTGTTACGATAAGCATGTCCCCTTTCTTTCCTTTCTTACCTTTTTTACGGCGAATTGGGAAACTATACCACTTGAGATGGACTTGATTGCTCAGGTTTAAACCTTTGTTATTAATTTATTTTGTGCAGTGCGGGGCAGCGGCCGCCGACTGCGCCCCCGGGTCGAGCCGCTGGCTGCCGCTTCGTTTTCGATTATGAGAAATTCATTTCACCTAATCCACGGTCACTAGCGTTACAATGACTTGGTAATGGAAATGAATACATCTCTGTGGTAACGCTGCACAAACATGCACAGGCGTGCACCCGAATATATAACATACATGTTATTATGCACAACCTGTCGCCTAGATTTATGAGTCTTGTAGAATACTTGCTGTATTATCTCGTCTATTATTGCCGACAGATTTCTAAACGGAAAACCTAAACACATTAAATAGAGAATGTCTTGTCAAGGAACGCGCCTTGATTGTCCACATCTTCAACAGTGTATATGTTTTCTAAAATGCCACAATATAATCGTCAGCCCATAATATCGAACGGTTTATTTTTACGCCTTAAAATTCGCAAAAGCGATAACACTTCAAATTTAATTTTACGTACTGAGGCCTTTATGAACAGTTCGTTAAAAACGACACAATTAAACAAAACAACAACAATGATTGCAGATAATTTAAAAAAATTAATGTCAGTTGTGAACAAGCATTACTATTTTTTTGTGGTCAGTATCAATCTGGGCTAATGACGGTTCTAAATTTTTGACGTCGCGAAATACGCCGCTCTACTGCAACATCCAACGACAACCAAACCAGTCCGCAGCTTCCCACTCGTCCCGAAACCACTGTGCGGCGCGGGAAGGCAGAGCAGGCGGCCGCGGTGCCGCGCACGCCGCCTGTACGCCACACCGCGCCACAACCGCGCACACCGCGCCGCGCCGGTTTACCCGCGCGCGGGTCAGCGTTCGACACTAGAGCCGGGCCGGCCGCCGCCGCCGCGGCGCGCTGCCCCCCACCCCTCCGCTCCCACCCCCACCGCCCCGCCCGACATCCCCCTCCCGCGCGGCTCCGCCGTGCTGCGCCATGCTGCGATGCGACTCCGCCGCCGCCGCCGCCACGTCGAAAATCACGCAACGGAGCCGCGCGCAGCCAGAAATAACGCCGCGCCGCGCCGGCCGGGTCGACTTCGCTCTCAGCGCGTGAATCATCGGCGGATTCCCGGGATTGCCATGGATTAAACGGGAAGAAGATGTGGGTTGGAATCACATGGCGCTTTAAATTGATTTCGGAAGCTGACTATTCTTCTAAACCTTTGTAAACCAAGATATCCACAGAGAACTGAACCGATATAACACAAATGCAAAGATTGCGGATCGTGGAGGGGGATGATCATGTATAAAAGATACAGAGAATCACGGTGGTACCACATTGAAAGAATGGATGAAGGAACAATTGCGCGATTAGTAACAGAGCACCGAGGGAAGAGAAAAAAAACGAGGGAAAACCCAGGAAGAGATGGCGTTGAAGTGCAAAGTGAAGACAGAACAAGCATACATGCCTCTTTCTTTAAGGGAACATAAAGGCGAAGATGACTGTGGTGTAGTGGTCAGACCACTCGCCTTTCGTGTCTGGGCATCGGCGCTCACATTCCGGTCCATAGGTGTGAATGTTTTGGTGGACGAGGTGGGTTCACCCCAGCTTTTCCAAGGGCTCTCCCGTTCTTCACTCCTCTATTATTCCATCATCATTTATGTCATATCTTCATATAACCTAACCATCAAATCATTCATCCGTTGCAGTTATAGACAGTTAAGTCAGAGACACTGGTTTCATAATAAAGAATATGAAACTTCGTATGCATGCTTCGTTTGCCTTTGGCAAATCACTTCTGGTAGCGCTGCTCTAATCGCATTCCCTTCTAGCTTGCGAAAAGTTATGAGATGAATGAAATGAGAAGAAATCGAGCTTTGTGGTGAAACCACAGATGGAACTGATTTCGGAAGTGGACATAATTAACCTTTTTTTCACGATTTGGGGTCAAAGATAATGGATTGTAAAAATCTGGTTGCTATTCTTTTCAGCGGCATTAGTTTAGAAAAGTTCTAATGAACTAAATAAGATGCAACTGTACACTGGAACGCATCACCTAGTATACATTAATTGATTTTGTAAAGAGACTTAATACTTGTACGAAAATTATACAACCCCTGAGTCATTTCCTGAAGGCAAAAGTCTTGCATCAGAACTTCGGTAAGAAATACCTTAAGTTGGACGGATTTCACTTTTTAAGTGGATGACGTGTTCATTGCATTTCAATCTACGATTCACTCTAAGGAGTTCTATTCCCTTTTAGTGTACTGATGTTTCAGTATAATGGAGCTTTACTATTATTATTTACTCTACAACAATAATTAATATTGTTTGCCATGTAAACGAATAAAATGTTTACGAGTTACAGATACCTCAGTCCGGAAGAAGGACGAACTCTTCTGGCGTGAGCAAGACAAATTCATAAGTTTGTACCAAAAATTTACTGAACATTAATTTCACTGTCGTAAATTAATTAATGAAAAAATTAATAAAATAAATTAATATAAAGTAGGAGTTCTTGAGTTTTGTTTAAGTGACGACAAGACTAAAGCAGTTCATTTAGTATTGCAGGCTTCCAATTTCTATGATATGGCAGACCTTATGTTTTGACCGTTCATTGATTTCCTTAGAGTGAAAAAAAGTATAAATCCTAACAACGTTAGAACGGTTGATATAAACGTGATTGATAAACACAGGGAAATATTTGATTGAACTGAATCCTGATAAACTGAATTGAGAGTGCAGCTACATACTAAATGTCCACGGCGCTACGGCAAACTGAATACCTTTTTGGAGTGTTTTTCACTAACTGCCTGAAAGCAACATTTAAATATTGCTGTCTGTTGACTGCAAACAAATATTTATGTCATTGCTTGTGTTTGACATATGTTAAATGATATGTTGAACTCCAAATTTAAAACTGCAAAAATGAAAATATACTTATAAATGAATCGGTGCAAACAAAAAGATTCGATGTCACATTCTGCTAGTTTTGAGTTAACGGTGCGATTCTGTTGTTAAAATATGAATTCAACTTTCTATTCATAAAAGTTCGTTGTCTGTGAATTCTGTGACGACTATAGAGTGTCATTCAACTACTAATGTTAAGAAAAAATGATGGATGACTGGAACTTAGAACCTTTTTGCTTGAAACTCCTGGTCATCAAACTTCATCATCATCAATATTTGAAACTCCTGGTCATCAAACGTTTTTGTTTTCTTCGATTCAAATATATCTCATCTCTTTAATTTTTAATTTCGATATGTTTAGTAAACCTATATTAAGAGCTAACATATTTATTTTGAAGCATCTGTTTGGAAGAAGCATCCAAGCAATGAAGCTCGTCTCCCACACAACATTCGCTATTCATATATTTTCCTATCTACACTTCCTTATCGACACATTTAGATCATAACTGAACCGACTCACGATTAGCTCTCGTATAATTGATTTAATAAAATAAATATTTACTATTTGTTCTCTTCGCCACACGCTTGGCGGACAACTGTAATGACATTAATTAACAAAAATTTTACTGCCATCTGATACTGTTTTCGTTATCTGAGTTATAAATAATAATATTTCCCTATTCCTTAGAACTAATCCTACGTTTTCAGTAAAATTTATTTTTGTGAGTGAATTGGCGGAGTCGCCCCATGCGGGAAACGGGATGCGTGTCATCGGCATTCGAAAGAGCTTCCTCCTCTCGTGCTCCAAACTGACATGAAACACCAAAATTGTCAAAATTGATCAATGTCGCCGCAATCAGCAGAGCAATTTCGTTAATTTCTGCATCGCCGCCTCCCCTTGCTATCACATAATACATTAAAGGAAAATATGGATTTTGGATCTATTAAAATCAATAGAAATTAATGTTTTTGACGAGTCCGTACGGATCGACACATTACCTTTTCACTGAGACCCAGTTACACGAAGTCAATAAAGCCCAGATAATTTTTATTTCATGAGCAATGAAAAATACGGTTGTATGAAGTCGAAATAGCGTTTATCCACGGTATACACTTCAGATGAACTATTTAACGATTTGCACAAACTATTACAATATGATCAGAAGCGAGTCTTCCCACACGAAATTTACCAGGACGTGCAGTAATGTATTTACGATAAATCACAGCAATTCGAAACGACAAAAACATGATGAAATGTGTGAGGAATGTTAAGCACAGTAGATATATTTCGACGAAACACTATAGAAAGAAGTCCCAACTTTCTCTGGCACGGCCGTTTCTTTGGATACAACGAGGAATAGTTAACCGCAGAATAAACATACACCTTACTGAACAAGTTTTTTACTCTTGGAATAGGCAAGTCCAGCGATAATTCTTTCTGGAGTTATCCCACATCGTACAACCCATACTGATATCTCTCCAGATATTCTGTAAATCGTGTAAATCATTCTTAAGAGTCGGTTTTGAAACTTCAGAATTATTATCTAATCTCATGTAAAGATATTCTTTGAGGCTGAATACATAATATACTTTAAAATAATTTATTTTCAATAAATTTAAAGCGTTGCAGTATCGGTGCAAAATTATTGCGTTCTGTTTCAGCAGACTTTTATACAACCCGCAAGTCCTCAACAGACAAAAATTGTCATAGCACCACATGCAACTCCAAAAGTTCCTCCAAAACACATAACAAGACATAGCTTTTAACACTTATTTCATTAATACAGGAGACATTTTTAGGTGACATCTACATCATAGATGGCTCATAAAATGTATATAAGAATTGACGTCAGTACTGGAAATAACATCGTTTATTGAAGCGCATTCATTGGGACCTTTGGGAAAGTTCAGTGCAGTGGTCATCAATGCTTTTCTTTCGACAACTAAATTAAAGTTATCAAGTATTTAATTCTGGATTAATTAAATACATTTTAATGAAAATCGGACTTTCTCCATACTCACAAGTGCGTTACAATTCGTTGAAGCACAAATATAAAGAATATTTTTTTAGCTATTTAAAACAAACGTTTTATATGATATAGAGTTCTAAACATAACGATTATTATCATAATGATGTAAAAGACGGTAAAAAAATGAGTATTGAAAAACTTTTAATGATATCTGAATGAACTATGTTTATTACTACTACTACTATTATTATTATTATTATTATTAATATTATTCATATTATTATTATTATTATTATTATTACATTTGACATATCTTACGTTTCTATGCGAGTATTCTGACGTTTTACTTCGAAGCATTAGTTACACATATTAGCTAATAATCAATACACGTCCACATTAATTATTAGGTATAATAATTGATTCCTTGATAAACTAATCGTTTTAGTAATGAATTTTAGAGATAACAATGAATTAATAACCAATTCTCATTGACAATAACTTACATTCACTGATGCACATGCCTAGGAACATTATTGCATTTTGTTTTCGAAGCTATCTTCTTTGCCTACAAAATGACACAATGTATTGAACAATATATCGTTAGATTACGCACACAGAACGGACATTAATAATCGGGAGTTAAATCCTTCAAGCATGTGTAATGAGGATATGAGAACTTAGAATGGAAAACACAAAAAATTGTATGCGTTATCCCGTAAATGAAATAAGACTCATTACCCAGGATCAAGCAATAAGAATGCCATTACTGTAAAATAAAGTTTAAAACCTCAATTCGGAAATACCAAAGCCGTACGAGGCGGAAAATAAAACTTCCAAATGATTATTTTATTGATTAAATAAACTAAGGCCATGCACGTCAGCAAGATGACGCACAACTCTGAAAATCTCATTAATTGATTGAACATTAGATAATTTCTGACATGTTGAAAACGTTCTAGTCTTGTCCGCCCTGTAGATAGGACATTGGTCGTGACTTCTTTCTGACAACAGGAAGTGTGAAGGTTTCTAGAAATATTGAAGACCATATGTGAAATCAAAAGAGATGGAAACTAATGAAGATCAACATATTCTATCTCTTAGAAAACTTGGAAATAGTGATACTGGGTTTCGGGTACCAGATTTCACATCTTTCTGCATGTTTTATTGAATGATTGACTTATTGTTAGTGATTCCGGGTACGTCAACTAACAGGGACGTTAGCCCCGTAAGTGTAGGACATTTCTCTCGGGAGCTGGCGGTGATCTTATCCCGTTGGAAGGCGAGATCCGGCGCCGACCTACTGTCGGCTAGCAGGGTTTTCCTCAACCAGGCATTAATTGCCAATTTTCAATAAAACCTCAATAAATGTGAAAAAATTAAACACAGTGAACGCTTAAATTTAGTGAACCTTTTAATTCATGATTTAAAAACTATTTTTATTATCTTAGATACAATTATTTAATATTTTATGAATAATTAGTACGTTTTAAAAAGAACTATTTTTGTTATTTTGATGTTGTGCCAATTGTAACACAGACTGAATTCAGCTCATGTTGCAATTCAGTTTTATTTGTTTTAATGTTTATTCCAAAATATTTTTGTTTGAAAGTATCATGTTAAAATTAATAGTAACAGAAAAAATTGCAAGATGTGGATCCGTGCCTGAATTAAATAATTATAAATATAACTTTCTATTATGCGTATTATTGAAATTAAAAATAAAGTTAGTTAACGATCTCCGGTAATATGGGTACTCGAAGTTGACTACAGCAGAGTAGCCTATTTTCCATTTTCTTCTATCATTCCAATCATCTTCCCTGACATTTCTGTTTTTCACTGATTCTCTGATTCCTTATAGACAGGTATTTTTTGGTCTACATCTTTTTGTTGTATTAAACGGTGTCCAATTGCGTATCTTTTTTGACCACCTATTATTGAGCATTCGCTATATATGCGCATTCCACCTTAATTCCTTTGATTCAAGAACATTAATAATATCAACACAGATTCCCGTCTCTCCTCTACTGCCACTATTCCTCACTATCCACTCTTGTCTGACTACAGCATCTCTGCCAGAACTCGATTTGTAATTTGATTACGTTGATTTGGTTACTAACTCATTCGTTCCAGTGCAAACGTGTTACTTCCCACTCGCAACTGAAAATCATTATCCTCTCAGCCTCACGGAGCGAACGTCGCCACGTCCAAACTACTCTTTTTCTTCTTTCCTATTCCCCCAACATCATACATATCGTTCAGACCACCACGCTTGCTGATTGGTGAAATTCTCTGACAATTGACGAATGTGATGAAGACGAACTTAATAGCATTTCTTCGTTGCCATTATGCGTCAGTTCATCTGTTTCTTTACCTAAAACACGTCTAAGCTAAATTGTGAGATTGTGTAACCTCTAGTTCATTTAGGTAAATATACTATTTTCTTCTTTTGTCACTATTTTATTTCTTGAATAAGCATTTTCGTTCCTCATAAGGAGCATTTTAAGTTTCACTTTACGGAGGGATTCAATTACTCCACCGTCCCTATTTATAAAATGTCATTTAAAATAATAGGTATGGATTACCACAATTTAAAGACAATTCTCCCTGCTTGAAAGAAGCCACTTCTGCGTACACATATCTCTACATAGTCGAATTTCGCTAAAACTCAATTTCCGAGTGGTAAACATATTCATCCATAGAATCCCGTTTTAGTCTTCTTCCATTTAGTGGTGTCAAGCACCACCAAGTCCTTCACACTCTGGAACCCCCTCGACGTCCTCCAGCGCCGAGGCGGCGGCGGCGGCGGCGGCTTTTGAGAAGATTAATATGAGGAGGAATCCGCAACATCTGCTTCTGGCGAAGAA
>BOPP01000168.1:963826-1018074 GCA_017312745.1 Gryllus bimaculatus
TCGGTCGCCATTCTGCGACCTTCCTTAGAATCTGCAATTCGCCCTGAGGAAGGTCGCAGAATGGCGACTGAAACGTCGGCACCTTCGCCGTGGACGCGGCGTCACCCGCACAGCCTAGTAAATACTGGGAAGAAAGTTGTGCAAACAAAGTACAAAAGAAGTTGTTCAATGACAACGTTACTCCGCAATGCTCAATTGGAGGTAACCGGCGGGCCTAGATTTTCAAAATACGATGTAAGCACAAGCAATAAAAACTTATTTCAATACTGGAAATGTGGCTAAACAATTTACACAGAAACGGTGAGTGGCAAAGTCAGTAACATCTAAGAAATAAGTGACATCTAAGATGACAGATGTGCAACATCTAAGAAATGAAGTTATCCGTTAAAAACATTTCTATGCAACGCACAATTGGCCGTATACGACGCGAGTAGCTTTTGAAAATAAAATACAAGTTCGAGCTATAGAAAATCTTTTTTCATTGGTGTAAATTTGCCTAAACAACCGACACAGAAACAGTAAGTGACGAAATCAGTAAGTCTAAAAATGAGTGTATAAAGAACACTCTCGAAAGGAATGGAAAATTGTAGCGAATATTACTCTGATTGTTAAAGAAAAAATATGGTGGAACAGATATTCGCACTTTCTTTTACTTGAACTTTCTCTTAGACCGTTAAAGTCCTTTTGGGGTTAGAAGGTAAGGGTTGATTCCAAAGACAGACCTGGGTACGTACAAGACAATAAACACATTTCAATATAAGATACCATCGTTATATTCAATGTAGTAAGGTATGCTTTTGTATTATTTCTTTGTCGTTTAAATATTTTTTCACCTTTTGTTCTCTATAGCAATTTTTAGTCAAGTTTTTTCTTTGATTTTTTCATATTTAACCACATGAAAAAACATGTTCTGAAAATCAGCTGCGAAAACAATACCTTCCGAAACTTTAGCGAACTGAAGTATTATTTTTATTTATTTGACGAATGATCATTAAATACTTACAAGTTAACTTATCCTATGTATATTCAAACGTAATGTAAATTTAAAATAAATAATGTTATCATAAATTTGTTGTAAAAACGGTTATTATAATTAAATTTTCAATTCATTATTATACTTTTTTCTATCAAAAATAACTATGAACTTATTCAACCCAGCTTAACAGTGTTATCCTCTGGGACCTCAATTAAAGCTGTTCAACGTTTAAATGTAAATGTATGCTCATAGCCTGGAAATAAGAGAACTCAATCTCACATTAGCCAGTATATCCTAAAATAAATTAAACTTCTTAAGGTAGTAACGAAATAAAATATGAATTAACAACACACCTACAACAAGAATCTGCGCTTCATATAAAGCTTAAATCGGTCATCCAGCGTGGAAATAAATTAATCGGTGGCTAAGTATTCCTACATACATCAGTAGGCGGGATCACAGGCACAAAATAAATTTATGACCACAGAGAACAGATGTCGGGAAGTTTTCTTTCACAAACCGAACGATAAAAGAATGGAATAGATTACCTGCAAAAACCTTTGAACCCTTTCCTCGAAGCGTTCAACAGTTTAGGAAATTATCGCGTCAGGAATCACCAATCCTGACCACTCCCACTCCTCCACGCGCCCCTCTCCGTCGTCCTTCTGTAGCGAGCCGGCAATTAACCCCCCGCAATCTCATTTAAGCCCCTCATTGTGCGTCTCCGGACAGACCACCCGTCACCGCGTCACCCAATCGTCTCGTCAGCGGACTCACCGCCAGCCACCCCCGTGACCGGCCGCGCCGGCCCGGCCCGGCCGCGTCCACTCCGGCCAGGCAACCCGCCGTCATAAATCGTGCGCGGCCCGCCCTTCAAAGGGTTGGTTGGCGTGGGCCGCGGGCCCGGGGATTACAGTAGCAAAAGACCGCAATCATAAGACATCTTGACATCTGTGTTCCTTTGTGGGCTGCCCGGGCCCGGGGGTGACCCGGGCGAAAGCACCCTCCGCTCGCTTTGTGCGCGCAGTATTAATCTCCGGCGGAGCTGGCGGTTCGTAAATTTTCGCGGGCGGGCGCACAGTGCCTCGTGCCGGCCGCCGCCCCCGCCGCCCGCTCCGAGGGCCCCGTGTCTGTTTACCGCTCGCGGTCGCCCGCCTGCAGGTGGGAGAGCGTGCGCGGCGACCGGGGCGGACAAGTGTGGACACGACACCCCCACGGATGCCAACCCAACAACCGCCACGGAAATTTGCGAGGGAACCAGGAAGATTTCAGAATTACGTCCAGTGACTCATCCATGAAACATATGTGATTCGTAAGGCGACGAGTACAGTTTGGAATTATTCAGAGCTAGCTGACATAATTTAAATGGCCATTGATTTCACTGACGATTTAACATGAATACTATGGGTCCAGAACGTTTGTTTGATAAAATTCCAGATTTTTATATAATTATTTATTTTTAATTATTAGATCATTTTGATTTATTTTTGTCATTTTTTATTTTAAATTTCTATTTTCTTATTTCTTCGTACTTTTTTAAAAATATTGCCGTCTTTATGGTGTGTCATTTTGTAGTTTTGTACTCATAGTTCGACAGCAGTAGATTTTTTCATTATTAAAATGGATTAACCTATTAAATAATAAGGGAGATTACCATCTTATTACATTCAGTGTTGGTATTACATTCAATGGTATAATTCGTAAATGGTTTAATCACAGTATATTAGAAATTGGGAGCAATGAATATGTATATGTATATGAAAGAGTGCAAAGTTTTAGTTACTCAAGTTATTTCACGTCAGATCATGTCATGTGTGTGATGTCATTTCATTAACAATTCCCTATCATATTTTACGTCATCAAAATGCAGATTCTAATGATGTTTGTAGCGAGTGTGTCGCAGTGTAGATTATTCATTAACCCAGAGCTCCAACAGCTACAAAAATATTCTTAAAATACACTTGAGATGCAATTTCGTCATGTTTGCTTGATGTCCAAAAGGTCAAAACTGACCTAACAATGAAGCATATTTCTCAAAATGCAGCTTCCTGATGTTTGCATGGTGTAATTGGCTTCTAATGGCATGCATCATTATAAGTGTAATAAACGATGAAAACGATTAGCATATTTGTTACCTCGAGCGAGCGGTTCGTCTCATTTTTTATTATACGAACACTTTTCATTTTTTATATGTTACAAAATAGGTATTCGAAATACTGCTACAAAAATATTTAAAAAAATAAGTGTAAATTTGCATACTTGTATACTAGTCTTATTTTCTACAGTTGTTAATTCAGATCACATATAAAACTTTAAAGGTTTAAAGCTCGGCTCATTTAACATGAAAGCCTGCTCCATAATCGGATATTTACGAGAAAAGTTGAAATAAATATCTGAAGAATCTTTTTCATTAAGAAAAATACACCGCTATATAATTTATACTCTTAGACACATTTCTTAAAAGATGTTTCGTATGTAAAGTTGAGCTTTTCATTTTCATTCGTAATTTTTCCGAGATTATTAACAATAAGAATTAGTATTTAGATAAAATAAGTTAGCTTTCAAACATTCTGTACCCCAATAGTCACAAAAATGTTGTCGGCATTTACGATATTATTTTTTTTATATAAAGTCATCTTCACATTCATCCGTCTTGGTGCCACTAAATTTATAGTTCGTGTCGGTAGTTTTCGAAATTTTTTGTGAGCAAGTATCACTGAGTTTTAATTTAGCTATAGAAGACGCTTTTTGGAATGGTGATAGATGTATTAAAATGGCAGAAGAGTCTGAGATATCACGGGCCGTTATAAAATGGGTCCTATGAAGGATTTGATTCACATGTCCCATATAGCATGATGCCTTCAACTAGTACGCTCCACACGGCGTTCATTCAAATTTCTAAAACAGATAGCATTTTCCCATCATTTTTCCATTTTTAATTAGAGAACAAATGAAATACCGGTATATTTTATTGTTTGGTCAAGTATAAGTTATATGTTAATAATAATGTTTATTGAATGTAAATAACAGAATAAAAAATAAAGTACACTATGTTTTTCGATTATCCCATTAATTCACTTTCATTTATAAATCGTTGAAGTAAAATGTCCTACAGCAATGTACATAGTACGTAAATATTAGTTTACAGTATACTCTTAGAGCACTTGGTCAACTTAATTTTCTAGTCAACATTTTATAATGACAACAAATGCAATTTAACCATATTACCACGTACAAAATCACCGAGAAAGATTACAAACGTATTTCTAATATATAGATGTTTCTGAAAGAATATATCGATATGAAAAAAACATCTATATTAAACTATCGATGTTTCTGGTGAAAAATATGGATGTTTTTAAAACATCGATGTTTTACTGCCATTTGTTTTCTATTACAAAACGCAACAGATGAAGCAAAAATCAAAATTATACATGAATTTCTCTTTTATGAAGATAGAACATTTATTTATTGCTCCACTTAGTAGGCGTTGGGTCTTTGCTAATTGATAGGTTGATTTGATGACTGCAATGTCAATGTATGGATGCAATAAGAATAATTGTAATGGTTATGCTAATGAAGCTACGTGTATTAAAAAACACAAAGCAGAGGATAACGGAGAGATTTCTGAAGGAGACACAACTCGTTTTTGAAATTCACATGGTGTGGTGTCAGCATCTAAAGGAAGACACTGTCCTTTTCGGATTTGTCGTCTCAATGCACAGAGGCTTTTCTAATGAAAACAATGAAGATTCTACGTTCAGCCGTGAAAGTACATCTTTCGATATACTAATTTGACTACTACCCAGTAAAAATGCCCCTCAGGTGGCAGCGTACTAGCTTTCCCGACTATGATTCTGTGTTCGATTATCGGTCAGGATAAAAATTGATATGTATCTTTCCATTACCATCACATCTTAGTTTCTATAACTGTGTGACCAAAGAAAATCCTAGGCAGGACATGTATGTCAGATATATTGATGGGAATACATCATGCTCGTCACATATCTCGCTTACTTCCAGGCGTTGATAATAAAAACAGAAACATAATAATAGAAACACCACTAGCTGACTAAAGTCGGATTGAACCGACCCTAAATTGGCAAATACATACACATACAGAAGATGCATACGTACACAATAAAGAGGTGTAGCTTATGCGGCGTTAATAAGAAATTCTAGGAATGAAGATCAAAAGGCATTTCGAGGTTATTGAAATTCTGGAAAACTGGAGGGGTAGAAGAGTGAAATTTCAAATTTCGCCATCGAGGAAAGGGTTCCATATAGAATTGATGGTTGTACTTCTGACACACGGGGAAATTGAAATAAAAAGTATAAAGGAGTTCATTTTGTAATGCGAGTTGCAAGGGTTCAATAAAAACATGACGATGATTAATTTTATTCTGCCTCACCATGAGGTCTTTATCACATTATAGAAATAAGCTATTTTCGATATTGTAGTAAAATGAAATATGAAAATTACAATGTTAATATCCATGAAAAAAATAGTTTTGAATATTTTATGTCCAGGGTACTTTTATCACATTACCTTTAAACGTCATTGTGGATAATGCAATGTTTTTAAATATCTTTTTAATTTTTTATTTTCGTCGCATCAACTACATAGGTTATTAGCAGCTACTTGGCATCATTTAAATGTAAAAACAGTTACGTACATTAACAATTAGATACAATGGAATTACATAGTGAAATACAGGAAATTTTGTCGTGAAATAAGTTACATTGTTCAACGATGTTTCTTTATAGAAATGACATACCGATAACAAGAGTTAAAGAAATGTCTTTTTATACACTTTGGCCGAGGTTTGAATTACCATTATATATCATTAAGAATATTTCAATTTTCACAAAATTTGATTAACTTGTTCTGATATTTGTTCGAATAAAATAAATTATCTAAATCTTTCTTCTGTTTTTTGTAGATTGGCTTTTATGACTGAATTTAGGGCAATTTTCAATAATGTGGTATGTCGTTAAATTAGTGTCGTAGATATCACAAAGTAGTGGGGATGTTTTGGCAGCTAGAGATGGTTTAATTTTGTGTGGCCTGGTCTTATTCCTGACAGTGCGACGAGTTCTCATTGGTGACCTTCTTAGATGTTTCGGCGAAAGTATATATTAGGAGGGGGGAAGCATAGAAGCGAAGAAAAGGCGAGGGTTGAGTGAGACGTCTGTCGTGTTGGCAGGCCTGCCGGCCCCCACCCACGAACAGCAGACCTCCCCTGGGAGTCGTAAAGTGGCCGGTGCGGCGAAAGGCGAAAGGGCTGAGGAACGAGGAGTGTCCTATTTTGTTCGCGAACAGGGAGGCCGGTGCGGGCGGCTGGCGGGACAGGGTGGGGCGGCGCGCGCGAAAACGGGGACTGATTTCATCACCCGATCGTTAGCGGCCGCGTGGAAAGCACGTCGCGCAGCAACTTCCCCACCCTTCACCCCCACCCCTCCCGCCGAAGGTCTTGGAAGAGGGGGAGGAAAAGTCGAAGAGGAAAAACTCTTTCCGAGGGGTGGCAACATGAATAGTGATGGCAAATTTAAGCAAAACATCGAAACATCGATACTTCGGCACATCTCCAAATAATTTTCGATGATCCATGAATACATCGACAAAACACATCGATTAAAATATGGATGTTTTAAATATGATCAAGTACTTCTAAGTAAAATGTCCTGATTTTAATATGATCCACATATTAATATTAGTTTAACGAATTAAATTACACTTTAACTACATTACCACGTACAAAATAAGCAAAAAAGGTAACACTGGAGAAAGGGCGAGACAATGAAAGATTTTCGTGCCACTTGGGGATTGACAAGAGACAGTTCTCATTGCCGGTAGGCGTCAATGCTAGCAATCCACAAGTAAAATAGATTCTGGAAATTTTATTTATGTCTTTGTGAGTTGTTTTTGAAAACATCGATGTGACTGGACAAATTTATCAAGCTGAAGGGAACATCGAAAGCAAAACCCCGTTGTTATAATATCAATGCTTTTGCACGAAAATACCTATGTTTTAATTTTTTTGCCATCACTAAACAAGAAAGCCTGGCGTGTACAAATTGGAGTATACATGCTAAAAGAATTACTTGAAGAAAAAATTTGCTCTCCGAACTCACTGAATGATTATTTCGTGTTTTCGGGCGCGTTTATTACTATGGTCACTAGTTCCGTAAGTGTAGAACATGATGTATTTTGGGAATTTCCGAGATCTTCCACGTCTGTGTAGTGAAATCCATCGGCACGTCGGCTAGCGTAATTTTCCTCATCCAGTGAGACACCATCCCAGTCGGGACAAGCTCTAAGCTCCCGACATGTATGGTATTGTATCGTATGTAAGTGTAAGTATTTCTTAGTCAGGGATGAGGTTAGGAAAAGGAAGAGGGGAAAAAATCGCGAGTGGTCCATGGCCCGTTTTTTAGAGTACTACCGGTAGTAGCGTGAAATTGATCGTAGAAAACACGGAAAACTAGGGACAGGGTAACTGGTCGTTAGAATTCTCCTCCAGTTAGCGGCTGAACTCCAACTAGCTACGTAGCTAGTGTCGAAAACTGTTTGAACTCATGACTACAAGGTAGCTTCTAGTGTTGACCCCATTTTGAACTAATGACCATAATTGTATGCCGGCCTGTTTTTAAAAACAATTTCTGTCATGATGAGTCTAGTGCGAATACAGTAGAACCCCGGGATTCCGGACTAATTGAGGGTGTGATCTGTTCGGATTCAGAAATGTTCGGATTATCTGAATCATGTACCGTACGTATACTACAAATAAATCTATAGGATTGCCAGGCACAATGTAATGAAGCTTGCGATGTGAGAAAACGTAGCGTGGCGACACGAAGTGGCAACAATCACCGGAGTACAGTACGTACATAACCGATCGCATGCGGTAGTAATTGCTACATTGTTTAGAAGAATTGAAGCACAGTTTGAGTCGCTGCTGTTAATTGGTTTTCTACGTACAGTATTTAGAATAAATTAGTCTGACTTAAACTGTGTTTGCGCTTTTTCGTTCATAAATTAATACAAATAAGTGTTATACCGTACCGTTCATGTCAAGCAATCGAAAATATAGTTCCTGTACATTAAAAGAAAAAATACACAAAGTGCTTAAGCGAGTTGATAATGGGGTAAGTGCTACAAAACAGTAATCCGGTTCTACAACTATTATTAAATCCTATCTTTGTACTATACATAAGCATTTTATTTCTTTGTATTATATTTTTCTTCGGATTATCCGACATTCCGAATGTTTGGGGTTCGGATTAGAGAGAGGAGTTCTTCCGTAATGAAAGACTTTGTTGGTACTGTGGTGAGTTTTCGTTGGCATTTACAATGAAATAATTATATGAGTCGTCATTGCCAACAATATTATTTATTACAATAGCAGCTTTCGATGGCTTAACCATAATCATTAGTTTTCTAGTACAAGAAGAAAAACAAAAAACATTAAAACGTTAGTAATCTTTTATTATAATTCTGTTGTCAAATCCAAAAAGAAATTCACGTTTCAATGTTTCAAGTTTTAATGTTCTGGCCATATTTTGGGACAGTCAAAAAATATAATAGAAGCGGGGTAGAAATGATAAATTTTGGACATTATTTCTTGAAAAGCAAAAAAAAATTGAAATGGACGCGATTAGCAAGATATAAAGGAAGGCGACCATAATCGGAAATGATCAGCAGATGGAAGTGGAGAATAATGTGTATAAGTTTCTATAGGAGACGTAAGTAATTTTTTTTAGGAATTAACAGAAATATATAAAACAGGCAGATTGTTTGGGCAAAATGACACGCTGTATTGAATGAAAGCGGGAGGAAGTGGAGAGGACTTCAAATGAACGTGATGCGCAGAATGTAGCAGAGAGACACCAAATTAGAGAACTCTCGGACAGGAAGAAACAGCTGAAGGGCGGGTCACATGTTTTGCAGGGGAGAACATACACGGCTACGGTGTGAGTCAGACGTAAAACGGAAGCGCATTATCATGAGAATAGCTTTTTTACTAGGAGCATTGTAGATTAGTTACAAATAGCATTTAAAGAGTGGATAGAAGCAGGTGAACACTGAAGTAATACAGGGAGTGAATTTTAAAAAGTTAATTGCGGAATGTTGGACTTGAGTTAAGATTAGAACTCGGACGGGGGCGAGACAAGATGTCGTGGGTGCCTTGGAACTGGAACGGAGTGTATCAATGGTATCGTATCTCCGACCAAGAGTGCAGTGGTCAGCATCAAGGAAAGTGCAGAAACATTGTATACATTTAATGTAGAAATATGAACTTGTGTGTAAATGAAATTAAATAAGTAGTAGTACAAGAGAGAATGAAAGATAGCATGGCCATGAGTAAATTAATAAAAATCATATGAATAGGAAACTCGCGTGAATGTGTGTGTACATCTTTGGAATGAACGTAATTATTATAGTGCAATATTATGGTTATCATTATGTACCCTATTCGTGCCGTATATCAGCAAGAAATGGCCTGCATTGTAAGTATAAAAGGCAAATTATAATATTTTGGAATGACTAACGTGTTATTGTCAAGTAGTTCACATTCAATTAAAATACTACGTACAATTCACAACTTGAATTCCCGAAAGTCCAAGTCTGTCGACCTACGACATATACGAGAATAAATCTTTCTTAGACCATTGAGCGATTCCCACTCAAGGCTAAGTAGAGATATGATGGATTTTGATAAGTAACACATTAATCAGACAGGCAGGGGTCGGCAAAAAATCATTATTGTTAAATAGTTTCAATAAAAGTAGGAGTGAGTCTCGCACGGTTGCAGTATTATGAACAAGTTATTAATTATATCAGAAAAATATCATTAAGGAAGTCAGTAATATCGTTATGTAGGTTAATTGATACAATTTTAAAATGTACACTTTCTTAGTTAATATTAAAAACCTAAATATGGAGTCGTGTTAAATCGATGTGTAATAATAGTTTTACAAATTTTGAAATGTGTTTTTCCACATCTTTGTACATTTTTATTTCCTTAATTGTAGCTATTATTAAGGTTTCATGGTTTCACGGTTCCTCCACTATATTCACGTATTCTTGCTTTCAATTATCTTCGGCCGAACGTAGTGTGTGGACTCTAATGAAGACTGTTCATCTTGAATGTCTTGGTTTGCCATCTTCAAATGAAAATAACTAGTTGTGCTATAGACTTTCGGCTAGCAATCAAATTTGCCACATACCATCTATCGCAGCCCCAAACACATTTTGTTTTTAATTTTCATATTTTTTCGATTTTTTAATAGTAGAACGGAAATATTATTTTAATAATATTAAAAACAGTAGAACAAGTCGTAAAGGGTAATTATCTTTGAAAAATTTAAAGCGTTTTTAAAAAATGGCGCTAAACGTTACATTAAATTCGACATTTGAAGCTAGATTTCACAGAAAATTTTTGAGTTTTCGAAAAACTTAATTTGAAGCACTTTAACTCACAAATACAATAGTGCTTACAAATTGCTGGAAATGTGCATATTAACAACGTGAGAAATTTTTCAAAAAAATTACATTTGTGTAATTTTTGAAAAAACATAAAAGTACCCCGAAATGAACTTTACAACATACTAAAGAGTGCAGTTAAGTTAGCAGTTAGCAGCAAAGTTAGCAGTACCTGTTTGAAAAGTTTGAAGAAAAAATGTGGACCTGTTTTCGAGAAATTGGCGTTTGAGCGTTTCTGAAAATGCAGAATTTTGAGCCAGTTTTGTAGAAAATGGTTGAGGTTTCGAGAAAATTTATATAACATTATTTAAAGCACATGTACTCATAAACATAATCATGTGAACAAATTGATGCTAATGTAGCATGCTAATGCATCAATACATAACTTTCCCTATATACGTATATTACTCATTGTATTCGTATGCATACGGGAAAGTAAAATGAACTGTGAAGCATCTTTCCTAACCGATACCACACAGCACTTTTTGTTGAGTTGCTTCAAATGTGATCATGTGTGAATCTCATAGACATTTATGTATTACGTAGGCAACAGGAAAATCCACACACACCTTATATGACAACATTCATGGAGTATTCACATGCGGTGACCCGTTCAGGAAAGCCAAGTATATCTTTACTTGCTCGCCGGCGTTCCTTCAAGGAAGAAGTAGTACAACAACAACAGCAACAACAACAACAGGAACACTCAAAGGAACACACAAAGTTGACATACAAATGACGACACAACACAAACCCGCGACACGACACAAACCATTTCCTTTCATGAATGTTCAAAGTTTATGCAGTGTAGTGCGCTTACACGTGTAATAGGCAAAACTTAACAAATAATTTGAGAAGTTAAAAAAGATGAAAGGGTATTGGAAAAATCGTGTTCAGAAGGGTGATAGCAGTATGGAGAAGCTACCTTTGGAAGTAAGGGAACAAGTTACGTTCTCTGAAATGGCTGACATAATTAAGGAATGCAGAAGTTTCAAATCATGAAGAAAGGAAAGAAGGGAGAAAGGTGGGCGAGTGGGAAAGACGTGGTTATATTGCATAAGATGTAGAGAAGAGACCAGAATAGAATGTTCATAGGAGAAGAATGTACTCGTATTTATGGAATAGCTTCCAAAGGCCTAGAACCTGACATGATTATATCCAGCAGAAGAAAAGCAAATGCAAACTCTTTGTAAACAAGAAAGAAGTGGAAAATCTACTAATCAATAAATGCGAATAGTTTCAGATAAATAATAAGTCAGGTATATCGTAATGAGCGTATTAGCTCCACACAGCTCACGTGGTATAACACATTTTCTTGTTTCCAGATAATTTATTTTTCTTGACTTGTATGAGAAAGTTCTTCACACTATTATTTTATATTTATTTACGTTCTTGTATTTAGAACTGATATTGACGACACTGACTAATTTTGTTGAGATACGGTCTAGGCACAAGCGCCTAAATGGAGTTACACCACTTAAGGTAAGAGAACTTGCAGTATAAGATATACAAGAAAATATGAAATGCATTTCACAATACAATACAAAGTATTTACTTTACTTTTGACAAAAATCAAAATTAAATGAACAATTTTTAGAAAAACCGTAAATTAAATGGGCAATTTTAACAAAATGGCTCAAGAAGGCAAAATTTTAAATTTTGTGTTGAAGTGTTAAGATTAGAGAACAACATAAAAACATGTCCAATCTGCAATCTGGAAATAAAATCCGGGATTATTTCAAAAGTTACGTAATTTTTGATACTCATCAGTTATGATCATCAATATTATAATTTCCTTTCGATGGTGCGATATCTTGAACATCGTGAAAAGAAGACACTTAAAGTAGTGGTGGAAAATAGGTTGGACGAAGGGAAAAATATCTTCCAAATTTTTTTTCTCCTTTTTGTAACCTGCTGTGGTCGTCTGTACAGCTTTCTGTGAAGTATGTTACCAAGAAAAAAACTGGAAGTCCATTTTTAGAACCCGACTTGGGAGGACACCTTGCTTCTTGATTGGTAATTGCCGGGCACATCCACTGCTACGGTCATTAGTCACGTTAGAGGGGTGGATGTCATTTATCCCGGTAAATGGCGGTATTCTTCCTTCTTCCCCCCGCTGGTTTGTGAGTTACGCCGCCGTCCTACATGACGGCTTGCGAATACGTGTGTGAGTGTGTGTGTGTGTGTGAAAGCTGGGGTGTGCGTAAGTCGAAGGACTAGGGAAAGAAAGAAAGAATGAATGATGAATAAGATGATGATGATGATGATGATGAAGAAGAAGAAGAAGAACAAGAAGATCATGCGTGGTTCGTGGCCCGTTTGATGGTACTGCACCGGCATTCGCCTAATATTGATCAGAGAAATTACGGAAAACTACGATTCATCAAAGCAACTAGAATTGTTATTCAAATAGAAAAGAAGCTAAAATAACAAAAAGTAGCTGAATTCGATATTGCCAGTGTCAAAAATCCGCTACCGTCCAGACTCAAACCCTAGAACACCCGGTCAGAGTTGCTGCAGAGACTGCGGGTCAGTCAGTAAAATCAACTTACAACAGAGAACTGAGGAAACAAACCAGTTGCAGGTAATGTGATGGAAACCTCAACAACATAATTTTGCCAGTCAACAGACGTATGACTTCGCTGAGAGCATAAACGTGTGCTCTTATCTACACGTAAAGAACGTACAAGGACCCTTTGTGCTATTAATAGACAGTCGTTTGCTGAACACAATAATTGATTTCTCTAATCAACCATTTTTTAAAAAAACAGTGTTAGACCACTTAGTCTTTAAAGACTCGTAATAATCCTGTACAAACGTGGCTCTAAAAAATCATCGAAGAATGGAAAACTAGTATAGCCATAAGAAAAAGACTGAGACAGAAAGAGAAGAAGAAAGAATAAAAGAGGAAAGGAAAGAGGGTGGGTGAGAGATAGAACTAGAGAGAAAAAGAAAGAATGTTAGTGTGTCTGTATGTGTGTGTATGTGTGTGTGTGAGAGAGAGAGAGTAAGTGAGAGAGGGAAAGAGAGGGAGGGAAAGAGGAAGAAAGAAAGAGAGAGAGAGATAGACACGTAGAGTGTCACAGCGTGCTATAAACAGGTTTTAGACGACTTAATAATCGTTCAAAAATCGCTGTCTCTTCGTGGAACTTCGATGACCAATTTTCACAGTGACTAGCCCATTATCCCCCCTCGGTGTTATATCAGTCCTTTATTAGTCCAACGCGGCACCGATGCTAGGACGCCGCGCAGCGACAAGTGGCCATACTCGCCCCCAGCAGCGGCGGTCGACGGAGGCGTGGGTGGCGGGGCGGGGCCGTACCTGGGGCTGTTGTGGCGGGCCTCTCGAGGGGAAAAGCCGCGGTCGAGAAGCGTCTTCTTCGCAGAAATCGATTAGTTGCTCAGAGGACGTGGCAACCGCAGCCATTATTGGCGCCGCGTCGGCACGGCGCGGCGCGGCCCGGCGTCACGCGTAATGGCCGCTCCCAGCGCCACCCGGGAGCGCTTTCCTCCCGCAGGGGGATTGTGACGTCGATCAGCGACGCGTAATCGTTCGAGAGGGTGTACCCCAAGGTCGAGGTCCAGAGCGACATGTCGAGACGGCCTGGTTCCCCCCAGTAAACAGCTTACGCACGAGAAGGAACGACATCTCCCATTCAGAGATTAGGGCCTTTGGAACGTTCGCACATCATTGTCGTATTTTCCTGGGGATTTCCAAATTCCTTTTTCCCTTTTGGTTGGAGAGGTGAATCATTTTTCAAAAGGTCGTTTGTGCGAGAGCAAAACACCGAATATCAATAACAAATGTTTTTATTTTTATATTGATGTTACTGACTATCATGACATTTTTAAGAATTGTCGTGCTTCAGCTACAGAAGTTTTGCGCATTCCAAGAAAATTTTCATTAAGGTAGTATGGCAGTCGCTAGACAAATATTCAACTATTTATTACAACTAAGAAAACAACGGTTGCTTGTCAATGTGAATTAAGAATTTAACCTTCGAGCATTCGCACTTTTGTAAAAAGTATAGCAATGTAACATTATTGATAGTTACATGAAATGTTGGGCTTCAGTTGTGAATTCCTGCTAGTTATTCGTTTATAGATACTTCTCCATTGTTATAGCAGAATCAGAGATTATCTTAACCGTTTGTTGAGTTGTGAGAGGGAAATCTGGGAGTAAATGTGATTCTGGTATATATTTTACAACGTGCAAGTTTTGGTGTTAAAATGTGCAAGTTTAGGTGTTATTTGGCTTTTCCAAATGGTTCTTTAAGTATGGAAAATGGTAAACAGGAACAAAAAAGTGGATAAATGTAGATCTCTACAAAAATTCTCAAATACGTGGTGAAGTCAGAAGCCATATTTTTGTAGGTCTGTCCGTGTGTCCGCCCGTCCGTCTGTGAACAACGCTAGCGGCTGAACCATTCAGCCAATTTTCTCCAAAATTGATATTTCGCAATTGATCTGGATGATGTAACGGCCCCTGGAATTTGAAACCGATATTTTAATGTTGGAAGGTATTTTACGTGCAGCACCTGGGGCATTTCAACTTATTTTAGAAATGGTTCCATCGTTTTTTAATAAATTTTGTTGTTGGGTAGTGTGAAGGACATTTAAGAGGATTTTGCAGATCTCATTTTTGTAGAAAGCTTCGTTGAAAAAACGTCATATATTATTTGTCGAAAATTTGACTACTTTTCACGTAATATTTCTTGGATATACGTGCTGATTAGTACCACCAGTTTTTGCAATGTATTGTTGGAGAGCTTAAATATTGTTTTTCTCTGTTTATGTTCTCTTATTGTTATTGAAGTTATGTAAAACACTCAAATATATGTTAATAGAATGAAAAAAATATTTATTAAAAATGGTGATGGAAATAATTCTGGATATTGCATAAAATGAAATGCGTGAGTCATCGTGTCTCAAAAAATGGCGCGAGAGCCCGGAGGTTATATAATCATTTGTAAATAGTTAAAAAGAGAAGTATTGAACTGTTCCGAAACAAAAACAATGTTTCACATGAAGTTTATATAACCTATGTTTTTCATATTTATAAGTTGGCAATATATTATACTTAAGTTAGGTTGATTTATAGGTGATGAGTTATAGGTCGTTAAGTATAGGTTGATTTCTGCTCCGGAATGATTATTTTATTAGGCGTTGATATCAGGCCGCAGTGGTTACATCGAAAGTGAACTATCGTAAAATAGTGTGATGTTGTGTGTGATACAACATTTAAGTTAAGGTAGTTGTCTTTCTTATTCCAAGAGAAACGGCGCTGACCACAGCATCATTTATACAGCAAAGCTCCCTGACGCGAGCCAGTACTGCCGATTGCAACGCCTTTTTGCAGTATTTTTATTAATCCGCAGAGTTTTGATAGCTCCAGAAAATGCCCAGTGAGGTATATTACATTTAATATCATCTGATCTCTCATAAACTTTACATGCTACTGAATTGAATAAGAAGGTATTTTAAAGGTATAACTTCAATATCTCAAAGAAACATATGTTCACGAAAGTTTTTCCGTAAGAGGCTGTACTTATTTAAATTTATTTCAATAAAAAGGAGGTCGTTAAGAACCAGTTGTTTTTACCCTCATGAAGAACAAACATTAACCTTAACAAATATTAGATAGAGTCCACTTACTCAAAAAAAAAATCGATAAGTTTCAATTCGGACAATGGATATGTGACACTGATTTTTGTTACACAAATAGAGCCTATTGATGAGAAAAAAATCAATGCAAGCTATAAAGTACACATATCGTTATTAAACCCGACGATTTTTCAAATCCTGCCTCGGACGTGTGTGTTTGTGTGTTCGTGTTGTCACGTGAGTGTCGCGTCCTGAAAAATATCTGACCTATGTTATATTTGATTGTATAACAGAAACGTGAAGCACTACACACCAATATAATTCATAGACAATCTCTCTGAAGAAGAAAACGTAAAAGATGAATACATGCTATATTGGGTGGTATTTTAGAGACAGTGAGGTGTTTTACACAAAAAATAGTGCAAAATCGTAAGAAAATGCCTGAAGTATGGGTAGTCCCAATTCGTCTGATGCAACCATGCTGAGCTCAAAGATCAAACTTTACTCGCATCGCTTGTTTTTCGTGATACCAAAGACAAAGTGCAGATGTCATTAGTACAAAGATTTTTTCCGATATTCATGCTGAACGCATATCTTGCATTCCGAAAAACTGACTCGTCACTAATTAAATGCTGCTTAAATTTTCAATATAGACCATTTTTATCAATATGACTAGTCGTTTTTTATCTCAATTATGTCTCTTCCGTTTTATAGTAGATACAATGCTTTCACTCTTGGCTGAGAGTTTCCGCATACTAGTGAAATGGTTGTGTAAGAGAAAACTTGGGGTAAACTATTAAGAATGATGTAATCTACGCTGCAGTGTAACTATTCAACAACAAATACTTCTGTTAAGTGCAAGTATACACTAGCTGTGCAATTTCACATTCAATTTCTAGAGTACGTACTAACCAGAATTAATAAATAAATATTGATACTTAGAACACTAGGAGAATGTAAAAGAATCATCATACCGTTTCTTCTTTTCAATGCCAAACAAAGTAGTTTTTACACTTTTAAAAATTATCGATATGATTCTAGATGTTCCTGATTTTTTTCAAAAAGAAATATATATTCACACGACACAACACTTGACTTACATATTATGTTGGTTTTTAGAAGAGCATTTGAGCGATCCCCATGAGATCGTATTATTATAGGCTATTAATTGTTTTATTGCACGCAAATGCGACAGAGAAGTTTCTGAGAGAAGCGAACTATTAGAGTCGATCAAAGCAATAGTTGGTAAAATTTTCTTCTACTATTTAAGTTCAATAGATTTAAGTACTCCCTAAATTTATTTTACTAGTTAGAGTTCAGTGGCGATCTGAGACATTTTTGTGTAGTCATCGCTAGATTTGCACAGAATGTCTATCTTTCTGAAGTGATGGGCGAGGAAATGCAATAACGTAAAGAGTTCTGCTTTTTAAATGTTTAAAACTACCCTCATTTTTCTGATAATTTTTTGTTTTTTTAAACAAAATTATTATTCTGAAGTCCGCTTGGTATGCGGTTATCATTCATTATGAGTATTGCTTGTTATAAAAGAAAGCGCACCTCTTTTGTGCAAACAATTTGAAAGGAACTTACAGTCGACCAAAATGAACTTGCAGTCGTTGCCATTCAACATTCAGCAATCCACGCATTAAAAGGGTGATACAAACAATCATACGCATTACACGCCATGAATGAGTCCAGGCACTATGCAAAACAGGCAGGGTGTCACTAGAAGTTGCTTACCAGACGCCCACCACGTGTTGCAGTTCACGTCGCGCTTTCTTCAACTTGACCTAACGTCTTGGGAACCCTCTGCGAAGCATCCTTCGCTCCAGGTTTGTCAGATTTGAGTAAAGTAGATATTACTGAACTTTCAAATACAGGCAAAGCTGAAAAACGTCTTTCTACGGAAGCTGGTATCCCCCATATTAATTAAGCACATAAGACATTTCATTAAATACGCAGTCAAAATTATCTTCTTTCAATTTTTTCTTCTTTTCACGGAAATTTGTTTTAAAATGTTGCAAATGTACTAAAAAACACTTCTTTTAAAAATATTCCAGTTATTCAAAAATATTTGAATCCAAGTTATCAAATGAATTCTCAGAAAAAATCTTGGTTTCACGATCAAAAGCATCTCTTGAAATGAAATTAAAATAAAGTTTTTGTTTCAGCTAAACTTCGATATCTTCACTTTTCTTCACAGTGCATGACAACCAAAAAAATCTAAAAACCACTGAGGAATACAATTAAGGCGCTCAATCAGGATGTATACAAACACAATAATTCATTTTTCATCACGCACGGCCAAAAATAGCCAAGATTTAACAACACCCGTGATGTATGGAGTGCTTTTCGCCATAAAACACAAAGCATTCTCCAAAAGAATATAGTATGTAGCGGCTGAACAAGCGGCTGCCATCCGATGCGCCAATATTGGCGAATCCTTTACGTACTTGTCGTACTTCCATGGCTCTTTCTCAGCTGTATTTTTACTATTCGCTACCTTAGGGTCAGTCTGACGTAACTACACAAACAAAATGCTTGGATACAGACAAATATGACACTTTATACGTTTCTTTCTCTCTAATAAGATATGCAATTTAGTAAATACGTGAAGCTCTGACTTCTATACATAGGAATCTTTTTTTGCCCCAAGAAGCAGAAATATGCTCTGATTCTAGAAGTGGTTCTAAACAAATGGCGTCAGTGTGGCTCTAAGGTAGCGTATTATAATAAAAATATCTGCATATTTGTTTCTAACGTTCCATTTTCCCTAAAATATTGAAAATGCATTATAATTGTGTTAGGTCATCGGAGCATCTATCGATGAGCGAACGCCACTTTTCGTTTGGGGTTAATATTACGTCTGATCATTTTATATTTGTACCAATTATTTATTTCAAGTTTCACGGGACATATGTCACTAAAAGTAGATATTACAGACTGTTTATCGTTCATTATGTAAACCTATTTTTCGAGCTAACTTCCAAGCCAAGAAACTTTGGATAAATGTCCTAATTCTCTGTAGAAACACTCATCGCAGAACCATTAAATTAATTTAATAATAGAGTCATTACATTTATGAAATATATTTTAAATAATAAAATAAACTACAATCACTGTAGGAATCATAGTTTCGTGCCCAGAACCCTTCAAAATGGAAAGTAATGTTGGTTTTAAGCAGTTCACAAATGATATTTAAACTTATTTTAGTCAGACCACATTATTATCATAATACTTCCCTTTCATTGCCCTAAACGTAGTAGATATTATTATATACTTAGTAGAACAGGATTTGGCAGCAATACAAAACTTGTTTCAGGGCAATCCTTTACCGAAGCCATTAGCGACACGTGCTCCAACGCAGCAGCAGCCAAAACTTTTCTTCTTTTCTTGCTCGCTTGCTCGCTTTCTTTCTTTCTTTCTTCCGTCTACCTGCGCACCTCCGCGACGGCCAGCACCCCCGCAACCCTTCCGCACAAGCCGCGCCAGGCATTATGTCGCCTCTCGTCCGCGGCTCCGCGTCCGCAAAAGGCGCCGCCCATTGTCACAACAGCAGCGCGCGCTATTTTCGTCGTTAACGACGCCCCTCCGAACGCACCTAGCACGCGGCCCCCCAGAACGCGCGGCGCCGTCCGGATTAGGCGCTCGCGGGACGCAGCCCCCCACCCCCCTTCCCGCCCCGCCTCCCTCGCAGCGCCGTCACGGAACGCACACCAAAGACGGGCGCGTTGCCGGTCGGGCGCGGAGGTCACTGGCTCTGGGTAACAGGACCGCGGAGGAGGGGCGGGCGTTGGGGTCGGGGACGCCTGAGACGGTGGGGTAGGAGGGTGCGTGGGGAAACTTTTTGCACGTGAGTGGCTGGGCGCGGGCGGGTGGATGGGCGAATGCGTGTGTGGGTGTATTTGGCCAGGGATCATGTGAGGGGTGCGTGCTTGATGAAGGCGGGAGGGTAGATGGGAGAAACTTTTGGCGGGGGCGGCTGGGCGGGGGCGGTGATTGGGCGAAGGTGTGTATGTGGCCAAGAAAGATATGAGTCTGCGTACGGTGTCTGCGTACGGGTGAAAGCGAGAGGGTGGGTGGGAGAACTGATGGGGTAATATGTGGGCGCTCGGACATATGCCTCGCATCCAGATAGGTGTGCGTGCGCTGGAAACAGGGCGACGGCAGTGCGTTCCGCCGGCGGGGGTTGGAAGGTGTGCTACCAGGAGTCGGCGGGCCACAAAGCAGGTGGAAGAAGCGTTTGAGCAACTGAGCGAGGTGGAGAGCAAGCGTATGCGCAAGCGCGGTGGGCCGTTGGTATGAGCGGACGGCAGAGCAAGTGTTTGGGTAGGCGAGTAAGCGTTAGGGCGGGCAGGTAAGCGTTAGGGCGGGCGGATAAGCGCTTAGGGCGGGCGGGTAAGCGTTAGGCGGGCGGGTAAGCGTTTGGGCAGATGGAAACCGTTTAGGCGGGAGGGCAAACTTTTGGCAGGCAGGCAGCATTTGGCGGCGCGCATGCTTTTTGGGGGGGGAGGAGGAGAGAGGGAGGGAGGGGCGGACGGGCGGACGGGCGGACGGGCGGACGGGCGGACGGGCGGACGGGCGAACGGGCGGGCGGGCGGGATGGCGGGAGGAAGGAGGGCGGGCGGGTGGGCGGGCGGCGCGGCGGGAGGTGGTTCTGTGGGTGGGTGGAAGGGCGGGTGGCGAATAATTCGCGACAGCCCTTTGTGCGGCGTCGAGGAGTCGTTTGAGGAGCGCTTGAAGCGCTTAGTTTCGATTAGTGGGCGGCGCGGCGAGGCGCCCCTTTGGTGGGCGAGGGCTTTCGCGCTCGCTGCCCCGGGCGGCGCCCGCGCCCCGCCGCCGTCGTTGCCTGCGCCGCCGACCCTCCGCTCGCCCCCGCTGCCCCGCCCCCGCGCCTCAGACTGTGTGGCTAGGCAGGGCTATGGGGCAGCTGGACGGCACGGCGCGATCCGGCGCCTGGATGGCTCAGGACCTAGGCGCCATGACTCCTCGTCCTCTCGGAAAGGCTTCTCGGCAGTCGCTTTTCATTTCAAAATACACTAAAACGTACTCAATACAGAATTTCAAGGGACCATTTTTTCCATAGTAGACAATATTGTAATACTGCAGAATTTATTTTTGGCTGGACCGAGATTAATGTTCACATTAGACAAATTTCCGCATTATATACGTTCCGCAATTGAGCGAGTTTTACTGCACTAAAGTTTAATGGGAATGTACAAGTTACGTAAGAGCAAAATTATATTGTTTAATCTACGATACTGATCCATATAAGTGTAAAAGTGAGAGCAACATTTCTTCTTATATTTAAAAATACTATATTTCTAGATACAATTTATGATTCATTCTCCAAACTCTCTAGATTCGTCAGAGTAAAAATATTAAAAGATTTAAAGTTATATAATATACTAATGTTACTTTATTATAGGCGTTTAGCTCTTATCTTTGTTCAAATTTCTCTTTGTAAGAATTAACAATGTGGTCAACTCTTGATGAAACGCGACATTTTGTTCCATCAACGAACATAAAATAACATTCCTTTGTAAATATAGAAGAGGATTAGAAAAGAATTAGACGCTAACAAACAAGGGAATTCAAAACAAAGGCAGTAATCGGGAAGATGTCCCAGGAGCAAATGAGCGGTTCAATTAAGATGATTTCTGTATAAGAATTAATTGCTTCATAAAGGGATCTCGTCCATTAAGTTATCGCTCATGACGCATACATTCTCACCATTATTTGATGACCGGCATCTGGGGTCTAGAATGTTCTAATGGGCAGCGTTGGGACGAAACAGGACCACGCGCCGCGCATCTGCACGACGGGTTGCATAATGCTGCAGCGCCAGGGGAATTTCGCTTCGCGAACCGTCATGCACAATGCTCCATAGGCCCGCATTCAATTGCACAAATTAGTAAATAGTTAATTATTTGCATATATATTTCTAAACAATTCTGAACGTGAGGGGATGAGTGCCATCTCTCAGGATGTAACTCGCACTACGCTTACGACTTTAGAGCATAGTATTTGCCGGGCCTAGAAACACAATATAATCCATCAATCGAGATTTTGCACATCTCTAATGGCCTGTGCTCCATATTCGGAGTACCAAGAAAAGTTAATTGTCTGCAATTGTAGAAGGTTTCATTGGAGGATACTGCCATTGGAGGAATCTTGTAAATGATTGATTATTGAAAATGAAAAGTTCATTTGAAGAATCCATCTGCCTTTAAAAAAATGAAGTTGATAAATCAATTCTCGTTGTAAGTAGATGTTTGTCCCTCTAAAGTGGTTTTCAGTTATTTATTTTTCTAAAGGTCAATAATAATCGTAATCTTATTTAGATTTATGTAGTAATTATTAACACTTTTTCGCCGTAATTCTGAAAAGGAATTTGTAGGATTTGTTTCATATAGTTTCTTTACTAAAATTCCTTTGCCTATCCGGGCTTAAATATATAACTCAGTACTATATTTATTAATGAAATAAATTGTTCTTTGAAAATAAAGTCTCAATTCTTTTTGTAAGTATCATTTAACATTGAATCATTTAACATTAATTACATTCATCAAATTATAAATATATTGTATTAACTGTGTAAAAACTCCGGATTTTATAAACTTTTTGGAAAGTGAAGCTAGTTTCATTCTCTAACCCAACTTTGATAGGCTAGACTCTGGGCTGAAAGGTTCTTTTGGGATGAAAACTTTACTTAGACACCGTATCTTGTATGGCAAATATTAATTGCATTTATTAACAAAAGATACTTTTACCTGTTGTGATCATTTGATTGGTTGAGTGTACATACATTGAAGATTCGAACTCACAAAAATACAGGAGAAGTCCAGAAATGTATCATTCGGAAGATAAAAAAATGAACTCCCAGTATCCTTTGAAGTCGCCAAATCGGAATACTAAGATCTTGGATTCACAGTTTCCAAGTTACGGTCGGTCGAAAGTAATCAGTGGCAGGTTACACGTACTTGCATATCTAGTTAGCCTCGTGCGAACATTCCGTACGTGAATTTTGTTTGAGGTGCTAAATGTATAGCTTTACGTTGAAACTTCCAACGTTTGACCACTCTAGCAGTGGAGTAATAGCACCCACCAAAATGCAAAGAACAAAAAAAAAAAGAAACAATAAAATTTGGTAGATCGTGACATAGGAAACACAACTTGTGTTCCTTTGGGGGTGTTGATTACTCGCAATTATTTCAGTTCTGGGTGCATCAGCTTTTGAAGTCGTTAGTGTCGTTAAGTGTAGTGAATGATTTCTCGCGGTAAGAGGCGAGGTTTTCCCCCCGATGGATGGTGAGATCAGACGTCGACCTACACGTCCCGAAGCGAGGTTTTCCCCGTTCACATGCCTTTCACCAGTGGGGCACTGCACCAGCCGGGAGAAGTTCTGAGCTACCGACTGGTCTCCCGACATGTTTCATACTGCAGTGCAAGTGAGGAGAAGCCCTTGCAACTGTCACTTTTGGCCTCCACAACCTCTGCCCGCAACAGTGCTGGCACCTGCAGGTTGCTATGGGAAATATTGTACGTTTAATTTAAAATCACATGTCAGAAAATATAATTTTGTACTCAAAATACTCTCAAAACATTAACGTATATTACATCACTGTATAGTTCTTTTTATTATCCATCTATGGCTTCAAAATACATGGTTCCATTTAAAAATCAAAAATGAATAGGTGTGTCCAAAACCAAAAATATTTCAAAGAATATCTCTACGACGAATTACTTTCTTATGCCATGATTCCACATAATTGAGCGAAAACTGGATAATTTAATTATGACCTATTTCCACCGACCCATGGCGACAATTGAAGTTAAACATTTGTGGATACAAGAAGAATTCAATTGTAGTTTTAGATTTTATCACTTATTTTCCCTTTCTTTACTTACACTATCTTCTTAACTATTCTTAATATTTCCCTTGCGTTCTCTTTATTTTCCTCTTTCTAATTCTGCTTTCATTCTTTCTTCACATAATTCATCAAAACAATATTCTATTATTTCATCAAAGTTTTAAACAAACATAAACAGTTAATTAAGAAAACTTGATTTTCTATCTTAACGTGCTGACTTACTTGTTTCGTATCTTTCATATCTCGCATCATTGACAGCGAGTGTTAAGCCACGAGTTAGCATTAGTGTACTATTTTTGTCACGTGGAATGCCATTTCGTAACTGGTGCCCAGCACTGCGAAGGAACTGTGCAAAGACACGCCTCAAGGCCATTGACCTTGGGTGTTCTCACGGCTGTTGAGTGAGAGGTGCACACTACATAGGTGCCATCTCGCTTCCAGGAATATTCGTCCTTCTCCACAAGTGAGAGCCACGTATTAAAATAGCACTTTCAAAATGAGAGGTGAAAGCGATACCTTATTGTAACTAATGAGCACGAATATATATTGAGAAAATTTATAACATTATGTCAAAAAAATTGGCAAAAAAAAAATGTTTGGACTTGAGAAATTTCATTTTCACATATATTCTCATTAAACCCTCTAATTAGAAAATAATGATATTTCTATTCTTCTCAAAAGTTTAAAGTAAGAGTATATTTCTCATTAAATGTTGAAAGTTTCAGTTATCATCAGAACCTCATTTCCCTTTTTATTTATTTAAATTTGTGTGTAGAAATAACTAAACAAAGTTATTTTTACACACATATTGCAAAATTTTATTTATGAAATAATATAACTTATAAGTGATCACATACCACAGGGAAGAAGTCCTTGTAACCTTCAGTGCCGACCTACAAAATGAATTGTTTTAAATATGAATTCATAAGTTTAAATAATAATATTAGCTTTAATAAGTAAAAACGCAACTACAATATGGAGTTGTTACATGTATAAACCAATTTTGAACAAATTTATTTTATTGAATCTCCAAATATCTTGAGAATGAAATGGTTAAATTTATTTTAATGATCCTTTTATTTATTGTTTTAAATATGTACATGAATATTAAGCTTCTTATAAAACAAATTTCGTCTCCAATGATTTCTGAATAATACTATTTATTTTCTTTTGAAAATGTTGCATACATGACTACGAATGCGGTATGTAAGAAGCATCATTCCAAAACCATTTTCTGACGCGGCAGTCTTCAACAACTTGTTTAGATAAATATCAAAAACAAATATACAACCAATTAGTATCATATATTTTTAGACAAACATTTCTTTGAACAGAAATTCAAATGAAAATGGAACATTTGTAAACAATGAATCAGAATTTACTTTGTGAAGTGGAACGAAATCCATTTTGAACAGTTCTAGCCCGCTCCTAAGCACGCGGTTCACTCACTTCCTGAAGGGCACGTG
This sequence comes from Gryllus bimaculatus, assembly GCA_017312745.1. Lineage (NCBI taxonomy): Eukaryota > Metazoa > Arthropoda > Insecta > Orthoptera > Gryllidae > Gryllus > Gryllus bimaculatus. The sequence goes on from BOPP01000168.1 coordinate 989,234, forward strand.
CCCTGAGCGTGCTGCTCACACGAACCAGGAAACTCGTTTCAGGCACTGACACGTTACAAGAGAAAACACGCAATTCAAAATTACCCCATCGCTTATTTTTGGGCTTGCTAAAAACCCTATGCTTTAAGACTTCGAAACAGTAGCTCCAAATTTTTTTTAAAAAAATGTTGATAAACAACTATATCATTTAACGCAGCACGACAATTTTTAAAACTATATGTTTAAAAAATTATATTGACTGCTGTATCTCATCATTGATTTTTACGTAACATATTTTTTCGAGCAATTTTTTTTTAGACGTCATATTTTCAAAGTACAATTTGTTGATTTATTTAGTTAGATTACTTCAAAAAACGGATCAATGACTGAAGGTGACATTGTTTAGAAAAGTTCAATGTGCGCACGTTTACTTGAGCTCCAGAGTTTTTTCGTGTCATAATTCACTTACATGAATAATAATGGATAAAGAGAACAATGAGAGTTTTTAGCAACATTTCAGAACTACAAAATTGAGTCTCAGTTAACGGCAAATAAACGATTTGCATCACGAGCTACAAATTTTATTTGATGGAACGAAAGGAAGCTTCTAAGCTTCCCATCGATTAGGAATATCAAGATAATTAAGCGGTTAAAAAATCCTGAACCTTTCCAGTTATTCTTTGTTAAATCATTTATAATTTTTCACCTTGGAAAGTAGATTTGTTTTGTAGCAAAACTTCTGTTTCCCATACAGTTAAATAGACATTCTACTATATGACATATTATTCACAGGCCACTAGTCATGAGAACCCAAGAAATCTTGCAGACAAACATTTCCCACGCCAACAAACTCGGCTATCGTTTCATTTCAAGTGTTTGCCAGTGGGATTTTTGAGAGCGAAAACAGTACCAAAACACATATTATCTTCTCCCCCTCGAGTGCAATTTAGAAAAGAGTTGAAGAGCGCCTCAGAGTACACCAAGGCGGCTCCCGTCTCGACGCCCGGTTGCGCCACCCCTCGTGGCTCGGCGGCCCGTGCGGCGGGCCGGTGGGCCCGGCGCTATTCCTGCGCGCGCCGCGGGACGCGCCGGGCCTGGTTGCGCAAGCGCTCCACGCGCAGATGCGTATCGCAGGCGCCCCCCCCCCCGGCCCCCTCGACATTACGTAAGGGAAGTTTTGGAAAAGTTCTAATCTAATTGACCCTCATATCATGTGATTTTATGTGTTATTCAGAACACATACTAACAGTTTGAAAAAAACATTTTTTAAAAATTTTGTTTAGCATCGTGTGCTTGAAAAATGATCACAGTTTTACACAAATTTACTCGCCTTTTGAAAAACACTGCATCACGTTGTTGAATATTCAATTTTTAAGGGAAATGGTTCAATAAAAAGCGACGCTTATCAATAATTCACTTGTACACTTGGACTGAATACAAAAAAAAAGTTTCAAATATCGGATAAATAAATGATTTTTATTTGCGAACTTTTTCTATTAAAAAGAAAGTATTTTAATAAGAGATGTATATTTTTTTTATGTTTCAAATTCTTGGGGTCATGGTATCCTTTATACGGTTTAGGCGTCAGTGCTATTCACAGACGGACAGACGGACAGGAGATTACAAAAAACCAACATTTTTTCGGTCATGGATCCCCAAAATGTGAATTTCATACAAATCTGGAAAAAACATTCATTAGCATTCGAATACTTTCTCCACTCCACTTAACACAAAAAGTAATAATAATGAAATATCGCAACCTTCGAACAGAGTGTTTGCACACGAAGGGTTCCAGCCGCCCTAGACACAGAGGTGTCGCCTGTTCGCCCGCTCGTAATCGCCCACCGCTGCTGGGCGGCGAGGGCGATCGGCTAGGGGCAACGATCGCCAGTATATTTGGCCCGGTGGCGACGGCGTGTTGCAGTGAAAGTCGCTTCCGACGGATGCAGGCGTCCGCCCGGCGCGATGCGGTGGGGCGGGGCGGAGGCGGGGCTGGGCAGGGGCGCGGCGGGGCGGGGACGCGGCGGGGCGGAGCGCCACCCGGCCAGCTCGGCGCTCAGACTGGCAGACAACGCCAGAGCCCGAGGGTCAGGCGAGGGAACAGCGTGGCCACTCACGAGCAGAACACACGGAAGAAATGATCGCGAGATGGACGTGGTACGCAGATATGGCGAATAACAAAAAGCTTGCACAGCATCATCTGATGGCACACTGTGCATGAGATCCTATGTTCGAGTCCCAACGGTGGCAGGATTTGCGTCACTAGTCACTGTCGCAAAAATTCTAGCGACCAGCTGTCGGGAAAAATTCTGCCCTCATAGCCTCTCTGCCCTCTGTCCTGGCAGTTTCCCGTGGTTTCTCCAATCAACACCAGGTGAATGCCAGAGCAGTTCCCTACCAAACGGGTCACGGACCGCGCGCGATCTTTCCTTCCCTCTCCTTCTCCTCTCCTATCCTTTACACACACGTACACTTACATACACTACTCTACCATCCATGCCAGGAGGCAGTCAGGAGCCTAGAGCTTGTCTCGGGCGAGGCATTGCTCTGACGGTGGGAGATATGTGGATGGGGAAAACCCCGCTAGCAAAGTACAGATAGACGCCAGATCTCACCATCCAGCAGGGCAAGATAATAGCCACCTTCCGAGAGAGAGCAAGAGCGAGCGAGAGAGAGAGTGAGAGTGAGAGAGAGAGAGAGAGAGAGAGAGAAAAGAAAGAAAACATGCACTACGCTCACGGGGCTTACGACCTCGAAATCAATAATCATTCAAACAAATACGCAAATATTTCCCAGGAAGATCTTGTCATGTGGATTAGATTAGAGTAAGTGGTAATTAGAAGCCGTGACGGAAAGAGAAGAGTAAAGTTCAGGTGAAGGATCCAAGAAGAATGTTTTAGCTGGACCTGGGCTAAAGGAATTTTCAATAAGAGGAACATGGAGGGAGAGAAGAGAGGGGCGAGAAAGAGTAAACGACAAGAGAACAGATGTTAGGGTTCAGTGTTTAAGAGACGAATGAGGAAATGCGAAAACGAGGAAGCAAAGGTGAGTAAAATAGATATGAACGTTGTGAGGGGGGGTAGGTAGACAAAAAGGTAGATTGTAGCACTTTATGTGAATCTCTAACAGTTGTATATAAAAAGAAAGTTGAACAAAAGACTTATGATTAACGAAGATTTTGTTTGTTTTTCAGTAATGTGCTGGAACTAGACCGTAGATCCATTGGCACACCCTCGACAATCGATTGAAACGGATGAGAATTTTCTATTTTGCATAGTATTCACTCCCCCTCCCTTGTCAAATAATTTGGCTCCCATTTATCGTCATGGAAAACCACAACGACGCTCTCTGTAACATATGTTCACTACTTCAGGTATTCGCAGGTAAAGAAATTGGTAAAAATTAGGTAAATATTGACTAATTAAGTTACTACACTTCTATTAAATTATTCTCAAGTTAAGCTTATTAAAACTGTTATTATTGTTACTATTATTTACTCTCATTATTAATAAATGCACAACAAGTTGAATTGGTATTGAAATGTTTTGTCGTGAAATAGGGTGGAAAATAGAATTAGAAAGAGAAGTAATACGCCGTGTAGTGTTGTGAAGTGTTTTGTAATGTAGTAGGAAAATCAAGTGTTTAGTAGGAAAATCAAGTGTTTATTAATTTAAAATACTCTATAGGACATCCATAACGCTTATGAAGTATTGCTATAGTAGTTAATATTAAAATACATAAATACTGCATAAAATTAAAATGTAGTATTATTATTGATATTACCTAATTTAGGTTCAGGTATTATTAAAGTGTACATATCTTTAATTGAAATGTAGTAATGCTTATATTTTTCTGCCATTAGGTTGCGAATATCTATTAGCAGAAATAATAAACATTTATCTGTCCATCTGCAGTAATCATTATATTATTATTATTATTATTATCATCATCATTGGGCACTATAATGTTAAGTAGACGTTCATAGAAGTGGGTACCCCTGGTTCCTGAATAATTTTTTTAAGTCACTTGTAATTCCTTATCTTCCACGTACTACATTTCTCACGCACAATTTTACAGCGGCCATTGGCGTACGATGTTGATGTAATGAATCCGACTACAACGCATTAGTGGGCGCCTGGGAACCCTCGTTCGGAAGGCCCTTCTGCGCCGTGTCAGCATTCGCGTGTATGGAATTCCCCGACGAATCTCCCCGCGCTCGCTTTGTTGAAATCGTTCGTTGAGAACGTCCGCGCGGGGAGGGAGGGGGGAGGGGCGTCCTGGTTTCCAGCAACTCGCCTTCCCCGCGTCTTCCTCGAGGTCTTTCACCCGCCGAGTGACTCTTCCCTTTCCTGCATTCCCCACCCCTCCAGCCCAGCGACATGAGAGTCATGTACACTCCGTGCTCCGAGTCGTATGGTGGCAGACCCCGAAATAACTTATGTCAACGCCCTCGACGTGTAGAACGAAATACAACTTGTCCACGATCACTCCCTTCCCCCTCCAATTCTCAGTCTCTCGCGCTCCCGCCGTCTCTTTTCCCTCGTCTCTCCTTCTCTTCCCAACTCTCCTTCCACATTTCCCTGCCTTCTTAACATTGCGCAATAGACCGGGTATTTTCTATGAAATATCTCTAGTAGACCCTCGGAATATGTGTTAGGAATATGTTATATGTCATATTCATAATTACGCAGTTAAAATAACTAACTTTTTGTCACATGAAGTTATCTCATGTACTCTTTGCAATGACAATAATTATCACTAGTATTTTAAAGCAAAAGTTGTCAGCTTATTTTTATGGGTCAAAGATATTGTCAAGAAATCAAGGTGTCTCTCGGCAGCAAATACAGTTTATTGAGGCTGTCTTGAAGAATGGCATTTCAATCTGAAAATTCAGGGCTTCATTTCAGTCGGAACGCCACAGTACCTAGGGAACAAAATAGAAAAAATAAAAAAATTAAACAAGAAACCGAGGACAAACACCTGGCAACTTCAATATTTTGTTTGGCCAACTTTCGTAAATTCAAAATTAAATAATTTTCCTCTTATCTCTGCCATTTCTACGAATGAAATAAAATTGTTAGTTAAAAACGATAAAATATCTACATAAAATATCACTATTATTTTTTTAATTCCCTGTAATAATAATATAATTATTATTATATATGTTTATTCTTATTTCTATATAGAGGCAGTGCTGCCTCTGTTATCAATTGTCATTAAGTATGATTTATGATTACTAATTTATAATATAAATATATAACTATTCGTAATAAATTAATAATTAATTTGGGGCGCATTCCAGGACCTAAAGTTTTATAAGTCAAGCAGTGAGGAAACGGTATTACGTTTTTAGAATTCTTCAAAAATGTAGGGTAATAAAGCTATTCGTCATCGTTTGGCGTAAAAACACGGGGAATTATGTTACGTTACTACGTTGTTACGTCAAGAGATGACGACGTAACACAGCCTGAAAAATAAGGAGGACGAAAATATTCGTTTTCGTGTATCTGAGCGTGTTGTGGAAAGAAGAGAGAAGTGACAGAGTGCAGATCGGGAGCGTTGGAAATAGGTGCGTCTCCGCAACTGAAATCTCTTTGGTCCGATTTGGATTGATTCCATTTAATTTATTTAGCCAAAAAACTGTAAGAATTTTATGTGACGTGTGGGGTAGAAGTAACATTTGCGCACGTTTTCTTGGGCTCCAAAACTCCTTCTCACATGTTATCTATAAATAGTTGAATGATGAATCTAAGTTAAAAAATAAAGTATTATTATTAATAAAGTAAAATTCAAAAAAGCGCTAGAGAAGAAACATTTGAAAAACTAAACATGTTCGTCCCCGAGTAACAGAAAACTTATTTAAAACAATAACCGCACTAGATACTTCATTTTTTTGCATTGCTAACAAAATAGTAAAACACACCTGGCTCAACTCCAACAACTTGAAACAAAAGAAGAACTCAACAAAACGTGTGGGTAGTGAAGCTACATTAATGCAGGGTTGTCAGATGCTTTGTACAAACATCCGCCGTTTGATGAAGGTAAATCGGTCCAATTCCGTCCAATAAGAAAAATTCAAGATTTTAAGAGCAAAATTTGAATTTTCATTAAAATAATTGTATTATAGTTTTTTTGAAATAGTGGCCATATGTAATGCTTGATTAGTTTTTTTTCGTTTGTGAACATAGCAATTAATAATAATATTTATGTAAAAAGACATACCTTTTCAGTCATATCTGAATATTTAAAAATTAGTTATAACTATTCTTATGACTACAGCAGATGGAAGAAATACTTTAAGGGATAAAATAATTTCCTCACTTGCCCATTTTCACTATTCTTGCTCCTCTTAAATATCTGCACTCAAAAAGATTATTACAGAAATGCTTTCTTATGTATGCTTATTTCCTATGGCATAACGTAAAATGCTGGAAGAGAAAAGTTTACTTCCGAAACATGACTAATATGAACTAAATGCCTAATATGCACCTAATGTAAATGTAAATTCCTAATCTGTATCTAATATGCAAATTATAGTAGGTACATATAGTTATTTACATAACTAATATGTAAATCGCTGACATCTTGCCTAAAATTATGTAACATTTTTTATTCAAAACCCTAAAATTTGTAAAAATTAAACAGTCAGAAATAAAAAAATTAAAAAATAGAATTGAATCAATTTCTTTGGGGCTCTTATTTTGGTTCATGTTATCGATAATAAATAATTAACTAAAAATTACGGATTAACCCCCTTCATCTTTAAAGTTTTGTTAAAACGTTAAGCTTTAACTGCGACCTTACAGAACAATATTTTGAATAGTTTTAAATATCAAATTTCTTACAACATTGGTAGCTTTTAAAAATAATGACTTTTTAAAATCTATTCGCCAAAACTAAATTATCGGAAATTCTATTTCTTTAGTTGCGATTTCATCCATCTACACCCCTACTCGCATTGCCATAACGCTGACGTTGCCATCGATATTCAAGAATGAGTCTTCGTGGATGTAAATGCGAACGGTTCCTTAATGCACAACAGGGAAGAGCACTAATGACGTGCACGACACGTCAGCTGGAGGAAGTGGAGAGTTCGGCTCTGCTTTCCTCGTGCAGATTTTGACCGTAGACGAGAGCAAAGGGGACACGCGCTGCGGTCCCTCTGAAAATTTCGAAAGGAGTTCCCTAGCCTTACGTAATAAAACATTTTTGTTTGTAAATATATTCGATAATTGAGTTTCCTTGTTATTTTCTCCCTACGGAGTAGAGAAAAAGCTATAATGCTGAACAAAAAAACGGTGTATTTTCGGCAGAAAAGCTCTTATTACAGGTCCCTGGTAACGAAAACTCTATGTCTATAAATAACAATTTTCTCCAAAAATGGTATTTTCCAACCGATCTCGCTGTGGTCACGGTCCCTTGAATTTGAAACCGATATTTCAGTTTTAGGAGGTACTTTGCATGAAGACACTGAGACATTTTCAAAATTAAAAAAAGTGGCACCATCGTTTCTGATTAAAATTTTTTGTTGGATAGTGTGAAGGACATTTTAAAAAATGTTGCAGGTCTCATGTTAGTTAAAAACAATGATTTTTCCAAAATTGCAACAGTGTTAACCTTTTACGGACTCTCCCTACAATTAAAACATTTAAGATAGAGATTTTCTTCCTTAATGAAATCTGTTCCGTAAAGATATGTTTTGAAAGTAGGTCATGTACAATATTTCGAAAATTTGAGTAGTTCTTGTGAAATTTTGCGTGAAAATACGAGGGAGAAAGAACCTGCTCTTTTAGCACAACTAGTTTTAAACATGACAATGTCGACTAATCCCATATGAATAAGTCTTTAAATTAGATTTAGACGTATTACTAATTCTGCAATTAAGTATCGCAACTTAGTCGCAGAATATCTTAACTTTACATGAATGAAGCTTATATTGACAAGAAACTTAACTTACAAGAAAATAGTAAATTAAAAAACAATAATTATTAATAAATGGTACAAAATTTCACCGTGAAAGCCTTATATCAATTCACTTTACTGCACTACACTACACAAATACTTATATAATAATAATAATAATAATAATAATAATAATAATAATAATAATAATAATAATAATAATAATAGAGAGAAGAGTCTCTCCAGAGCGTCTGGTAATTCTGAAAATGGTTTAAGATAAAATGTTCAATTGTACTTATTAATTCTCTCACTGAAGCCATAATTTTCTGCTCCTTGTACGTTTTCTTTATTTACTTTTAAAATAGGTTATATATAAATAAAATAAAATCGTTCGAATTGTGAAGAGGGCCTAGCAATGTAGCATGACTGTGAGAGTGGTCGAGCCTGGACCGACTCTACGACAAGCACCACACCACAAACGCCATTTGTCAGCAACAATTTGTCTTCCTGCAGCTTCCCATTCACCAGCTAAGCACACGGTCGGCACCGAAATAACTTGCCCAAAATACTTGTTTATTTCCCATTACTATTTATGAAGAGATACTTTAATTACTAGTGGCGTGTATTCGCGTGTTGTATATGCGATTTATTTCTCGAGAAGATAAAGTAATATGACCTAAAGAACTAAGTGCAATTGATTGACGAGCAACACTTGTCTAACAGTATGTTCTATAACGGATATGACTTCAGCACCGCAATGTGTCTACAGTCTAGGAGTTACATTTCTGTAGAAGTTCAGCCGAGACTGGACTATTTGTACGAACCCTAAGATTTTGTAGTATGGTGAGCCGAAATGTCACGGTGTCGTGTAAAATGTGTTGTCAGGCCAGAGAAACAAGACAAGTGTTGTTGAATGTAGAAATAAAGAAATACAGCTTTAAAAATAATACGAGTAAAACTGTGTAATTTGAGCAAATGTAAATTAATGATATGTTCAAATTGTGATGAATTATTAATTCATTAATAGCACTTCGTGTGGCTCATGAACAGCGTGCTAGCTTTTCGTTGTGCGATTCTGGATTCAATTCCCGGTTGGGGTAAAAATAGAGCTCCATTACAAGAAGCTTTCCATTACAAGCGTCTCAGTTTCTATAGCCATAACTCGAAGAGAAACTCGAAAAGAAAAGCTCAGTCAGACGAAGTATTCTGAATACGGTGAAGAGAATACGTCATACTCGCTTCATGTTTCCCTTCCCCCACGTGAGGCTAATAAACCCAACGAAAATCCAGGCCTGGGAACGCAGCTAACACGAGTCAGATTAATCTGATCATAAAATATTCGTTGTAATACATCCATGTATATATTTGGAAATTTGGATCGATTGTCCGACTTTGCCGGTTGGACAACGGTGTCCTCCATGCCTGTGCCTGGTTTAATTCCCACGCTTCCCGGGTAAGAGACATGCGGCGAACATAATTTATTTCCTTCACCGCATCTACCAAACTCCCCCTACCTGAGCATTTTTTCGTCATGCGGCTATAGAAACTGAGACGATTTTAAAGGAGAGTTGCAACTATTTTTTTGCCCAATCCACGCGTACATAGATTTTATAATCCGTCTGTACTGACCCAACAGCCTCTGACAGGACCAAGATGTACCAGCGGAGTCCAGGATTCGGTGAACGAGTACGTGTGGTTATCACATAGAAATCCCTACGCCGCGTTCTCGACTACTCAACCCGAGAAGTGAGTTTTCTCATCGTCACACAGCAGTATATATTGACACATTGTGAGGAAAGCACTCACTATAATCTGCCCCGACCGGGATTCGAACGCGGGATCGCGTCACGCACGCTGAACAGTGAGCTATCCGTGGGGCAGATTTTACGACATCAAATATAAAGCGGGAACACCAGCAAACTGAGTGAAAACGGTCCTTCCGCTGCCGCAGCTGCACCCACATCCCCCGGGCGGGCTGACCCCGGGGTCACCGGGGGCCTTAAAAAACGGACGGGATTGGCGCGGCCAGCGCTTGCGGGCGGGCGCCGCAGATGCCCGCGCCGCAGCTGCTTTTTAGCGCGGGCACGCGCGCTGCCCATTGTCCGCCCGCGGCGAATTCGCCCGCCCGAAGTCCGTTACGCTCACCCCCCGCCCCCACCCCCACCGCAAACACGCGCCTCCGCCACCGGTCAGTCTTAGACAAACGCGGAATCGCCGGTTGGCGGCTTCCGAAGGGGAGGAATATGGAGAATGACCGCACCGGGTGCAGTGTGTGCCCTTTTCAATCCTAAAACCTTTTTCTTTTTTTTTATGGACTGAGATATATGCCGCGCAGCTGCACACATCGTTCGGTTTTTGGGAAGTGATTTTGAGGTAAATGTTGAGGGTTCGGACGTTTTCCAACTTTGTTGTCTGCTGTGGCAGCGGATTTGATCACCTGGAGGCCTTTTGCGGTCAGCTCCCGCGCTTTCGGGGTTGTAGAGTTTTTTTTTATTCCCACAGTTACTCTGATATCACAAAGTTCTTCATAAGTTATTAATAATAATTAGTAGTAATATCAGTAGTAGCTGTAGCATTTCTTCTTCTTACTGCTTTTATTTAGTTATCAATTACATCTCCAAATGTTTTTGTTTCGCCTTGTACACAACAATTTACCATAACTGTCAATACAAAAGTATAAAACAAAATTCCGTTTAACGCAAAAATGAGAGAGCACTATAGCTAGCACTGGGTAAATTCATGCACGTTCTATGAAGAACGTCAATTCACAGCCGTTTGTTCCGCAGGAAGTTGTTGTTTCCACCTTTTTCTTCATTTGGAGCAATCGAACGTTGACGATCATATACGCATAACACACGTCATTCTGTAGCGCAATGAATGATTGTATGTACTCATATGGAATTCGAATGTTGCTTGCCACTCTATAACCACACCTTTCGCAGGATTGGAAAACAATACTTTTGTGTAGCGATTGTCGCTGTAACCGCCTGTGTTCTTTAGCTCTTTGTCTGAGAACTACAAAATATTGGACATCCAACACTAAACGACATAAGACAGAACAAGTCCAAGATTCAGTCGATTTTCTGCACAATATCTACACGTACGTACAGTATCTATCTATAGCGTTTTTTGCTTGTTCTACACTTTTTTCTTGACCTACAGCTATCCGATGAATTGTCTAATAGTCTCATCTAGTCCCGCATGCATTATGGAAACCTTCCTCAACAGCAGAACCCTGCTATTCCGAACGTCGCAAATGCGGAATTTTTAATAATCCGAACACAATTCGTGACGGAGAAAAGAAATGAACCATATAAATAAAATGCTTATTTATAGTGCAAAGAAAGGATATAATTATTATAGAACCGAATTACTGTTTGTAGCACTTTCTACGTTGCCCAGCCGCTTAAGCTCTTCCATTTTTTTTCTTTCAACGTACAGGAACTATTTTTTTGTTTGCTTGACACGTACGGTACGGTATAACACTAATTTGTATTAATTTATGAACGAAAGAGCGTGAACACAGTGTAAGTTAGCCCAATTTATTCTGAATACTATACGCAGAATACCCGTTAACAAACTGTGCTGCAACGTTGCTAAAGAATGTAGCAACTACTACCGCATGCGATCGGTTAAGTACGAACTGCACTCCGTTGTTCTCAACATTGTTACTTCCTCACGTCGTTACGCTATGTTGCCATTTTCACACATCGCACGCTACATTGCATTGTGCCTACAGATGCCTATACAAATCCTATAGACGCATATGTATACGTACTGTACCTTTTTTTCGGATAATCCGAACATTTCTGAATCGGGACAGACCACACCCCCGATTAGTATAAAGGTGTATGCCGGGATGGTCCCTAGATTTGTTCTCCCAGACGTAAATGTACAGCTTGTCCTCCCTCATAATTATTACGTAAATGTTGTAAATCATGTTAGGCGGAAGAGTAGGTCCTATGCGTCAGGCTCGCCATTAAAAAGAACATTATTTATTATTATATATTATTATTATTATTATATTATATATTATTATATTATTATTGGCTTATAGCCATTACTGACCACGCTACACGATTAACGTGTGTAATTCTTCCAGGATCAGCTTTTCAGCTGTGTCCTTGGATTACAACAAGGTTGTTACGCCTTGTAGTGTGAATTATGAGATGATAGATTGATGATGGTGAAGGACAATCACAAACACGACACGCCTACCAGGACCCGAATCCGCAGCTCCCCCCCCCGCACAGACGACGACTGCCGCAAACGTGTGCACTATGGAACGACATATATTATTATTATTATTATTATTATTATTATTATTATTATTTATTACTTGGCTTATAAGCCATTACTGACCACCGTACACGATTAACGTGTGTAATTCTTCCAGGATCAGCTTTCAACGTATCCTGATTTCAACAAGGTTGTTACGCCTTGTAGTGTGAATTATGAGATGATAGGATGATGATAGGTGAAGGGTCAATCACAAACACGACTACGCCTACGCAGGACCCGAACCCGCAGCCCCCCCGGCACGACGGCTGCCGAAACCGTCTGCACCATGGGGACGACATTATTATTAATATTATTATTATTATTATTATTACTATTATTAGTCCGGAATACCGGGCTTCTGCTGTATTTCTAACGGCATCCTCTCGGTTTCGGGAGCGCGTGCCGCGCTGGATCGGCCGGCTGGCGGTGGAGCGCGGAGGGGGCGGGGCGGGGCGCGTGAAGCGGCTGGCAGGCGGCGCGTGCGGGCGCTTACGCGGGCGAGCGCGCGTTACGGCCCAGCGGAGCGGAGACGCGGCCCGGACGAGGCGACGCGAGCGCCAGACGCCAACGCCAACGCCAATGCCACGCCAACGTCGCACATTGGGGCAAGATCTCAAAAAGATGGACAAAAGACGAAAAAAGAAGAAAAAAAGGTTTTATTAAGGGAATTTTAAGCAAACAGTTGGGTACACTGAGCACTAGAGTGTCTAATTTCATGGTTAGAAATGGTGCGTGGCGTCACAGTGGCAGTCTGCAGCATTGGAAATGGTGTAGTTGAGCGAGCAGCTGTTTTCGGTTTTGAGTAATTTTCATCATTCAAAATCGACGAAAATCGTAATACGAGTACAATGATTACATGGGTTACAAATACTTTTTAAAAAAACGTTTAAATTACTTTATAATTAATGTTTAATTTAAGTTTTAAAAAAGTGGAAAACATTTATCAGTTCCACGGAATTCAAAATCGAAATTGGTACAAATTTCCTTCTCTACTATTTAGCGATTGAAATGTCAAAAAAAGCGGCTATTAGCTGCTATCCTGTATTTCGTGCAAAAACATTTTTAGACGTTTTTCAATTTTTAATCCACTATATCGGATGCACTGGATTATGTTTTTTTGCAAAGTTGACATTGGAATTGTAATCGTGCTCATAAACCACTGTACAGATTGTTTGATTAAATTTGGACAACGTTTTCATATTTTGTCCAGCTTCTTGAGATCTTGCCCCAACGTGGCACCACTGCCGCCGCCGCCGCTGGCAGCGGAACCGCAGGCGCTGCTCCATCCGCAACGCAACAGTTCTCGACGCCTGGAATCCCGATCAGATTGCAAGGAAGCTGCATGCGACGCCGCGACGATATATACTCCTGTCTCAGTCCTTGCAGATGTGTTGCGTCCGTGCAGCTTGGCAACGGTGGCGCCATCACTCACCACCACTCCACGCTTCAGTGATTATTTCCTGTATATCACGTGAGCGACACGGTGAGTGGCAGTGTTCTTCCCGGTCTGGATGGTGAGATTCTGGGTCGACCTACAAGTCCGCTTGTCCCCTTCCAGATATCTCCCATGGGCAAGGCATCACACCAGTCGGGACTAAACCTAAACTCACGACTGATCTTTCTGTTATATGTGTGTGGTACAAGTCAAGTGCAAGTAAATGTGTGTAAAGTAAAGTAAGGGGTGAAGATAAATCAAAGAAAATAAAGAAAAAAGATCGCAAGCGGTCCATGGCCAGTTTGGTAAGGAACTGCTCCAGCATTCGCCTGGTGGTGATCGGAGAAACCACCGAACCCCACCGATCAGAGCAGCCGGCCGGCCGGTAGCATTTTCCGCCAGATAACCGCTAATGAATTCGATCTAGCTGTTAATCTAGAGCCGAAAACCATGTCACTATCGCAACTTGAACCCTACGACCTCCTGGTCACATCACGACTGAAACTCTAGAATCTTTAGTGACATTGTTTTCAAAGCTTTTCCTTGTTTTCAAAGCTTTTCCTCTCAGTGTCCGAAGTTTTAGAAACAAATTAGAACAAGATGACAGTAAAAGATGTGCTGTGTAGTGCGGTGAAGTGCTGTGATGTGCTGGTCAGTGTAATCCAAAGAAAAAAGTGTAGTGTAGTGAAGTGAAGTGAAGTGCGGTGAACGTGATCAATGCACTTTTCAATGCTGCTTTTCGTCTTGTACTGTATTGTACGGTATTATTGTTATTATTGTTATTATTATCATTATTATTAATGTAAGTGTTGTAATTTTTGCAATTATTGTCACTTAACTGCCACCGGGTCATACCCAATTGAAGTTCTAATAAATGTATGTATGTATGTATGAGTTGATGTCCCGATCTACCTCATTCGGTGCACTCTACGGCTGCGACTGTTTCTATCAGGTGGATCCACCGCAGGGCCAATCAGGCTCCATCGCGACAGAGTGAGTAGTAAGCCCTTATTGGTCATTGTGCATTGTGAGCTCCTATTGCTCACAAGCCCATCTCGTTTAGTATGAGATGCTTTAATTAACCGCACTGGCGGCCGAGAGGTGGGTTCCCCCAAAACACACCCGGTTCTGGCACAGAACTGCTCGCGGGCGGCAAGGCCCAGACAAAGAAGACCAGAAGCAGAGCTAAAAACCAAGACGAGAAGCGCGAGAAAGGTGTTCGATATCTAATTTTCAATACTAAGGAACGGATTTTCATGTCAATGCATTTTACACGGGCAAGGTACCCTTTGTTTCCTTCCACGAAACCATGCACTGCGCTTCAATTAACGCCGGATCTTCGCTATGAATTCTCAAACCCTCCCATGTTACCCCTCCCCGCTTCCTGGAGACCGCGTTGATAGCCGTCGGGGTCAGGGATGAGCGAATATATGTAAAGCAGAAGTCACTTCAACCATGTGCTTGTTCGTGTTTCGTTCGCCCCATGCGTAGTTCGATTGAAAACTAACTAATATTTTTCAGATCATTGTCTTATCGTGTTGCTGCAGACGGAGGGGGGCATATTTTCTCTTAACCCCCCTCCACAGGAAACCCCTCCGGGCTCCTTATTACATGGCACTATTCATTTGAGCGCCGGATCCTCTAGATAACCCTGCTAAATTGCAAAAGTACTGTGTATTTCAGATAAAACTAGTAAGTGATTACTTTTGTACAGTTAGAAATATTTTTATTAGGATTTATTACAGTCGCATCAACCGAAGGTTCTTAGCAACTTTTCAATAGACAATTCACCCAAGTTACATGTACTCATGGTATGGTATGATTCCAATTTATTAAAAATGCTGCAATTCGAAAGAGATTAATCACGTAGTGTAATATTAGAAACGAGCAACAATAAAATAAGTCAATGGTGAAACAGATATGAAAATACTGTACATTACTCTTGTAATTTGATATATTATAATTTCTATTCTATATTGTATCTGAATTTTACAAGATAGAAATCTGGACTGTAGCTAGGTTTCTGTATAGAAAAGAAGACATGCGCTTTGGCTCATTTCTCTAAGATTTCCACTGCCTGAAGTTGTACGATCAGGTACACACTACCGTATGCGAATTGAATCACGATGAGAATGTAACGAACTAACTTCCACCGAGATTTTGTAATATGACAAGGAAATGTACTTGAAATTAATAAACTGAAGTTAGAGGTTGCATTCCATAACAGCAAGCGTGAAAATCTCTATAATGGAAAGGAATTTCTCACTTCCTATCATGCTACGCACGAATCTACAAGTATATCTCGGTGGAAAGAAAGTAATGACAATAATGGTTAAGCAAGAAAGTCATTCTGACCCGGGGAGCGATGCGGATTTAATATTCAAGAAACAGAGAACCGAGCTTAGATGTTGGAAAACATTTTTTGAGACCTGTAGGAAGTTATCATCACTATAAACTATTTAAAATACATTTGCAATATTCAGAGCAATTCATAAAAGGCACGTGTGTATGTAATGCTATAAAATATAAATCAATTTTGGGTTTTGGAACATGTTTTTTAAATAGTCATAAATAGAGCTCAAATTTGAGAACAAATGACTATTTGGTTTCTTTAGGAAATTGTGGAAAATAATTGCAGACATTCACGATTCATGAAAAAACAGATCTACTGAAACCATCTAATGGTGCCTAAAATGTCCTATTTTTTCCTAAACAAGTAATGTTGAAGAATTATCTTATTTTAATTACACGTTTTCTAAAAATTTGTTGTACTATCGAATACGGAAATACTTTCCCGAATGTCTCGAAACGTGAATATTTCCTCATCGAATACGCAATAGACTACGTGCCGAAATCTCTCGCCCAATGAAAACGTTGCGAATCAATATAAAGCTGCTCTCCAATTGTCACGCACTTCGTTGGCAATTGAACCCATTTCCGATGCAGCAGCGCTGTTGAGACTTATTGCCACGGCAAGTACACAGTGTAAACGAGGAAAGACAGATCAGGCCAAAGCCTACTGCCGGAAAGGCGAAGCTCACAAACTACGGTCGAGCAAATTACAAGGTTTTGATTTCTGCCCTCAACAATAGCCGTACATGAACGCAAAGAAAACCCCTGGGCATATCAAGTGTCAGTAGTGCAAGACACCGAAGTGAACATTAGTGCTACTAAAGAAGCCGTTGAGGACAAAGTTAAGTGCAAATGGGAGAACGTATTCAAAAATCCTGGATATGGTGTAATGGGCGGTGTGGTTCCAGTTTTGTTGGGAAGAGTTGAGAAGTTTTAGAAAAATAGACTTGAGACATGTGTCTAAATTTAGGTTTGCTCCTATAACAGTGTCAGTGCAAGTGGAAAGGTCCATTGCAGCTTTCAAAATAATTTTAACAGATAAGACAGTTTTTCTGCAGAATTTAGAGAACATTGTGATTATATACCGTGCTGCTAACTCTGAAAGTGAATAAAATAATATGCATGAAGTCACTACCATAAAAATAAAAATTCTGAACTTCCCTGAATAATAAAAACTGCCCATTTTAATTCTTTTGTGATCAGTTTTAGATCCAGAAACATTTTATATCTAGCATTTTTAAATGCAGAGTTTAATAATTTTGTAATCGCCCAGTTTCATAATTTTGTCTATTTTAGGTACCTAAAACATCACTTTTTGGTGCCTAAATTTCCTAGGTCTAGTCATTACACTTATTACTATTGCCTCTGTAACATCGCTGATCAGGAGATAGTAGAGTACGAAATCCGATGATAGCGGCTTTTAGACAGCAGATATATCGATAGCATATATAGCTGCATCGTGAAATTAAACCACCATCTGGAGGCAAATTCTAGCGTCAGGCTGCTATGATCGGTAGTTTTCCGTAGTTTCCCCAATCAATATTAGATGAATGCCGAAACAATACCGCATTAAGACACAAACCGCGCGCAATCTTTCTTTACTCAAGCAAGTCCCCTCCTCTCTCTTTACTCACACACACATACACTACATTACCACACATGTCAAGACACCAATCGACCAGCTTGTGTATTTTCCTGACTAGGGAGGTGCCTCTGGAAGAGATTCACGGAAAAGAAAAACCCGGAAGCTGACATGTACTCACGTCACGACTTTGCGGGGCAGGAACGTCGCCTGCTTCCGAGTACGACATGCACTACACTTACGGGACAAATGCTCTAAGTCATTGACGCGCTCGAAATCATTACTCGCTCAACGCAGTAACGCCATGTGAAATGCAGTAACGCGTGTAACGCAGTAACGGTGGCGTGTTCGGGCGCCAGCGGGTTATCTGGTGCGGTGCAGCCTGACCGCAATGCAAATCTCGAGCCGCAGCTCTGGGCGGAATTTGGAATCGGCACCGCATCACGTACCGGAGCAGGGACGAAGGCAAGGACGAACGGCGCCCGACTGTGGAAACGTATTCCGCTGGCCATCACCCAAATGGCAAGCGCTCTAAACCGTCGATTTGGCAGTTGGACGGATTAATAGGAAGTGGGGGGAACCGGGGCGTGTAACTACCAATTATGTGACTCTATGAGTGATGTGCTTACAGTCGTCTGTTCCAAATACTACGCCGGCACATTCCTGCAAAAAATGAATTATTTCTCGCCAATAAACTTCCTAGTAAAGGTAAATATCATGGCTGCCTTCAACTACAAACCTAACTAATTCCTGGAATGAAAATTTATGACAGAAAAGTATCAACTTATATTAATTTACGATAAATATTTGCACGAAATATACGAGTTATAATTTAATTATGATCTCATTTCACATTCTAAAATCTATGATGCCACTATCACTAAGTTCTCAAATTCAGGTTTACCTCCACTATTTGTGGTTTACATCATACATTTAATTAACAACAAATGGAAAAAGTATTTTCTTATAAATTTCACACATAAAAAAGAAACAGGAATAAATAATAATAAAAGATTTGGACGTTAAGAAAATAAGCACCGTTACTCAACATTACAAACAGCCTCATCACACAACTTAAAACTCAAAAATACATTCGTCTTGTCACAGTAAACGCTTAGGAACTTAAACATACATGTTTTGTTCTTATCCACTCCAGCTCACTTTTTCTCTAGTTACCCAATACTCGATAAGTCGAAATTTTGTTTAGTTGATTTTATTATTTTTCACTTGATATTAATGTTTTAAGGATTCGTCATTATAAATTTATATTCTAACAAACAATCATATTTTGACGCAGAGAGTGTTTATTTATTTAAAAGTGTTATTATTTTATATTATGGCAAGTAATTATCATTTTTTCTTTTATTTGAAATAAATAGTTACTGGTGACTTGGAGAATTTTGCATTCTCAATTATTTGTTGTAACGTTTTAAACGCCAGAATTGTTTTGTGTGCTTCTGCTTGTGTTGCCTTTACAGTATTAATACGTAATGCAGACAGTGGTTCTAAAGAAATAGTTACTTTTACCATCCTCATGCAAGAGATCTAACTACAGAACAGAAACAAAATGCATAACCGGGAATAGTATTAGGAGAAAATCGTATTTGGAAGATTACAGTATTAGGGGGATCGTTTGTTTTGGTAGGCTAGGAGTTGAGGCTGGAGAAGGCCGTAGGTGATTCAAATCAACAATGAATAAGTTAATTCAGTGCAGTAATAAATAACAATTATACTCGCATTTCCCCCTTACTTTGCGTTAATTATTGCAAGCGAATAATCACCCAAATCAGTATTTTACGTTTAAGCTATTTACTAAATTTTAACTATGATATTTAATGTAGTGTTTACTATTTGACCTGCTTAATTCTAAACAACCTATAACAAGCATTGTACCGCAGCTTCTAGGTCAATGACCCCCCCCCCCATCACAATCAGGTTTTTCGTTCAGTTTCTCTGATCTTTTGAGTGAATGCTGAGATGGCTACTTGTATTGCTTCTGGACATAAATGTAACTTCATTACACGTGTGCGTCTTCTAGTATTCAGCGAGAAATACAGATATTCAAATTATCATTCTCCATGTAGTCGCGGCAGGAAGTATTATATTCCTTCAAGGAGGACATGAAGTATAACAGCCCAAATCTATAGCTGATTCAACCTTCAAAGTAGATTTTATTACATCGGAGGGGATAGTTTTTCAACACGTCTTTCCAAAAACGCTCATTCTGTGTGTATTCATAATTCAAATAGTATATTTCTTAGGGTAGGAGTCAGAGAATTATGAATCCGTGCACCCAATTCACTACTCCCCGCAGCACGCCTCACAGAGTTTTTAACTGTTTTTGGGGGTAAACTCCCGCTGTGTGGACACCGGATCAAGGAAGGCCGTCGCCGCACGCGCCTCCCAAGGCGCAGCCCAAATTCCGCGAGCGGGCGACGTGGCGACCACCCTGCTCGCCGCGTGCCTGCGTGCGCGAGATCCCAACTGGGCGCGGCGCGGCGCCACCGTCGCCGCCGCCATCGCCGCCGCCGTAGCGAGGGAGGGGGCATCGCCAAAAATTATCAATAAAAGGCTCAAAAAAATTATATTGAAATGTCTGAAAAGCAAAGAAAAAAATGACGTACAAACTGTTGGCATGGAAAACTCAAGTTGTTAGATATGTTACTATTGAATTTGAGTGTTCTTTCGTTCAAGTCTGATCTGATAGACAGAAAAACCTTACATTACATACTCACAACGGCTGACATTACAATTTCTGAGCGAAGAAATCGAATAGGCTACTCATCAAGTCTATGGAGAATAATTGTTGTATTTCGTAAATTCATTTGAATGAAGGGCCATTCCAATAACATTAAAATAGATGAAATCAGGGGAATATGCATTAAAAGTGATGGAAAGGGGATGAAATGACTAATAAGTCGAAATCGACGAAAAATACAAAAAAATGACATAAAAATGGGTCATTTCCTTTTGTCATAACATACATTTAATTTATATACTAAACGCCATTGTTCTATAGTGAATAGAAAAAAATGACATTTTATTAAAATCCGCCCTGTAGTTCAAGCAAGCGTTGTGATCTTAGCGTCATCATCCCCGTTTCAACGCCCTCATCACCACTGCAGCACCGTCTGCTCTGATCGATAGTTCTCTGTAGTTCCACCGATCAACAGTAGGAGAATGCCGGAACAGTTCGATAGCAAATAGTACATTTCCTTCCTCTTCCTTGCCTAATCCTCACTTGCATGACCAACATTACCATATATGTCGGGAGCCCAGTCTTGAGTCAAGAGCTTGTCACGGCTGCAGCGTTGTACGGCTGATGGGAGATACATGGATGAGAAAAATCGCGCAAGCCGTCGAGTAGGGCGATGCCAGGTCTCATTGATGGTTCGTTTAGGACGCACCTGTTCATTGAGGTCATAATATTTTCAATTAACTTAAAGCCCAAATGTTTTTGATGACGGTAAACGTTTACACACATAATAAATTCATTTCATATTTATTTCACTTAAGTATATATTTTCTATTTTATTTTACTTTTTGCCATTTGTTTTTAACCTCTTCTTCAGACACCAATCAGCAAGATGAGATACAAGTAGATGTATTATCGTGCACACTGAGACACAATTACGAATCATTAATTATTTAAAATTTTCATTTTCTTCAATGATGGTAATTTTGTGCTCATTTTCTCGAAGGAAATACTGCTCTTACATATTGCATTGCCTCAGCGATCGCCGCTGTCTCCTTTACGTTCCCATAGCTGCCGCCGCCGTCGCCCTGACGTATCAGCACCATCACAGCAGCATCGACGACACCGTCGCCCACACAATGAAAGCCACTGGCGTCTCCTTCTAACCGTGCCGATGCCACCGACACCATCCTGACCGCACCACCGCCGCGAGCAGCGCCTGCCTCGCGATGCTACTGCCGCACCACCACAGCCACCACCTTCCCGATGCCACCACCGCCACCGTCATCTTGGCTACGCTAACGCAATCGGCCTCACCGTCGCTGCTACTCACATCGCCACCTGCACAACTACCGTAATAGATCGTTACAACCGCCACCGCCAATGCGATCGGCATCACCGTCCTGACACTCTCATCAGTACCTCCGCCGGCATCACAATCCTCGCGATGCTACGTCACCACCATCGCCAAGGCCGTGCCACTGCTCCGCTATATAACAACCGCCGCCGCCAACGACCCCGAGCTATCAACGTGGCGTCCCCCCCCCCCAGCTGAGGTGGCTCAGAGCGTCAACTGATATCATTGCAGTGTATCTAACCGGTAGGTCCTAGGGTTCGATTCCAAATTCGGCAGGATTTTCAATACTCACTCGATAGATAGGTCAAATTCAGACGCTGTCTAGAGGAGAATTCTAGCGACCGCGTGCTCTGATCGGCAGGTTTTGGCCTGAGCAATACCCTAGCAAACAGACAACAAACCGCGCGCGATCTTTCCTTCCCACTCGTCCTACCCTTCTTCTTACGCGTACACGCACTACACCTCCGCACGTGTCTGGAGAGCAGTCGGGCGAGTAGAACTTCTTCAGCAGTGGCGGTGGGAGGCCCATGGATGGGAAGAACCTCGCAAGCCAGGGTGTAGATCAGCGCAGGATCTCTCCATCCAGCTCGGAGCACCACAACCTCCTAGGATAAAAAAGCGCGCACTACACTAACGGAACTAATGACCGCAACAATTGACGCATTCTGAAACACGAAATATTCAATCACCGTTACCGCATCCGCCGCTAGCACTGCCGCCTCTCCCACATACGTAGTCCCGACGCAACCAGTCACCGTCGACACCTTCGTCCAGGCGCTACCACCGCCGCCACCTCTACCATCGTGCTGACGCTAGCATCACCACCTCCCTCACCATCATTTCCGACGCAACCACAGTCACCGTCGACACCATCGACCCGGCGCTACCACCGCTGTCTCCTCTACCATCGTGCTGACACTAGCATCACCAACACCTGCACCATCGTTCCGACGCAACCACAGTCACCGTCCTCACCATCGACCCGGCGCTAGCACCGCCATCTCTCCACCATCTCTTCCTTCACAGTCCCGATGCTACCACCACAACCACCAGTAGCTGCAGTGTGGCACGATTACCACGGGACCATAGTCCCGACGCAACCACAGTCACCGTCGACACCATCGACCCGGCGCTAGCACCGCCATCTCTCCACCATCTCTTCTTTCACAGTCCCGATGCTACCACCACAACCACCAGTAGCCGCAGCGTTGCACGGCGAATCCCTTGGGCGTGGCCCGCGCACCCTCCGACTAGGCGCGGTCTCGGCGTCGCGTCGGCGTCGGCGTCGGCGTCGGCGTCGGCGTCGGCGTCGGCGTCGGCGTCGGCGTCGGCGTCGGTGTCGGCGTCGGCGTCGGCGGCGTCGGCGTCGGCGGCCCGCTACGTCGCCCCCGACGCTGTCGACGTCGCGACGCTGCGGCTGTTTGGGAGAGACGGGTCCCGTTCTTGCGGGACGCACGGCGCCGCGCCGCGCCGGTAATTTTAGTGTCCGGCCCGTTAAAGCGAACGGGGTCCGCGTCCGCCCGCCGGGGCGCGTTCCCAGGCCCCTGGCTTCCGCGTGCCCCCCACGCCACGCCCCCCGCGCAGCCGCCAACTGTCACTCGCCACCCCCATCGCGAGCAGCCGAAAAAAGAAAACTTCCGGGAGGTAGGCAGGATATTTGCGAATCCCCTGCGGGCGGCCATCATTACGTCGGACTGGGTGGAGAGGGTAAATACAAAAAAAACTTAAATAATTGATATTGTGGGAATTCCTCCGCCTGTTCAATCATAATATCGTGGCGAAATCATACATTCTAACTGATTTTGGTTTTCCAAATTCATAGTTTCAGATTTTATACTGCTCAAAATCGCTATTGCTGTCATGTTTTCATACGTCGGGAAAAGGGAAAGGGAACAAAAGCAGAACTTCAATTATCTAATTCTTCAACTCTAATTCTATTCTTTCGGAATTAAACTCGCATCTCTTAATGAAACATCTGAAAAATCGAATTCATCCCTATAAGACTTTTCCATGATAATTCAAGTTTTCTTTGCGTCTTTCTTAAATTCCCGGAAATCATTATCACGAATTCTTGTCGACTTGTCCATTTCCTTCTTCTCTTCTTTCCGTTTCGAGAAATGGATCCTCGAGTGAGCGTTCAAAAGACAGGCGCATAAACCTGTCATCGCCGGTCACCGAGGGACTCAGGGAGAGTGGGCGTGTCTTCGCCAGGCGAACTGAACCACGTGACGCAGGTCCGCGCGTCGCCTCGCGCCTTTCAGCGCACGCGGCCGAAATCGGCCATTGCTCGCGACCCGACGCCCCCGCGGGCCCTGCTAACGAGGAGGGCGCGGGCTCCTAAGCAGGTCTCTCACCTCCAGGCGACACGCCCACGGCGAGTGAAGGGAGGGGGCGCCTCCAAAAGAACAGGGCACCCCTTTTTGAGAAAGAAGAAGGCGCCCTTCGCTCAATTGGTAACCGAGAAGTCATCATTATCCCAAATTCTCGCTCTACGCTTACAAATTGAAGAAAAGAAAAGAGTTTTCTGGGTGTGAACGGTCTTTCAGTGAACGGGTCGCTTTAAGAACGAATTTTCATCGTCCCCACGATGTCTTTTTCACCCATTCGTTCCCTTAAACAAGAGTCCTTTCAATAATTTTTCAAATTTTATGATTGTAATTTTTGAAAGTTAAAGTATGGCTTGGACTCTAAGCCGACAATTTAATTGAGAACTATCAAACATAAATGTCCAAAATTTTAGGCTATATTTATAATTACTTTGGTAAATATACGTGAATATTCAAGTACTTCATAGAAATTAACGTTTCTTTAGTAATTCATATTTATCACTAATTTTCGCTCAGAAACTGAAATGTATTATTAATTCACTAAACACTATTTGGACACTGCACTGCAATGAAGGTAATTCGTTCTTTCACTGTAAAAAATTATAAATTGGCCTCCATTTATTGTTAATCGTCTTTCCGGCTAACCGTTATTTATCTTTTACGTCAGAGGTGAAGTAACTTATGAGTTGTCATTCGGAAACTTACTCAACGTTTTTGCAGAACGCTGTGGAACTATTTGAGATTAAATATTAGCTTGGAATAAGACACCACACGACCCTCAAAATAATGTAGATACGGAATGTATGAATTCCAGTTAGAAACCAATAAACACCACCAAATTGTCAAGTCATACAAAACACGATAAATAAAATCATTAATGGGCAGGGTCGCAAGACAATAAAATTCATAAACAATGACCTGGGATGTAATAACGTCGAATGTACGAAATGTTCTAGATACATAATATACCAATGAAAAGCGGTTTAAGACTGGATGTAACTGCGTTACGTTTCAAGATCTCTTCCTTGAAATTTTTCATCGAAACACATCGTTATACTCTCTGAAGTTCGTGTTCCACCGGTTACAAAACGTGCATCAGGCTGTTATGTGAGTGGAGTGCGAGAATAACGGGATCTCGCGACCGCCCGCACCGAGTGGCGCAGTGGGCAAAAAACATCCAAGTGGATAATTCTGTTTATTTTTTCAATGTTTTGGTATTTATAAAATAATTCCAGGTTCAAACATTTCTACGAACGTAATGATTTTGACGAATGTTACGTTGAGCACTTTAATAATGAAGTTATTTGATATTGTAACATTCAATCAAAATAAAATAGTGGAGCTAGAACAGAACATACTTTCTCGCGTTAATTTTAAATTTACAGTTTTCTAAAATTCGGAGTGTTCATCGAAAATGAGACCCGCGCCATTCTTATCAACGTCTCTTCTTCTATCCGTGGGTAAAAATTAAAAACAAAATTTGGAGAGGGTTTTGAGAAAAAAATGGTTTAAAAAATTTAAAGTTCCCTATATTTCTCGCAATACTGCAAGAAAACTACGTATATTTTCAAAATATTGAACACTACCTTATTTCAAAGTCTATTCTAAAAGATCAATTTCATTAAGGAAAAATGTCAACTACATATAGATCGATCGTTGAATATCAATTTTGGAGAATATCGGCGGAACGGTTCAGGAGAATACATTTATTACGTTCAAATCTTCACATATGTGGTAGAATTTTTTCAATAAGAACCTATCTGACAAATTATAAAATTCGTTCTCGTTTAGGGCTACACACGTCAATTTGCTTTTGAGTACATTTCCAGAGCTTTTGGCGATGGGAACTGTTATAGGGCATTTGAATAAAAGTGAAAACAGATTTTTGTTTTATTTTATTATTAACAATATTTGAAATTAATCTTATCAATATTTTTGTCTGCTAAACTGATTAATTTTGGTGACAAAATAGTAAATTAATCGAGAAGTAAAAGAAGGAAATTGTTAGATTTACAGTGTTGTTTATTTTACTTTATAAACGTAGCGCCCCCAATACATCCTTCTTCTTGGACATTGTATACTAGAAAGTCTAAAATACTCTCTAATACATGTTTCGTCTGGTTTCTGCAGGACCAAATCAGTCACATAACTACTATGGCAGCTTGATATCAACTTAACCGTTATTGTGAATTGGGTGAGTGAAACATATTAATCATCAGTTACAAGACCCACAAGTCATAACCGACCAGACAAAGCGTGAATTCCCACAAATACACGAAGATTCAAAATGTGTTCATGAATGTTACATAAGTGGTTCTTAAAATTGGATTTACAGCACACTCTTTCACCTTGGAAAATGTTACGGCACATCCGTAGAGTAGAAGGCAACATCTGCATTAGGTCTTCAACCACTCGAAGTATTCCTGCTATTCCAATTCAGTTTTCAACAATGTAAGTCTATCTGGGCAAACTAAAGATATTCACCATTGTCTTATATAAAAATTAAATGCGTGAGCGGGATCTTCCGTGGATGAAAAATTACTTATGCATTCGCCTGTACCTCCTCTCCCCTTTTAACTATCGTTCAAAAGTAATGAAGCTCTAATTCATCATTAAATTAGTACATTATTATATATAATATTATCGACACTTAAGATTTAATTTATTAATTTGTAATGCAATGGTGAAGTTTTAGCATACCAATAATAAATTTGTTTACTTAAGTAATGTTTGCAGTGGCTTTGCAGGCTTTGCAGTGGAGTGCAGCGCAACAAGACGTAGCAGAAGTGAATAGAGTAAATGAAATAAAATTTAAGATTAGAATTAGATACAATAGAATACGATAGAATATAATAAGATGGTATTATTTAGCTGTAAGTATATTTTTGGGGTGTACATATGTATGTGTGTATATGTGTATGTGTGTGCGTATATATGTGTATACGCACGTGTACATGTGTATATGCATATGCGTATATATGTGTATATGAATATGTATGTATGTGTATGTGTGTGTGTGTGTGTGCGTGTGTGTGTACGTACTTGTGCGTGGTGCGTGCGTGTGTGTGTGTGTGTGTTTGGGTGTGTGCACAGAGAGTCTGAGATTCACATATGTACGCGTGAAATGGAGGCTTTCTTGCTATGCTGGGTTATACACGGTTCTGTTCATTGTTCATTTTCATTGTATTTATTATGAAATATTTAATATCACTTCATTTTCATTTGTATAATTTAATTAATTGGCTACCACCTAGCAAATACGCAATTGTGGCCAAAATATATTATTATTATTATTATTATTATTATTAATCAATACTCCTTGTTTAATGTGTTCATACTTCTCTTCGTAAGTTATTTTCGCATCACATCTATGTCATTCCGCAGCCCACTGCTATAACGGGGTACAGACGTTTAAGAATAATTGCATAGAGTGCAATGGAATAGCCGCCCTCTCGACTAACGCGGCGCTCAAGATCCTTCCTCCTCATGCCTTTACTCCCAGCCTTGCAGCAAAAGGGCTGAATCCCCTTTTCCCATGATGTAAAAGACTCGGACAATGCTGCGGGTAACCGGATGTCTGGCCAAATCGTTTAATTGCCACCCAAGAAACTTCGGGTGAAGAACAAAGTGTAACAAAAGTCAAGTGATCTCGACACATGATATTTAAGAAGGCGGAAGTGAGAATTTGTCAGAGAGATATATTTATTCTATTTTGAGTTTAATTTCATGGATTTGTTGCTGCCGAATGAAGTGACGTCAATGATAAAGAAAAATTGCTATTATTGTTTTCCGGGCACTGTAGTTTATATACACTGGTGAAGATGCGTCTTCGCTTTTGATTGATTGATTAGAGATTCAAGGCACGTCAACAGCTAAGGCCGATGTTCCCTGAAGTGTAGGGCATGAAATCACCTTGGGAGGTGGCGGCGATTCCAGCTGGATGCCCAGACCCCGTACTGACCTACCGTCACGCCTCGGGACTCAGCTTTCTAAGTTCCCGCACGTCTCCGCAATATGTGGTATTGTAGTCAGTAAGAGTAAGTGTGGTAATAAGGGTACGAAGCGAAAGATGTGGGAAGCAAAAATTTGCGCGGTCCGAGGCCATTTTCCAGGGTATTAGTGGGAGCTTCGCCTTGGTATTGAATAGAAGAAACCACGGATAAACTTCCCATCAGGAGCACCGGCAACTATAATTCTCTTCCGAACAAGCGACTGAACTGACACCTAGCTACTCCGCCACCGTCCGGTGCTTTTGAACCCTAAGGACTTCTCGGTCAGAGAAGCACTGAAGTACATCTGAATGATGCTTGACCACCCTCTCCGTGGCTCTTCCGGTAGGACCGTGAGTGGGATGGTTTTCGGGTCGGATTGAGTAACGGCATAGGCCGGGCGGGGCGGGTCGGGGCGGGGCGGGCGGGGCCGGGGCGGGGCGGGGCGGGGTGCGCGGACGTGAGATGGGTGGTCCGGGCCAGCTGGAGTGACGCCGTCTAACTGTCGCGAGGACACCGGCTTTCCCGGGGCACCCGCCACCCGGCAAGGCGGTACCTGGGATCTGGCGCCTGACCAACTGCCACCCCCGCCGCTGCCTCAGCCCGCTCCCACGAAACGCGCTTGCGCTGCTGTCGCAATTGTCTTCACCTCGCCCGTTCCTACGCTTCCGGGGATGCTTTCTCGATTTACACCGGGATAAAGCAGGGTCAGGCTTTACACCATTATGCTACGCACAATCTTTTGCTAAAGAACAAAGGAGAAAAAACTCGTGCAAAAATTCAAAAAAGTAAGGTAAGTATTTTATTGAACACAATTATTAATTATTATTATTATTATTATTATTAGTTATTATTTGCGTTATCAGCCAGTTCTGACCACCTTATTTTTTCCGCGAGCTCAGTCATATATCTGCCGGGAAGAAGATTAACATGCGTCATTGA
>BOPP01000168.1:1027292-1052240 GCA_017312745.1 Gryllus bimaculatus
ATAATAATAATAATAATAATAATAATAATAATAATAATAATAATAATGTCTTTATTAATGGCGAGATTCAGGCCATAGGGCCTGCTCTTCCGCCTAACCACTGAATTTACATACATACACACAGAGTAGTAACATTTTAACAGGGAAAGACAAGCTGTACATTAACGTTTGGGAGTATAAATCGAGGGATCGCCCGGCATACGCCTTAAGCGGTTCAGAAAACTCAGAAAACCTCAATCAGAATGGCGGCTTAGCGAACATCATCAATTTACAGAGAAAAGTGGAAGATATGGAAAAATAAGGGAAAGAAAATTAATTAATTAATTTATGAGGGATTTATTGGGAGCAGAGCTGGTACTTGGTAGATTTTCTGGGTTCTCCCGTTTTTCTGCCTCCCAATCCACCACTAATTCATCAAACATCAATGTATTTCATCTCAGTCAACTACCCATAACATTTTTCATTCATGTCATATCACGCCAAAGTCATTGGTACCAGGAGTTGTTCTATATTTTATCTTCTACAATATTTTGATGATGGGAAGTTTTCATTCACAGAACGTAAAAAAACATCGAGAACAAATCATCAATGTTAAAAAAACATCGACATTATTGCATCGATGTATTTATAAAGTCATCGATGTTTTGAAAACATCAACATCGATGTCGCACCCCTAATTACAAGGAGTAAGTGCTCTCTTCAGCGCAATATCTATCCAATCACCGAAATCGAACCGAGGTGTGCATTTTGCATTTTCTTGCAAAAATATTTCCTTTCTTTCCTCAACAATTGTTTAAGAGATCATGACCTCCCAGCTCTCAGCCGTCTGTACTTTCACTGAAGATGTACTTTCACCTAAGGGCCACGAGGAGTGGGAATGGATTATGTCTGACTTTAAGAATTGCAGTTGCAATCAGAGCAGGTAAAATGAGGTAAGCTATGCGAAGGCAAGCTCGCTAATGAGCAAACAGACATGCTTAAACTCTGATTACAATAGAACTAAATGATGACAATATTGGGTACGATGAGCTTCATTGGCTAACGGAAAAGTGTGGGATCAAAAGTATGGGACATTGAATAAAAAATTATCAGTTTTTCGAAGATATTTTTTATATAATGTTTTTTTCTCAAAGGTTATCAAAATTAGTTGAAACTGTATTTATAAAAATCATGAAGAATAAATAAGTTAAAATAAAATGTAAAAACTCAGTTTTTCAAGACGTAGATATGGTAGTAACTAATTGAAAAAAATCAGAGTAATTTTTCACACATTTTTTTATTCATCTTTTTTACCATTTAAACCGGTTAGACCAGTTTTGTAAGGTCAACAATGCTAAAATAATTAATGATAATTCGTATGCTAACGATTAAAATGTAAATTGATTCTTGTATGAAAATGTTTTTATAATTTAAATAAATCTTTACGAAATGCCAACTTATATTCTGGATTCATAATAAAGAGCCGAATCCTACGCTGGAGGACCGTGTCATTGGCGCCCAACACATCTCAAACACAATCGCGCGCTCCTCCGCCTGATGGCTCCACTAAAAGGGCGGGGCGGTCGCCGTTGTGTTACGGTTGGTTGGTTGGTTGTTAGTGATTCCGGGCGCGTCCAATAACGAGATCCATATTCCCGTAAGTGTAGTGCATTCTTATTCTCGGAAGGAGGCAGTGATATTCCCCCGCTGAATGGGGAGATCCGGCGCCAACCTATCGTTGGCTAGCGGCATTTCCCCCATCCAGGTATCTCCCACCAGCGGGGCACCGCTCCAGCCGGTACAATTTTTTAAATTTCGACCGGTGTCCCGGCATGTGTGGTAGTGTAGTACATGCTAGTGAAAGTGTGTGTGTGTGTGTGTGTGTGTGTGTGTGTAAGGGGTGAGGATAAGACAAGGAAGATGAAGGAAAGATCGCGCGCGGTCCGTGGCCCGTTTGTTAGGGTACTGCTTCGGCATTCGTCTGGTATTCATTGAAGAAACCTCGGAATACTCCCGATCATATCTAGAATTGTCCTTCACACAGCGACTGAATTCGACCTAGCTGACAAGCTGGTGTCGAAAATCTTGCGGATGTCGGGACTCGACCCTAAGTCCTCCCGGACAGAAGCACTACAGTGACATCAATTGACGCACTACGCCACCTCTCCCAGTTTGTGTTACGGATTGATCAATTGTTCATTGGTTGATGTTTCCGGGGCGCCATAACACTCGTGATCTAAGCTCTCAATATAGGCAGATAATTTATTTAATTTGCCTTGGGCATTAAGCCCTGTGGCAAATTCTTATTATACATCCAATACAATATTATAATACATAGTAAATGTAAGCGTGGGTGTAATGGGAGACGAGGAAGAGGAAGAAAAGAATGCGTGCAGACCGTGGGCCGTTTGTCAGTATACAGCTCCGGTCTTGCCTGGAATTTGGTTGGAGAAACCACGCAAGTAGGTAGAATTCTCCTCCAGACAGCGGCTGAATTCGCCTCGCCATCTAGTTGGAACCAAAAGTCCGCCACCGTCGCCGGGACCTCCGGTCAGAGTCTCCGCAGAGACAGCGGCCACGAGCCCAGCCGATTTGCTGAGATTGTTTAGTGGATGGCGCAGAGTGGCAGGAGCGGGCGCAGGTCGTGACGGAGGCGGAGGCAGACGCAACGGGATGCAACAGGAGCTGCGGCGGGAGAGGCGGCAGCGGCCGGCCAGGGGGGGGGGAGCGGGAGCGGAGGCGGAGGCGGCGGGGGCAGAGGTGAGAGCTTGCGATAAGATGTAAATGAATCTTAAGCGCGCGCACCTCGCGCATTTTCTTCGGCACACGTCATAAACTTCCCGGTTCGAACCCAAGTCCCTCTATTTGCTGTCCTGCCTGAAGGCCGCACTTCTCCGCACTCAAAACAAAACGGCACGAATGACTCAGCCAACGGTTACAAATCTGCCTTAACGGTTTACTAATGACTTGAAGATATGCACACACGTCCTAGCTTATTGGAAGCATTTTTTCTGACACTGTTCATTTCAATTTTTCTAAATAAATTCACAAGTCCTCTATTTCTGAAATAAAATCTGTTTATTACATAGAACACTAGAGTGTTTGATGAGATACTCAGCCGCTAATTATATCTAGTGCAGTCGGAAGAAAAATTAATGAGAAATGAAAAGAAATTACAGAGCGTCCCGAGCAATACACTGTCCAAGCCGGAACAAGCTCTGTGCTCCCCGTACGTGCAACTAAGAGCAAGTGAAAACACCCCTAACCTTTCTTAGCACACGCCAATTGAAAACTGTGGCAATATTTGAATTAAATAAATGAAGTTTGTTGATTTGGAATGGGCAATGAATGTATAAATAAAATGTTTACATATTAATATGAGATATATTATTTAAAAATATTGAAGAACTGCTCAATGTTAGTGTGACAACTTTCCATGGTGCGATACTTGCTTTGATTCCCGGTCGGCACAAAAATAGAGCTCTAACTTTCCGTTACAAGCGTCTCATTTTCTGTACCTATGTGGCAAAGTAAAAAGCTCAGGTAGGACAGGTAACCTAGATACGGGAATGGGAATTCGTCAAACTCGCCCGTGTCTTCTTTACCCGATAATAAAGACAAACTGGGCTCAGGCCTAGGTACAACGCTAGCTGGCAAAAGTCGAATTTATGCGACCGTAAAATGTCCAACGAGCTAGAACATACTAAATAGAGTGGCTGAAGCGCCTCCATCTTTGAAGCAAATCGAAGCCATGATGATGACAGTCAAAGCGGGCCCTCTAAAAAAAGGAAATGTTCTAGTAGCCTTTTTGACGCTGGTTGCGACCGGGTGGGCGCGGGCCCGAAAAACGATACATTTGTGTTTTCATGACTTCTATTTTTACAGTTATAAGGAAAACATATCGAAGGCATTGTGAATATTATTATTCTAACCACTCATATAAAGTAAATATTACATACAAACGAAAGCCAACTATATAGAAATACGATCTGATACAAACAACACGTCAATTCAGTACAACAGTACTTTGCGGTACCGTCAGGCACCTCTCACGTTTTAACTACAAAAACCATGACAGCGCCTAGTACCACGAGCGTCCACCGAGAGCGCTGAAAGCATAAGGGGAGTCACACTATTTAGTAGAAT
This sequence comes from Gryllus bimaculatus, assembly GCA_017312745.1. Lineage (NCBI taxonomy): Eukaryota > Metazoa > Arthropoda > Insecta > Orthoptera > Gryllidae > Gryllus > Gryllus bimaculatus. The sequence goes on from BOPP01000168.1 coordinate 1,031,418, forward strand.
ATTCTGGCTCGTTGACAATGCCAAATGCGTACAAACATTGAAGAAGTAAACGATAACCGCTTCGTAAAGCACTGCGCGCGATGCGACAGGAGGCGACGGCGGCAGGGGGGCAGCGGCGCGCGCAACGGGAGTGCGTGGGCGGCGCGGGGGCGGGGGCGGCGCGAAGGCCGCACGAGACACGCGCCGCCGCCGCCGCCGGCGCCACTGCCGCTTCATCTCCTCCTCCTCCTCCGCCCCCGCCGCCGGTGCGCGGCGCGATCAGCTGTTCCCACGGGGCCGTGCGGAGGCGCGCCCCGCGGACACGCACAGAGCTCCAGGAAGAGCGAGGCGCGGAAAAAGGGCGCATTTTTTGCTTTATAGCCTTCGACACGGAGATCCATATACACTGCATAACTGACCCGGAACACTTGAATGATGCTACATGTTCTCTTATGGAGAGAATTATGAAAAGACAAAGCGAGTCAAGTTAACATCTAATTAGTAAATATGTAAATGTGAATCAATAAAATTAGGTAACAAAATAAAATTATGCGTATATCAGGGGAGGTTGTTGGTTCTAATGATCTCGATCGACAAAAAGCTCTCGGGCATTTTGTCGCCGCTCATTAGAGCCTTTATAACTCTCTTGGTGCAGAAATAACTATTTTTTCTTATACAACTGTTGGATTGGATGGTTTCTTATACAACAAAAGGAATATTCTGCACATTGGTATCCGCACGTGAAGCAGGTATTTTTTTTAAAAACATCTTTACAAATAAACGGTTGTCAAGGCAAACTGTCTAGTTACGAGGAGGAGACAGCTTCACCCATGGAAATATATTGAAGTAAATCTTAGTAACTCTATTCAAGTCCCCATGAAACATACTGCTATGTCAGAGGTATCGAACACCTTATTCCTTTATAAAATTGTAAACGTTTTTCAAGTATTATAGTATGCATACAATTGTAGAAAAAAGTTGTTCTTTTTTCGATTGTAACGTGAATGCTTTTTTTCTCGTCTGAGGTAAATTTCCTCCAAAAACGTTAATTAAACGTTAAAACGCGCCAATAATTAATTATACAGTGTTCACGCTTCAGGTGCACACGACAGCACATCCTGCAATTAGTTATCGCACCGCGTGATTGCCCAGCACAGAGAAGGGGGTAAGAAAGAACGCAAGGTAAGATTTTTGTTTGATTTGAATCTTTATTGGTGCGCACCAAATGTATTGCTCAATGCTGTTGGTGTTAATTTTACGAGTGGATTAGCCTGGTTAATGTTAATCAATTGATTTGCAAGTAATTTACATCAATTCCAAACGAATAATCTATTGCTTGTTAACTGTTCGAAATCCACGAGTGCATGAAAAAACTTCCAATGAGCAGGGTTAAAAAGGTGTCCTCCTTCCGCCCAAGGCACACAGGAGCCCTGCAGCTGACATGAGACCTTTACAAATAAACGGTTGTCAAGGCAAACTGTCTAGTTACGAGGAGGAGACTGCTTCACCCATGGAAATATATTGAAGTATCTCTATTCATGTTCCCATGACAGAGTTCATGCTTCCCCATGACAGATGTCAGCATGACAACTGTTTATTTGTCCCGTTAGTGTAGTGAATGTTTATTCATTGGCCCCTGGCGCTCCGCAGAGCGCGCGTCCTCGCCGCGGCGGCGGTCGCTGCCTGCCCGCGGAGAGGCGGTTCGCGCCGCGGGGTGACGCTGACGGGGAAGCGTCGCGACGCCGCAGCGCCGTCGCAGAATGTCACATTCCGCACGCGCCCTGTCCCTCTCCCGGCGCCGCGACGCCGCCCAGCCCCAGGCGCCACGCCGACTGTCACCGGCCGGCAGCCCACTCTGCGCGACCGAGCGGGCTGTGTTCGCGTTGCTTGGTTGAAGATTCCAGGCATGCCAATTGTTCATTGGTCCCGTTAGTGTAGTGAATGTTTTATTCATTGGTTGATGGTTTCAGTCACGTTACCACCCCCACATCAATTCCACAACCACCAACACCACCACCGCTGCCACTGCCACCGTACCAATCTCCCTCCGCCGCCATCTCCACAACTACCTATACATCGGCACCTTTTCAACGAACTCCACAGCCTTCATTGTTCCCGTTAGTGTAGTGAATGTTTATTCATTGGTTGATGATTCCAGGCATGTCAACTGTTTATTGGTCCCGTTGGTGTAGTGAATGTTTTATTCATTGGTTGATGACTCCAGGCATGTCAACTGTTCATTGTCCCGTTAGTGTAGTAAATGTTTTATTCATTGGTTCCAGGCATGTCAAGTCTTCATTGGTCCCGTTAGTGTAGTGAATGTTTTATTCGTTGCTTGACGACTCCAGGTATGTAAACTGCTCATTGGTCCCGTTAGTATAGTGAATGTTTTATCCGGACAGTTGGCGGTGTTTCTCCCCCAGGGGATGCGGTGCCGACTGAGCAGCTGTCGCGGTCAGGACCGGGTTGGGACCTGATGCCGACAGGCCTCAGTAGGGAGTTTAGAGCTCATCCGGCTGGGGCACTATCCCGCTGGTGGGAGTCATCTAGCTTAGGAAAACCTGAATAGCTGTTCGGTAGGTCGGCGCCGGATCTTGCCAGCCAGCTGGAGAAGGTTTCCGCTACGCCCCATGATAAAACAGGCACTATATTTTCTTATTGAACTAATGACCTTAGCAGTTAACGCGCACGGAATTACTAATCAATCAGTCAAGCAAGCACGTGATATAGAATGACTTAGCTGCGTACAGTGTCTAATAGAAGACACTAATAAGGCTAACACATAAAATAGGAATTCGACAACTTTCCTATGAGAAATAAAATGCTGTCCGTATCTGAGGCAATGTTGATTGATTGTTAGTGATTCCAAGCGCGTCATGTGCTTATCTCAAGAGTTCCTTAAGTGTAGTGCATGTTTTTGCTCGTGAAGTGGCTGTGATCTTCCCTCGTTGATGGCGAGATCCGACGCCGACCTACCCTCAACCAGAAGTGTTTTCCCCAACCAGGTTGAGGCGATGTTGGGGCCGTGATTTCATCGTGCACCGTGTGTGCAAGTAGCATGTTGGCAACACTGTAAGCGGCGCGACGCCGCTGCCCAACACACAAGCGTGGACACCTGACCACTTGTGCAAGTGTAGCCCACGAACAACAGCCAAGGGGTGAGCGGGAGGGCGACTGGCAGGCGCCACCGATGGCGCAACGACCCCTCTCCCCCCCCCCCGAGTAGCCGAAGGCGAGGCGACCGCGCCGCAGTAAACGCGCTGGTGCGAGGGCTCTTTTTTTACTTTCTCGCCACGGGTAGTAATGCTGCGCGAAAAAAGCGGCGAATATTCAGCAGATTAACTTATTACAGGGCCGTGGTACCGTAAAAGTGGATAAGTCTGGTATGAATTTACGTGCCCCAATGCATTTCACTGTGTACATGCCCCAATGCGCATTTTGCATCGACTTAAGTCAAGAGTCTCACCGCATCAGCCACGTCGCCTGGGTATTTATAAATTAACAAGTGAAACGGATTAATACAATTTAATGGAATAATTGAAATTTGATATGCATTTCCTTATCAGACGCGCTATTTCCGAATAAGCCTTACATGAACCAGGTATCTTCTGGTTTTCTTCTGCATAGTTGGCGAAACTCGACACTTTATGCCGTAACAAGAAATTGCACAAGGAAAGTCTTCACCATACGCACAGACATCATTGTGAAGCCTGTTGTTGATGAAATTATTAACGTTTTCCAGGAAAGCAAACTATTTCGTTCTGTTGCTTCTGGTTTTCTAATTCAATTGAGAAAAATAGCGAAATATTCCCTGAGATTAAAGGTGACTAAACCGTGATGTCGAATAAAAACACTTTCAAGTGCCAAAATCGAGTCATTGTGAATAATCGTCGTTATCATTAGACCTTTATGACCTGCAACAGGGCAGATAAGCGCGTGCGTTATCGAATGTCGTATTTGTAGTTGCGAGTATGCAACCAAAGCTTCACTGGTTTCATGGATTGATTAGCGATTCCGAGCACATCAACTGCCAAGATCATTAGTCCCATATGTTTAGTGCATGTTTTGTCTAGGGAGGTCGCGTTAGATGATGAGATCTGGTGTCGATCTGCCCGACGCCTCGGCTAGCGGGGTTTTCCCCAAACAGATATCCCTCACCAGCAGGGCACTACCCCAGATTGGACAAACTCCCGACCGGTCTCATGGCATCGATGGCAGAGTAGGGTATGTTAGTGTAACTGTCTGTATGTAAGAGGTGAGGATATGACGAGGAAGAGGAAGGAAAGATCGCGTGCGGCCCGTGGCCCGTTTGTTACGATACATCCCTGGCTGATGTTGAACGGCGAAACCACGAAAAATTGCAGATCAGAGCAGTTGGCCAAGAATTCTCCTCCAGAGAGCGACTGAATTCGACCCAGCGACGTTAACTGAGTCGAATCACGACACTGTACATACGAGCATTATTGTACGGGTCATTTTCTCCGATCGCTCGTTTGCATTTTTTCTCCAACCACTTCTGGGTAGAAGCTGCAGCAGAATCTTTCTCAGCTGAACAGAGACCTCGTAGCATCCTTCCTTCCTCTTCTTGTCCCAATTTGTTAAAAACGAATCAAGCGATTCCCCAAATTCTAATGCCTCATTCTCCACGATTTGGGACATCTGGAGTTCTCGATTGTTACGCCAAAACCAGCGCCTGGAGAGCGAGAGAGACGGGGGGGGGGTCGTGCATTGGAATGTATATGCATTGTTCATCAGGCAATATTAAACATTTTTACTTAGTTTGCGTGGATTCATTTTTATGTTGATTTAATAATACTGAATATGTATTTTTTCAGCTAAAACGTGGTTCTCATGTGTTGTAGAGAGCACATTTTAGTGAAGATATTGTTTCAGCGAATACATTAATTTACTCATTTAAATATAATAGGTAAATTACTTTTTTAACGCATTTCTTATGTATTCTCCAATTTTTACTTTGCGCTCCCGTTAACGTTAACTACATAGAACAGCAATTTGAAAGTGATATAGGTATCATATATTTCTCCTGTGATGTCACTAGTGCCAATTCTTACAACGACTCGAACTGATTGCTCTTTAAATGCCAAAAGAAAACGAACAAATGCGAAGAAAAACGAGCAGAACAACAGATGAAAAAAATAGAGAAAAACGGATCTGCCCTATCAGTTGTACCTTTTGTTCTTTTGGTTCCGTGGAGTGCATTGCGACGTGTGCCCGCCCCTCCCTCTGCAGAGGGGCGCGTTGGCTGCCGCCTTGTCTCTAGGCGCTGCGGTCGCGCGCGCACACAGCGTTTGCATCAGCGCTTCCTTTATCGGCGCTCCCCGCCTTATCACGCGGGGCGTAGGGTTAATTGGCCATTGTGCGATCTCGCGCCACTGACGCCCATGGTGGCGCTTGCGATCCCGTCCCACAGGCGACACTTAGAGGTCACGTTATTTTCCTTCGATTTATTTACTTTTATTTCCAGGGAAGAACAAGAGTTCGACGTTTATAAATGAGAGACAAGAGACGGGACCCGTTAATTCGAAACAAGAGAAAATATTTTACAGTTATAGCGTGACGCGTGGCGGTGTATACGTCGACAACATACTGGTGTTCGGGATGGGAATTTCTTTTTCACGCGTATGGGGAAGATGATACTAAACGGATATGAGGATATGATCCTCAGCTATGAACATCGTAATATATAGTGACTAAGCATTAGAACAATTTACCTGATAATTATCAATGTTACGAATCTGCATCAGCAACAGATTGTGCTCAGTTAACATCGCAGAACAAAATAAAAATAAAAAATTATTTTCAAAGTAATCTTCCGGTGTAGGCGCATGTGTTTATTATTAACTACATAAACTACAAATCAAACCACAATGCAATAGTGGTTTCTACCATGACATCTTCCCAAATAATTGGATATAATGTTTTTACATATATTTTGAGAAAATTAAAAGTTTCTGTTACCGGTCTATCATGGTACACTCATGAGGAGTAAGGTTTATTGGTGCTATTCAAAATATATTAAGATAGGTATAGATTTTAATCCATGATACGAGTGTGAGCCGTCAGTTCCCCTGACCCAAGTCCCCACCAAACTACAAATACTTTCGCTAGTCCATACGACATACGTACATGGGAACAATTGGTAAGAAGGTAATATTTGAAATGAAAAGTGTCACAAACCGAAACATGCTTTAGTTTTAGATAACATTCAGTTCCGGAAGACCAAGACTGATTGCTAGGCCAGGTTCACAATCCCCGCTCCTTTCGCAAACCTCGAAGTCCAGAAGATGTATTTGGGCGGAATGTGTGGGAAATAAATACATTTTAAATGAAATGTGTCAAAGCTGTAAAATTATTCGTAATACCGAACTTACGGTACCGGAAATTAGCCTGGGTGGGAAGTGGGATGGCAACATGTATACACACACCACGGGTGGCACCGAACCTTCCCGGGTGCCACTTACCCGCCTCTCATGAATATTATATTACTCACTTCAGTGAAACCATTAAAATAATTTCCTAATTTTTTTGTACCCTTCTCTTGCCCTACATACGAAAATTCAGATGTTGTTTTTCTGTATAAAAAATAAATAATGAAAAAAGTAAATATTTGCCGTACCTTCCAAAGTTGAGATTTTGAATGACGAATTTATCAATTTCACAAGGAAGGAAAGAATGTTTTACCTATTTCTTTGATGAAGATATTAATATGGTACATAATATTAATATTCGTTGCAAAGAACTATTACTAAGAGAGTTTTCATAATATGTATTAAGATATTGATAATGGAAGTTAAAATTAAGTATATTCAAGTTTAAAAATATAAAATCCAAAATGGTTTTGATTATATTTCATCACTCAGGAATTTCTTGAAGTCAACTCATTGAGTAGACAAGCAGTAATATCGTATCTTATTGATGTCCCAATCTCTACCCGACCACGCCAAGCACTATTTGCAAGTTACATCCAAGTATAAAATGTTCCACAAAAATATTTTATGCAGATATGCATGAAGCTAATCGTTTTCCAGACAACAGTGTCTAAATTGCACTTTTACGCAATTACTTAAAACTTATTACTCAAAACAACTTTTACGCAGCTGAATTTGCTTTACAAAGTCACCAAAGCCAATGATGCACATTCTATCGTAGAGAATTGTGTATAGAATTCGCAATCCTGTCTCTATGGCAAAATAAAGCTATTCTCCTACATTTATAGTCACACTTAAGAGCCACTTCTATATTTCGATGGGCCCATGGTTTCCCGAAGCATAGAGCATAATTTCAAGATAACGATCAAAGGACATATGTGTTTACTATTCATCACATCCACAGCTAGTAAGAACTGAACACACCAGCTTCGTCATGTCACCTCTAATAGTTCATTTGTTTAATCGTCCTCGCTGAAGAAAATTTCCAATTCGCACCCTGGTAACTGTCATATTAACAGCCGCTCACTTCCGAGACCGGTATAATAAAATTTTCTGCACTAGTCAAAAAAGAGCAATTCCTTTCAACACTTCAATTTTTATGTATTTTCCTTGACATTGATTGAGGACAGGTGGGAATCCTGACGAACGTACAGACACAATGATCGAGTAACGGCAACAACGCTACCCAACGTATCATCTCCAACAAGCAGTAGAGGCTGACTTTAGCTCAGAGACAGTGGGTCATAAGAATAAAAATGAGCACTTGCTCCGGAGCAAAGTGAGTCTACTCCGCGGCACTGAGCAGAAGCTCCATTTCGTATGAATAAAAACTTCGTATGTCTCCGAAGATCTTACTCATGTCTGGCGAGCATTTGCTCGTCGTGAACAAGTGATAGTGCAGGCTAAGAGTTTTAAAAATTGTTTTTTATGAGCAACAATGAGGTTACAAACGTTACGCGCGTCGCGCACATTTGTGCGGAATAATGTTTTTTTGTCTCGTTCTTTAAATTCGAATATGAGTAGCAGTAATGAAAAACAGGCGCCAGAGGCCCAGCTAGTTTTTGCCGAAATGTTAAGAGAATATAAAATTATTTTTTAAAACAGCCAGCTTTCGCAGGTACGCTGTGGCCGAAACGAAACATGGCTAAATTTGAAAAAACAGTACCCCGAAAAATTCCAAGTAGAAAAGAGAGACGGCCAATTAACATAGAAGATATGCAATAAGAAAACGCGCCTGAAAGCGTTCGCCGATGAAAATCGTACCAACCATACATTGTCCCCTGGCAAAGATTCTAATAGTATACATCACGAGAAATTTCGCCATATCTTGATTTTCTTTAGTTCGCTGCATTTGCATATCAACACTCGGTAACAAATCGGCCAATTTAACCTTACTTTTCAAACGTGAGTCTGCTACTAAGGCCCCTCCTACATTTTGGAACAAGTGCTCATTCTAGAGAGTAAACGCTTAACTTTATTCATACCAATTCTGAGCATTTGCTCGCCAGTTGAGACTATGCTCAGAGACTGAGCAATTGCTCACCCACTTTATTCATACGAAACTGAGTAGGATCTCCGAAACTCGGAGCAAAGAGTACATGCTTACTTTTATTCATACCACCCAGTATTACCACTGCCAGTGAAACGACTCTGCTCATGAGATCCTGGAGTTCGAGTTCCGGCGAAGGTGGATTTTCGCACTATCAAGATCGCATAGAAAGATCTAATTCAGCCGTTGTCCTGGCAATTCTAGCGGCCGGCTGCTGCCGGGAGCTTAAAGCTTGTCTCGGCCTCCCCTTTGGTGGGAGATAACTGGAGGAGGGAATCCCCCAGTAGCGGATTTGTCTCAGTATCAAACAGATCTGGTGTCACCACGAAACGCGAAAGAAATCACCACCAATTCCCAATAGAAACATTCACTACACTAACGGGACTAATGACCATAGCAGAAGCTGTGACAGAAACCGTGGGTTAATCAATCCAACCAAGCAGTTCCGCCCCCAACTCCACCATCGCCTCCGCGCCATGCAGCCGCCGATCAGCCGAGTTCCGTGGTCCGATTGTCCGCGGCGTTTCGTCAGCCGCCGCGGCCCGCGGGCCCGCGGCCGCCGCCGTTTCCACAGCGGCCCGCCGCTGGCACGTCCGCTTCTTTTTCTGCGTTGCGGACGTGTCGCTTTGCGCACGTCCGCGCCTGATGCCCGCGGGCGGTCGCGTAGCTCCGTCATATTCTTGCCTTGGTATTCCCGGCGCGCTGACCCTCCGCAGGAGCTCTCGCACATCGCGCTCCCGCCCCGCCCGCCGCATCTACCGCCCCCGCCAGCATCATTTCGTGCACGCGCACGCCACGCCCCCAACCTACTCCACACCAGCCCCACCTCCGCCCGATCGCCACGTTTCGTTCCATACCGGGTTCCACCTTTTCCGGCCACACCCCAACGCCGCCCCCGCCGCCGCCCCCGCCCCCGCCCTCCGCCGCGCCTCGCACCACGCCCTCGCCAATCTCCTCGTCGCCCTCGTCCATTTGTCTCCGTCCCCCCGCGCTTCTCGGCTAGTCTCTGTCCCGTTCCCTCCCCCCCGCCTTCTACCGGTCCATCAGACCTGCTCCTTCGCCCCCGCCCGCACCCTGTCCGTTCCAATCACCATCGATGCCTGCTCTGCCCCCCCCCCACGGCGTCGAATGTTGTGTCCAGAAGAGTGTCGCGTAGGGGCGGCCGGCTTATCACCCATGATAATGTGATGCACTAGCTGAACATGTGTGACTGGGTGACGAGATCTCAACGCCGGGGGTGGTTGTGGCTGGGAGTTGCCAGGCAAAGCTGCGCAGTGAAGCTCTCCGCTGTTGCCTTTGTGATGATTAACTACCTGACATTAAACCTTACTATCGGTTTTTTAAGTAAACAATCAATTTCAGAAAAATCTTCTCCAAATTGTGTCTCCCTTACCCTTATGTTTTCAGACAATACAGCAGTATTTGTTCTATTCAATTGGGAATCGTGTTATGCCAATACGATTTAATTAACTGCACTTACAATATAATTCTTCAATCAATACTCATGATAATTTTGTACTATAACTGTTACACTAGTCTGATATTCATCACTTATTGCACTAAAAGAATACTTAAAAGAAATGTTCTCAGATTACTCAAATTTAACTTGTAGGTTAATTTTCATGAAGAATATTTGTGAATTACGGTAACAGTTTCTGAATGAATACGCACTTTGTTTGCTAATGTAAATAGTCTTCAGTTATATTTTCACGGATTGAGTTGTATTAACCCTCATTTTACCCTCTAATAAAATTAATTAATGAAGAAATAAATTAATTTAAATAATGATACACTAAATTTCATGTAACTTAGATAAACACATTGCTAAGAAATCGCTCCGTAACTCAGAGTTTTCTGTAATTTCTGTAGATCACTTAATGCTGTTATGACATAATTCCAATGACACCATAGCATGTTGAAAAAATTATTATACCAATATTAAATTTTAAATAATTACTGACCTTATGAACGTTTATGAATTTCATTATTTATGTCTGAATAAATATATACTATTGTTAATGATCTGGCAATACGGAATGTGACATATTAATAATGTTAAATGAGACAAATTATGAAAGGGAATCAAAGTTTTGAATGCTTTAATACAATATTAACTTTTTGCGTCCAATTTTCAGATAATTATTTGATACACGAATGTTCTTGAGAAACTCGAATTTTCTTCGTTTAGTATTTACACATGACGCAATTAGATTGTGAGTAAAATGTGTCCTCTGCCTTTTAAGTAAAGTAATATATTTATACAGACACCCCTATCGAGTGTTTGCAGGTCTAAACAATTCATAATAAACATTGATGGTCATATGCATGAATTTTTTTTTTTTACAAAAAATAGAGCTTTATCAGAAAACAACTGAACTGTGGTTACAACATTGTTTTGTTTGAAAGCGTATCGTTTATTGGCGTCAATACTAAGACTATTCAGCGTTGAATGATTCGTCAGCAAAATATTATTACCACATGCCATTGCCGTTCTTTCGACGTCATTTTTTATCTACAGTTTCAGAATATTCTTCCACTCGCTATAAGAATGTCCAGAACCTTCTCTCGAAGTGAAAACAAACTTATAATCCAGTGCTCCCAATTTTACGTACTCCAAAGTTAAAACCATCACAGCGACCTAAAATTGCATTTAAAATATTGCTCAACATCGGTTATTCTATGCGTATCACAGTCCTCTAGATATTCAGTGAATAATAACATCCAGGCGCATCGAGCGAAGTGCCCAACTATTCGGAAGTAGAGATACGAAATAGATGTTTCCAAAACATCGATGATTTTATAGAAAAATCTATATTTTCAAATGTTAATTTTAAAGCCAATGTTTTTGAAATGTTTTCGATGTTTTGTTCTAGATATTGTTACGTTTTTAATGTTTTGTTAGTGTACAAAAATTCCCATATTCATAATTTTGTGTAAGTTAAAATATGAAATATTAACTGATGGTACCACTCTTAGTTTGGGTTTTCAAACCGAAGAAATACTGTTTGTAGTATCTTCATCGATTGTCCTTATTTCTTGTTGTGCTTAAACTTAATTTTCAGTGAAACATTAATAAATTATAAATTAACAAACACGGCCACTTTCAAAATTAAATTTGATTGCATCCGAAATTTACGATATAAGTCACTAAACCACCCTTAAAAATCAATGTAAAAACATCAATATCACTACGCAAACACAGCAGATTCTCTAGGCCTGCAGGGGAGGTGGGCCTCAAAGGAAGCCTGGGCAAAAACACGGACGCGCAACTGCCGCTAAGGACAGCTTCCCCGCCAAATATGACAGCTAACGCATGGGATACGGCAGCAAGCATACATCACAGTTATTAACGCGATTATGATATTGTGATGGAGGGCTTGTGAAGTAGCATACTTTTTGCAATTCCGTGTGTCATAAAGAGCATGTGTAGATCATACTTTTCGTAATCTAGTAGAGCATGTGTAGATCATACTTTTCGTAATAAATACAAGTACCAACTTCTTATAATAAAAAAGGGTGTACATTTTTTTGATAAAAGCATTCTAACGTCGTATTTTGAAACAACTTATTCATTTCCATTCATCCGTAACAAATCATTGTTTTTGTTAATGGTGTCGTTATTCTATACTTTTATCGAGGCTGTGCTTTAATATTTTAATTGCATTATGTTTCATCGGCCTATTTCATTTTATGGTTTTTAATTGACCTTATGTGTTAGTTGTTACTTTATATGGTTAGTTGTTTTATACATTCTTTTCACTTTTCACAAACAATGTCAATATTTTTACGTAAAATATACAGCGAGTGACAGTAATGACAACAATTTTTGTCGCTTCCAAAGGGATCGCAAACAGCAACCGAGACATCGTGTAGTAATTGTTAATTAAAACAGTCAGTATTCACTCACAACTTGTTGCATATGAAACCCTCTGGACCTAAGGATTTTTTTTCTTTTTCAATTCTATAAAAATATATTATATGGCATTTTAGGGTCAGATCAAACCGACTTTTGTCCAGCTACTGTTGTTTCAATTTGCCGGACATACGCCGGGTTCTTTTACATACCACAAAAATGACATGGCTAAACTGTTGATTTTCCACCCTTCGATTGATTGATTGACTGTCAGTGATTCCCAGCGCGTTAACCACTAAAGAAATTAGTCCCGTAAGTGTGGTGCATGTTTCTCTCGGAAGGTGGTGGTGGTCTTCTATCGATATATGGCGACCTACCCTCCGATAGCGGGGTTTTCCCCAACCAGGAATCTCCAACCAGAGGGGCTCTGGCACAGCCGGGAAAAGCTCCCAACCGGTGACCCGGCATATGTAGTAGTGTAGTGCATGTAAGTGTAGGTGTGTAAGGGATGAGGATAGGACAAGGAGCAGACAGGAAAATCACGTGCGGTACGTGACCCGTTTATTAGGGTACTGCTCCGGCATTCACCTGGTATTGATCGAAGAAACCATGGAAATTTACCTCTCAGAGCAGCCGGCCGCTAGAATTTTCCTCCAGGCAGCGCCTTAATTCGATCCTAGCTCACAAGCTAGTGTCGAAAATCCTGCCACCGTCGGGACTCGTAGAACCACCCGGTCAGAGTGTGTGCGGTGACATGAGTTGATGTCCTGACCCATCTCTCCCTGTACCGCCCTTCGAAAACCCACGCAGCTCGGCGGGGATCGAACCCGCGCGCTGGAGATCCAGAGGCCGGTAGCGCACGCCTATGATTCTACCACAAAACGCCAGTTCGCCTCTGGTCCTCTAGGCCCCTCGCACAGCTGCTAGAGACAATGGGTCATATGTATAAAAATGGCTCCGGAGCAAAGTGAGTCTACTCCGCGGCACAGAGCAGAAGCTCCATTTCGTATGAATAAAAACTGCGTATGTCTTCGAAGAACTTTCTCATGTCTCGCGAGCATTTGCTTGTCGTGAGAAAGTGATAGTGCAGGCTAAGAGTTTTAAAAATTGATTTCTTTAGCAACAGAGAGGTTACATACGTTACGCGCGTCGCGCACATTTGTGCGAAATAAAGACCAATGTTTTTTGCCTCATTCTTTAAATTCGAATATGAGTTGCAGTAACGAAAAACAGGCGCCAGAAGCCCAGCTAGTTTTGCCAAAATGCTGAGTGAATATAAAATTATTCTTGAAAAGTGTCAGCTTCCAGAGGTACGACGTGGTCGAAACGAAACATGACTAAGTTTGAAAAAACAGCACTCCGAAAAATTCCAAGTAGAAAAGAGAGATGTCCAATTAACATAGAAGATATGCAATATGAAAACGCGCCTGAAAGCAAACGCCGATAAAAATCGTACCAACCATACATAGTCCTTTTCGAATCGGCAAAGATTCTAATAGTCTACATCACGAGAATTTCGCCTTGTCTTGTTATTTTTTTAGTCCGCTGCATCAGCATATCAACACAGTAAAAAATGGGCCAATTTATCCTTATTTTTCAAACGTGAGACTGCTACTAAGGTCCCTCCGAAATTTTGTAGCAAGTGCTAACTCTGGAGAGTAAACGCTTAACTTTATTCATACCAATTCCGAGCATTTGCTCGCCAGTTGAGAGTACGCTCAGAGATGGAGCAAGTTCTCAGAGACTGAGCAATTGCTCACCCACTTTATTCATACGAAACCGACCAGGATCTCCTAAAGTCGGAGCAAAGAGTAATTGCTTACTTTAATTCATAGCACCCAACGGCTGTGACAATACCGTCGCCGCCGCGGCGGTGGAGAGGGGTGCGGTGCCGCGCCGGGCCGCCCGGCCGCAGCAGAAGAAGACGTCCGCGAGCGGGCCCAAGGAATGCCGTGGGTTCACAGACCGAGTGCAGCGCGCGCGGCACCGGCTCCGCCCCCGCCCCCGTCACAGATGGCTGAGCACCCGCCGCAGCGCCGGCCCGAGCACCCCTACGCCATTTGGGCGCCTCGGCGTAGGATTGATTGGTTACTACGGCGGCGGATATGCGGCGATGATGGCTGTAGAGACTGCGGAACTGTATGATCTACATTTCCATCCTTCGTATCCGTCTATCCTTCGCCCGTCAGTTAGTTCGGCAGTCAATGGACTTGAGACTAATATAACATAGATTCCAACAACTTGTATTTCAAGGGTGGTCAATAAATTACGTTACGCTGAAGAGGCGGTTTGAGACAGATTTACGCTGCGTAACAGAAGGGCAGGCGATATTCGATTAGTGTTACGACATATTGATACTTTTTTTACAATTTTTGAAATACTCATTTATAGTCTCGTACTAAAGCATCAAAGTATAATCTAATTAGTTTTAAAACATCAATAGTTTAAAGTTATTAAAAGTTATTGCAATAAATGGAAAAAAATTCATCAATTTTGTATTGTACCTGTAAGATAACGAAAAAAATAGTCTAAACTGTTCTGTAGTATTTTGTACAGTATTAAATTGGCGCAGTAGATTCTCCCCCATGCGCGTTCCAAAATGACTGAATATATACCAGTTGTGATTTTCTCGTCTGTGCGTCCTTCCTTCACTCAAAAATTGCCCTCAAGTTTATTGGTAGGTGCAGGCAGAGCATTGACAACTAATGTTAACTTTATCATAAATTTTAATACACAGCACGAATAAATTGAATACAATTTTTTACTGAGCAGTAATATTTTTTCACTTCTTGCATTTATAGGGGGTTGTCCCAAGCGCTACGTAATTATTTAGGAGGAGTTCAATCACGCGTTACAGGTACGTTTTAGGGGGAGTGGGGCTATTCAAAACACTCCAAATAAACATTTCGTAATTTATTCACGGTCCCGAATGATGCCCTCAGTTCAGTTCTATTCAATAATTTCTATTGAATTGAAACAAATTGACTATTTCCGTAATTTTTTATTCTTCTTCCTCCAACACCACCACGCCTTTCACCCCCACCACTCCACCCCCCACCACCCACCACCCCGCCTCCCCCTACCCCTCTCACCCACTCACCACCCCGCTCGTGAGCTAGGCTAGCTTACACATCTTCCACCTTTGCCACTTGATTCCCGGCGTTTGGTTGATTACTTTTTGTTCGGAAGATTAACTGCTACCATCATTACTCCCATTAGTGTCATGAATAGTGGAAGGTGGCGGTGTTCGTTCACACTGGATGGTAAGATCCGGTGCCAAAGTACACGCCAGTTTGCGAGGGATTTACGTTTTGAATTTCAAGTTTTCCTCCTCCAGCTGGACAACGCACCAGCCGGAACGAGTTCTAAGATCTCGACACGGGTAGTAGTCCATTGCATGGAAGTGTTAGCCGGGGCTCGAGTGCCAAAGGTGGAAGATGTGTAAGCTAGCCTAGCTCACGAGCGGGGTGGTGAGTGGGTGAGGGAGATGGGGGAGGCGTGGTGGTGGGGTGTGGAGTGGTGTGGGTGGTAGGCGGGGTGGTGGGGCGGTGCCGTTCCATCCATATGGAGTTTGTGGTGGACAAAGTGTGCTCAGGGCAGGTTCCTCGGTGATCTGTTTCTACAGCCTACCATTCCATCATTGCTTCATCATCATTCACCTATTATTATCATCGCCATCATCAATTCACTGACTCAGTGGGTCTCAAGGACCCGAGCAGATGAAATACTTCTTATTCACAAATAAAGAAATAAATTTAATAATAATAATAGTAATAATAATAGTAATAATAATAGTAATAATAATAGTAATAATAATAATAATAATAATGTTACGTTTCGCAATTCATCATGATTATCTCCCAAGTTATCTATTGTTTTTATTTTAGACTAGTGAAGTAGCCCGGCAATATCTAGCAGCAGCCGCCGTTAGGCAATGACGCCCCATACTGACATTGCGAGATTCCGAGAACAAATTTCGTTTGTGCAACACATTTCGGGTAAAGGTTTAGGTTCGCAAAATTTAAGCTGAATGACATAACTAAACAGTACAACATGACGATGTAGATAAAACATTGATCATGCCGTACAAAGAAAATGGATCACTAAGAAGAAAATTAGTTCTTCGCAATAATGTGATATAATAGGTTAACGTATTAATTTACCTAGAATATAAAGTAACGTGTATAAAAAAATATTGGCCTGGATGTGAAATTAAATAGATACACACATATCGTAATATAATGGAACGTCCACTGAATAATAAAAGTAGAAAAGACTCAATTATTTCAATTATTTCAATTATATTAAACAATGGTCTTACCCATCTTCCTACATGGAAGTGAATGCTGCATACTAACTAAATATCAAGAACCGAATAAATGGAAATGAAATTTCTTAGAAATAAAATATACAGGCGGATGCACACATTTTGACCACATTACAAAACAAATTTTAAAAAAATTAAACATTGTACGTTTAAATGAAGTGATTAAACAATGCAGAGCGAAATGCAAAAACCATACACTAAGAATGAATGAAGAGAGAAAAATTAGAATGACTCGGAAGTATAAGCTAAGAAGTAGAAGAAACTTGGGAAGACCATGAAGAAGATGGATGGAGCAATTCTGGGGGCCGGAACAGGCTGAAAACTTTAATCCTTGTTGATGATGGTGATGATTATCAAAATGATAATGATTTTGGGTTCACGAATCTCTCTATTGTTTTGTATTCTTACAACAGTGTTCGCGTCAAATTTGAGAGCAATTGCTTTTGCGGTTCAAAAGTTGTAAAACAAAAATGCCTAAATTTTATGAATTTAAGTTTCGGTTTCCGTTTCTGCTTTACTCACGTTACTCATCATATTAAAAAGGAAGTTCTAAATATCTATTTTACTTTAACACTATTCACCAATATAGTCATGTTGATTGCGCTGCAAAAATATTACTCGAGAATCCATAGTTTTTGTAGTCTGATCTCAAAGAAAAGAAAATAATTTTTAAAACCCAATCCACATTGTAAGTCTATTGAGAAGGATCATTGAATTTCTATTTTGATGACTCACTTTCGCCGTTGGAAATGTTTTAGGGTACACTGGTAGTTCGAAACAGACGTTGCTAGATGAACGTCACATTTGCATCTCCATGTATGCAGCATGGTCATTATCCAGTTGAAAATTATTAATTAGGCACCGAAAAAGTGTGGTAAAGACGTCTCACAAAACCCAAAAGTGATATTTCTGCATTATCGGCTGGTATGAAATATAATTTTTACTGTACCTTTGTCACATTAACTCAGTTGATTCAAATGCTTTTTCTGCCCCCCCCCACTTTCGATTCCACCTCATTCTATCACCCTCCGAGACATCCTCAGTACTTGCCCTTCCCTCCAGCACGCGTGCCTCTGCCACGACCGTTTTTAAACCGCTCACCACCTCTGTCACGTCAACCGTAGTTGCCGCCGCCTCCATCTCCGCCACCGCCATGTCCATCACCTTCACCATCTCCCTCATATCAATCGTCTTTGTTGACTTCTCTTCCACGTTCGCCTCCGCTAAACCCATGTCTGTCATTGTCACCATCTCCGTCTCATTCACGAAATTTGTCACCGCACTCAGCCACAACGTTCGCCTCTACTTCCACCAAATCCAACATCCTCTCCACCTCGTCTCATCACAGCGTTTGTGGTCTCATCTCAGTCTCATCCACCGCATTTGTCGTTGCCTCTAATATGTTCATTCCCACCAACCTCATGTCTAACCCTCATTATCTATTTCACCTAGGGGCGTCCAGAAGCTGAGGCAACTTGCCCTAGACCCCGACTTAAATGGGGCCCTGAACTATTTTTTTTCAAAAGAAATGAAAAAAATATATATTTATCTGTAATCCAAATTTAACATTATATGTTATTGACTATGTCTGGAAAAAATGAGTTCAGGTTATTAATTGGGGACCAGAGGGTATTTTTTTTAAATAACGGAACCCCATGGATCTACCTGGAGCGGATGGGACACAAATGTTGGGAGAGGAAATTCAAAATGTTGTGGTTGAATGTGTCATTATAGATTTTGTAAAATGTCGCAGGCTACACTCAGCTCGTGCCGCGATATGATTTTATTCGTTTAAATGATTATCCTAAAATAATTTTGCTTGACAGTTTCTGACAAGCTAAAATTAAAAGTTACAGAAGAATTTTAGGAGGGGGGAGCTGATTTTCCTCATTTCCCCCCTCCCCGTGCATCCGCACCTGGATTAACAGCCCCAGGCCTCTGGATTTCTCAGGGCGCCCCGACCTTCACGTCCACCGCAGCCTCCTCCGCTGCCCCCTCCGCCCTCTTGCCGTCCTGAGTAACCGCCCCCCACCCCTTTTCCCGCCCCCACCCCCAAAGAACTGCGTGCGGCGTGGCGCGGCGCGGTGTTTTGCGGTGCGGTGCAGCGCAGTGCCGCTTCGCGTCGCCACCGCGTGGCCGTACCTGCCGGTCGCGCGCTCATTGGCCCACCGCGCCGCGCGGAAGGGTGACGGTGACGCGGACGCCAACGCCAACGCCGACGCCGACGCCGTCGCTGGCCGCGCGCGTGCTGCCACCTGGCGGACCCCGATCGCGCCAGCGCAGCGCTCCCCCCACACAACTACGGCGCGTCCCAGGTTTAGTTTTGTTGCTGGAAACCTTATCACACTGTCAGCCTGTGTGCGCTCTAGCGCCTACCCCCCACCCCGTTTTCAGAGTAACTCTTGAAAAATTAGTATTGTATTAAATAGAATATTTGTCATGAAAATTGTCACATTTTGACCGGCACTTCACATAAGTTGAAATGTCAGAAATAAGTTGAGTCAGAAAAACGTATACTTCTTTGTGCAGGTCAAGAACTATATCCATAAATAATTATCCTCATACTAAAATATTGCTGTATTGTTGATACTTCCTATATTACTAACCTCCAACCAATTCAACTCTTTTGACTAATTACTCAATGTGAAGTCAAATTTCGTCTGATCATTGACTATATGAACACAAAATCTTCCATTGTTTGATTGTATGACGTGTTTATTGACGTGTGAAACACGCATTATAAAATTACTATTCAAATTATAAGTAACTTGTTATTAATAAAAATGTATTGATTTTTAGGAAACAGCCCATCAAATATGACAGAGGAAACAGCCACATTCATATTGACATACGCTCTCATTTATTGGCATGATCATCTTTTAATCAGGACGATTAATGACCGTTTTCCATCAGGCATTAAATGCCGATTATGTCACGAGCTCCGTTTTTTAATATTTCGTTCTGTTTCGAAGGGGAATACCAACAAATTAAGCTAATGTCCTGAAAAAATGCGGTGATGTCATTCTCTTCATTTTGCACGTTTATAGTGGGTCCCGTTGTTCACCTCTGCGTTCATCATCAATATATTCCAGCAAGTTGCAAGTTGCGACCCATTAAGCTATAACGTTGGAGTGTTAGGACAGCTTGATTCGCATAAAAGTATCAACATCTGTATATTTCTACTTCCACACTTCAGAAGTGTCTCTCTGGTTCGAAGCAAACTCGTATGTTCCCGCAAAACAGGCAGAAAAGCGTATGAAAACCCATAACTACTAAAGCATTTAATTGCAAATCGTTGGGTACGTTACTAAAGCCATTGTTTCAAAATATCGAAGAGTTTGAATACTGTTTCTGAATACTTATGATTAACAATAGTATTAACGAATTTAAAATTAAATTATGCTTTGGAGAACGTCATTAACAAAAGTCAGAAATATTTCTTTATACGAAGGGTAATTAGAATATTTTTGATTACCTGAACTTGTCATGATTACCTGACCAAAACGTTTACCACACGTGTGTGTAACTGCAGGACTAACATGGAAACATAATGCCAATTACGAATTCCAAGTGACGTTCGTAGATGAAAACAACGGTTGTAGAAAACTAAGTATTAAAGGCTTAAAATTATTTTCTAAAATATTGTACATTACACTGTTCTAAGTCGTAAAAAGTACTGTACAGAACACTAATGTACGTAAATGCAAGTAGGTGATTGCATGTCAATATTCAGCATTCTCTCACATTAACACAGTACGCAAGAACGGATAAATTTTCCACTGAAGAATAAGGATTTCGCAACGCAGAGTGCTTTTGTTTTGTTACAATTTGTTTTCATGAATGTATCAGCTAGTCGTGTGCCAAAGGACAGCTCCGAAGAGCGGAAGAAACAAGAAAAAGGAGGAGGCGAGGGCGCGAGACACTCAATCGCGGCGTGAGGTCAGGTCGACCCGACAGCCCGAGGGCGCAAGGGCAGCCACTGCGGCCGCGCGCTTTCCGGTTTACGTCTCGATCGTCGCACTGCGGCCTGTCGCGAGGCGGACGCGCACGATTAGAGCTAGCACGCGAGGGAGACGACGTTAAGGGCATTACCACTCTACATGAATAAATAAATAAATAAATAAATAAATAAATAAATAAATAAATAAATAAATAAATAAATAAA
>BOPP01000168.1:1053716-1069742 GCA_017312745.1 Gryllus bimaculatus
GACCCCACCGGTCTGATACTAAGAGCCCCGGCGCGTGGCCTGTTTACCGGCGCAGCAGCACAAGCAAACAGCTTCACAGAGAGCCAGCCCTGCTTATGCACCCTGAGCATGCGACGACAGCATCATCATCAGCCCGCAGCCCGAGATGTCGACGGCCCTGCAAGACGCGGACGGCGCGGCGCCAAGGTAGAGCGCGGTTGCGCCTGCCCTCTCGGCCCGGCCGGATAGATAACAGGAGGCGGCAGGCCGCACTAGCCCGCCACGCCCCGCCCACGCACAGCCCCCCGGCAGAAACATTTACCCGGTCTTACGCCTGCCCGCGTTGTAAGCGGCACATATTTATGTTAAAAACGTAAAGATATTTTTTTTTTTATTTTTTATTATAGAACAAAAAAACAAAAATAAACAATGCAGTGTACAATTTTCGTAAGCATGGAAAAAAAACTAATCGGAGAACCAAAATTAGTCATCGCGATGTTACAAAAAAAAGATTTGAAAAAAAATTGTACATTCATGTGGGAGTTGTTGTAAACTCTATATTTTTATTCGATATAATGTATTTCTGAAACACAGTAGGGTTAAAGTGTGGTGACGCGGGCACAAGCGCGCTGGCCGGCGCGCGGGGCGGCGGCTTCCGGCCAACCGCGCCCCCGCGCGTACCGTCCCGCGTCTGCGCCCGCCCGCAGCGCCGCGCCGGAGATGACGATGGACGATAGAATGAAGTGATCAGACCGTCTGGCGCGCCGCGGGCGGCGCACCGAGGGGCGCCCGCCCGCCCCCGCCTCGGCGCACGTGCCGCGGCGGCGGCGGTCGCTGTCAAAGGCACCGCCACCGCTGCCCGCCGGGCGGGCGGGCGCTCCTCACCACTTGTGTATAAAAGGTTTTGCGTAGCTAGTCTTATTCTTACAAACCCCCAGGGGAGACCCCGGGGAGCGAATCAAATGAGCATATACAAGGAGTGTGTATTTTGTAATGAAACAGAACCATCATGTTTGATGCCTTTTTTTTAACGAACAGATTGTATAGAGAAAAATGTCGTTACCAACTATGTTAGCAATGTAAGCTGCAACACACAAGCTTTTTTTTATTGAACTATTCGTAGAATATACAGCCTACCAGTGTTTATTTTTAAGACAGTTTTTTAAAGTATATTCATTTTTTTATTATATTTTGTCTTTTTTGTAACGAAACAACGGTGACGTTTTGGACTACAACCCACCACCTCCCCCCTTTCGCCCGCGCCCCTGCAGGGTCGCGTCCGCCACTGCCAGGCCGCGTGGGTCGCTGTGTCGTAGTGTCGCGCGGCGCGCTGCGCGCGCGCGCTGCTCGGCGAGCGAGAGCGCTCGGTGCGTGCGGCGCAGCGGCGGCGACGGACGGGCGTTCGCTCGCTCGCTCGCTCGCTCGCGCTTGTGAAACGCCGCGCCACCACCGCCCTCGCCGCTGCCGCTGCCACCGCCGCCGTCGCCACCGCCGCCCGCGGCCGGTCGACGACCTCCCGCGGCCGATTCACGCCGTCGCCGCCGGCGGACGACTACGGCGGCGGCGGTGGCGACGACAGCTCGCGCCCCGAACGCGCGTCCTAACCTCACATTTCCGCCGGGAAGGGTCGCGCCATCCGCGCAGCCCGGCGTCGTTCCCCGGCGATTTTGCTGACGGCCGTTACCAACCGCTTTCCCCGTCTGGCTTTGCGAGGACAACTCTTTGATTTTTATTTTGTGCAGTTTGTGGATTTTATGTCGTGGGGAGCTCTCTTATATTTTTGCTGGGGTGTTTTCAGAAGCTTATTAATTGTTTGCTCATTTTCCATTATTTTCATTTTCTGTTATTTTTTAATTTAAACTTCATGATTCATTCGTGTCGTAGACTTAATTTATTAGAGTTCTCTATGTGCTCGCGACTCTCTAAAAGTGTACGTGCTCTACCTTCTTATTTATTGCATCTAATGTACGAACTCGTGTAGGATGAAATCCAGAGACTGCTTTCGGGCATGTAATACAAGCCACAGTCATTGACGCCACTTAAACTGTATTGCACGCATTTAGCCTGCCATTTAATGTTCCTTCGCCGCAATTTGCTGCTGCTTCCCCAAAGCCCGCCCGTGTAACGTACGGGGTGCCGGCCATCCGTCTGTCAACAGCCGCGTCACCAGACGGGCGGTCTCTCCCCTCCGCGGGGCGTAGCCAGGGGCGGGCCACCCCTCGCCCTCCAGACACCCCCGGCGGGGCGGGGGGGGGCATAGATTTACTTCGCTTCTTTTCCGCAACATCAACTCCCCCATTCCTCTTCGCCGCCGTTGCGTGAATAGTCGGGAGGGTGGCGAGGTGTTCGCACCCGCAGTAAAAAAGCGCTGCGCGGGACGCGGCATTCAACGGCGGCGAACGCGGAGAATCGAGTCGCGCCTGTCCGAGCGTCGCCCGGCGACGCCCACGGCAGCACCATCTCCTCCTCATCCTCCTCCAGAGGCACAGCACCCGCCGGCCCAAACCGCCCCGCCCCGCCCCCTTCGCACCGCTCTCGACGCCCGCCCTGTCCCGAACCTGTCCCGCCGTCCCGTTCTGCACACCAGTCCACCCCGTCCGCCACACAACCAATATACCACGACGTTAGTCCTAGTCACACGAAGAAAATAATAATAATAATAAATATATATTTTGAGAGGAATGTTGCAACAGAACACTACTCCATGGCGGCGCGGCCGCGGAGGGCACGACAAGCGAGACGGTTCTATTTAATTTTTTAAAAAAAGCTTGTCGCATGAAGCAGAAGTCTTTCCCGCCCGCCCGCTGCCGGTCCTCCCCGCCGCGCCGCCGCCGCGCGCCCCGCGCCTCTGTGATACCACCGAAGAGGAAAAAGAGGTCGCTTTCTATGAAACGATGTGGTGAGACGGATTTTTTTATGTTAAATGGACACATAAATTTTATGGTTAATTTCCGAAGCACTTTGTGTTTTGTTTTGTTTTTTCTTGTTGCGCGACCGAGTCTCCTCATCACAAGAGTGTAGCCGCTGTCTTTCTCCGACCCTCGGACGAAACACACTCAGCTCCCTCGCTCCGGAGCCCGCTCGGACATCTCCGCTCCTGCTCCCAATGCTCATCATGGTGGAGTGTTCGCCATGCTCTAGGCGGGCCGAGCGAGCGCGTTGGCACGACGACTGGCCGGAGTCGCAGGCGCGTGTTCTGCGCCCACCGCGAAGGGCCAGCCCCCACCAACCTCCCTCCACTTCCCCGCCCGTCCTCGTGTCCTCCTCTCGGCTCTTCCTGCGCCCCTTGCCTCCGGACTTTACCGCTCCGGAATAAGCCGGCGCCGGTGTTCTGTGTGGCACCATGCGCGTGTGTGGTCGTACGACCGTGCAGCGGCGCGGGGGCGTCGCGATGTTCGCACCCACGCAGTCACGCCGCCGCGTAACACGGCTGCGCCTGGCACTTCACACGCCTTACGGAAGGGAGAGGGGAGAATACAAGTCTGGAGCTCCCAGCAGAGAAACTAGTGTTTTCTCATTCGTCAGTCACTCACTATTAAAAGTCTAAGTAATCTTTGATCTGTTGAGGTGTATTTTAATCAACAATCTTATCGAAAGTTAAATAAATGAAAGTAAATACCTGGAGAAATTCTCCATAGGAAAGTAAATATATCTCTGCCAATAGAAAGCGACCTCTCCTGTTTCAATGAAATTTACGAAGGCGAATGTTCCTAGGATTCATACTCCGTCCTCAATATTTCTCTTAATTTCCTATTTGACCACATCCTCGCTTCTCCTTTGATATTTGATTCTTAAAAGATCAGACTGTACTTCTCCCTCAGGTCATACAAAATTTTTTATTTTTTTATATTGAATAAATTAAATCTATTGTCAATGAATATTACAAGGCAATTTTATCTTCGATATAATACTTAAATATTGCAAATAATATCAAATATCTTCCATAAAATACTCTTGACGGAAGTGATTAAAGTTCCTGATTTGGTAATTCAGTGTATCTAGTATCTTCAACATTGGTAAATATTACCAGGTAACTCATTTAACAATAACCACATTTGCTTGTTAAGATTACTAATCAAACATTCAAATAAAAGTAAACATCTGTGGCCTTCAGCTACCTTTCCTCATATTACTGTTATTACTCACTTCACTGCTTGACATATTCGGGCCTGTTGGAAACGATTGGCAAGAAAACCAGTGCACGTTTCCAAACCTACATATTTCATTACTATAATAAATTAATGCATGTATAGCGAGTTGGAATGTAATACACGTTACTTTATTGAAATCTTTGTGAGTTTCATTTTCACAGAAAGTAGGGCAAGATGAGTGTGCTGAGAACCTCACTTGATTGTAGCTCACAGTGGAGGGAGGAAGGTGAGGGCGAAGCGAAAGTCTCTCCCATGGCGCGCTGAGGACAGGAAAAATTCCTCCTGACGGGCGAAGGATGGACGTCCATCTCCCATTAATCTCATAAATAAAAATTTCTCCTTTCCCCAGAGAGGCGTCAGCCTTCGCTTCCAACAAAACGGTCGACCTTTCCTTTTCACAGACGCAGTGCCGCAGCCCACACTCACACACACACACACACATCGGTTTTTCAAGCGGGGTGGGATCCCATGCCAGCGTATTGGAGGACCCAAGAAATTACAAAAATAATTGTGAAATATACCCTATTCTATACAAAAGGTTCGGCTGAGAAGAGCAAGTTATATATCGTAAAAAATGTTTATATTGTAAGAATAGTTCAATTAATACATTTATGAAATAAATTTAGAATTTTTATTCATGTAAGGAAACATTATTACATTTATTTGAAATACACTTGATAGTTCTGGACTTGGCTACAAGTTTGGTTACTCACTGTATTTTTTTTTTCTTTTCCAAACAGATGTTCCTGTGATTATTCTATTCAAAATTCACAATTTTTTTTAACGGAACTCTCGCAATGGTAGTTTTTTAATGCGCCAGAATCGAACATCCTGTAAACATATTCTTCCGAGCGCTCTGTTGAATATTCCGGATTTTGTGAAGAAAGGGCTCTCGCGTTCGTAACCGGCGGCGGCGGAGGCTCCCGTTGAGGGCGGCGCGTCTGGTGACAATCATAAAAAACGAAAGGTCTTCCTCCGCCGGAGGGGTGGGGATCCCGCGTCCCGCATCGCACCGGCCCGGGGGTGGGACATTCTTGGAGGGCGTAGCGCTGCTGGAGCACCCTCGGAACGGATCTCGCCGCGCCGCGCCCCGCCCGCCCTGCCCCGGCGCCACGCCGCGCCGGTGCGCAGGCGGTGGTGATCCCGCCCGGCACAAAAGCCCGGCACTCCGCACACTCTCCGCCCACCCCCGGAGGACGCGTTTGAGGAAACGGGAGCCCCGAAGGCAGGCTCTCACACATTCTTTTCCCCGGTCTCCGAAGCGCTATCGCCTTCCGGGTGATCTGGAACCCCCTCCCCTCAATGCGCGTTCGTGTGTGTGTGTGTGTGTGTGTGTGTAGACACTCGGTCACAATCGGGGGTATCAAGAGAGGCCCTGTGCGCGCCCGGGCTCGCTGCGCTTCCCTTTCGGTGACGACGACGAAGACGGGTCTTTCTCCCACGAAAAGTAAAAATAAGTTCCTTTTCGGCGCCCTCAAACGAAACCAAAATTCGGTTTCGCTGTTGCTCCGCCGGGGGCGGTGCTTTCGGTTTCCCTCCGGGCATCGCGCCGCCTCACTCGGCACAGTGGGCCCGAACGGCGCTCACAGCTCAGGGTTTCTAGGGACGATCTATTCCTTAGCCTGCATTTGGAAATAAGATAACAAAACAATAATCTCTATATTTTTCTTATTTAATGAGCTCAAACCCTTTTATTGAATCTTTTCATTTCTATTAAATGAAATGTTCCTAGAGTTTCAGCCTCAGAAGGTATTATTTGTAATATTTAAATATAATGTAATAATTCAACGAAATAACCATTTTCACTTATTATTAAATTATAATACCGTAATAAGATTAACACTTCGGAAAATATAATTGGATTTATAATACTGAAAAGCGCTACCTCGAAACTTGATTGTTCCTTCAGAATGGTTGACTTTAAGAGAATGTGTCCAAATATTTTTCATTATTCGTAGTGATATAAGGCGAAAGACTCCTAATATTTTGTACTTTTGTCATTAAGTATGTTCCTACATCATTTGTAGCAATGCTTCATTATGTATGTACACACGAATACAAGCACTGAAAATATTTTTCATTATACTTTATAGCATCTCTCTTGCCTTGATTTTCGCAGCATCATTTTGTTCATAATGTATCGTTCGTTGCCTTTCGATCGTCATTCTACGAATATAAGCAGCAAGTAACTTCTGTAGACAGTTTCACTACTTTATCCTCTGTAATTAACCGATAAATGTTTCTACTCCCATCGGTTTTCTCTGTCCCTGTCCTTCCTCCTTTCATCTCCTTGAGGGTACATTGCGGCTCTTTGCGCCGTAATCGCGGCGAGGCACTGCACTGGCGCCTGTGCTGCGGTGGCAGAGGCGGTGACCGCGACTGTCCCACATCCTGCGCCCCAACAGCAAAGTGGTCCGACTGAGGGATCCTCTCGAGCAAAACGCAAGGTAAGTGTAACAACAAGGTGACGTTACGAGAGTTCGATTCTTAAATAACAGAACTTGAACTCAGATAGATTAGTCTTTTGATTTTGTAAAGAGGTTAATGGAACAAACAATCGTTTATTTCATGAATGATGCCCACATACATCATCACTCCCATTCAGTGTTGACGATATTTATTCGTTATATTTTTTCTTCTTGTGTCCTTTTTTCTTGTATTTCTACAATACGTACATTGCTTTACTGTACAAACAAAACACAGTTTTCATGAGATATAGTTCTTGATTTCAAGTAGTGAAACACTTATCAACGGATAAAACAATGTCAATTTTCAATACGATAACATATTTTAAAATATTGAAATTCCGACACGGAAATAAAGCAGAATTGAATCGAATTGAATAGTTGTACGTCACACACGGAAGTATGTTTACTAGAATTCTCAAATCCAACAGCATCCCTCTTTCTAGATACGCTGTTAGCCTGAGGAGAGCAGTACAGCCGGCAAATACTTGTCTTCCGTCACGGAAATAAGGCTGAATTGAATCGAATTGAATTGTTTCAAGTGTTGTCACACACGAGACATGCTCAAAGAAGCCCGAGGAGGGCAGTGCAGCCGTCCCGAGCCGCGGCCGGGCGCCATCGTGCGTAGGCGGTGCGACCTTCGCGCACATGCGCCGCGGGCAGCCGCGATTCGTGCTTAGCCACCCCAAAGATCGATCAGCTCAGGGCGCGGGGGCGGGGCGGGGGAGGGGGTCGCGGGTAGCGATGGCGGGGCGGGCGGGTGGGCGGGCGGAGCGAGCGAGGGCGGGGCGCGGCGCGGGCGCGGGGGGGCGCTGGGCGCGGGGGTGGCGCGCTGACGCCTGGATAAAGTACGTTGTGTTAGGCCGCGCCGTAAACAGCTGCGGATGCTGCGGTAGCTTCAGGGAACGCACGCCCGTCGCGGCCAGCGCCTCGCAGCTGCAAAGGAGGTGCGTGGGCGGCGGCGGCGGCGGTGGCGCCGTGCGCGAAGCGCCTCTATACCGTTTTGGTTCGAAATGAAACAGCGACGTTACTAAACACGTTTCTCTTCTCGCTTCCATTCTGCTACTAAACACGCGTCGGCTAATGCCCCCCCCCACACACACACACAACCAGATACCACACCGGCCGGGACCTGCCCCACCGCCCCAGCCGACCGCACCGCCCCACTAGCTCTAACCTCCCGACCGGTCTCCCGGCATGAGTAGTAGCGTAGTGCATGCAAGTGTATGTTTGTAGGATAGGACAATGAAAGGGAAGGATAGATCGCGCGCGATCCGTGGCCCGTTTCTTAGCGTACTGCTCCGGCATTCGCCTAGTATTGATCCGAGAAACCACGGAAACTACCTATCAGAGCAGCCGCGTACTAGCATTCTCACCCAGACAGCGACAGCACTCGACCTAGCTATCTAGTGTCAAACATCCTTCTACTGGCAGGATTTGAACGTAGGACCTCCCGGTCAGAGGCACTGCAGTAACATAAGTTGGCCCCCCAGAGGCACCTCTACCTGTTCAACTTGGTTGAGATTAGTAATGTCGATAACAAAACTCATGTTTTGAAGGTGGTTTAATAACTTGTAACATTATATTCGGGTGCAACAAAATTTAATTTCACAGTGTCCGTGTTTATTAATTTATACATAAGATTTAACAGTAATCAAAAGTAAAAAAATAATACGAACAATGAACGCTTGATGAAGTTAGCAGTTATTATTTCATGTTTAAACTTATACACAATTGTGATTATTGAAATTTTTCATTCAGAATCAAAGCATCGAGCACAAAACATTAATGTTACAGAACCACGGTCTTTAATATATTGACTTTTAAAACATCGATGTCTCTATAAAAACTATGATGTTCGGCGAACATGGACATCGATGTTCATCGATGTTCGGATCCGAAAACGCAGGTAGGGTACTTCTTATGGGGGGTAACTTCGATTTTTAAACCCAGCTATTTATGAACTGTTCTCTGATTAAATTAAGCATGGTTGGTACTCGTGCTGAATAGTTAGTCATATTAATATACTGCTTATAGGCTAGTTGGAATATTTCGCATTCAGAATACTTTGCTTGTGATCAGGATAGGGGGCTGTCTAAAATGAAGAGCGTTTCATTCGATACCAAGAAGAAAAGAAATGTTGGGTGGCGAAAGTGGAAACAGAAGATTCATTGAATATATTTATAACACTTTTTTCTTTTCATAAAAAATAATAATATATTGACATTTTTCTTTAAAAAATGTCTACAGCATAAATACAATAAGAGTAATATCTTTTACGATTCCAATACGTTTTTCAATTAGTACGTCCTCAAGTACCAATGAAATAAAATTGTGATCTGTTGTATACAATTATTATCAATGGACAGTAATAAAATCGATTAAAATGCAATTAAATGTAGTACATGTATATTATCGTGCTGAATTTATATTAATATTTTGCCTACTATATCCTCTAAAGCCATGTCAAAGATTGCTTCACAGAGCACATTTGTAATTTATCTCGCCATCTTTGAAAAAAAAGTTTCATGAAATATACTTATAAGAATCCCTACTACACCATTAAATATGTGATTAGAATCTTAGCTTCATGTAATAAAACATTTTATTTCCATAAATATGATCAATTCCTAATTTTCCTCTTTTTAAGCTGAAACTTAGGGGTAATTGATACATGATATGTAGGAAAAAGCTCTTCAAATCATCTGGCAACCATACAAATTGTTCAACATAAAATAAATTGTATGTATTAGTTGTTTCATTAAATTGATAATGGCATCCTCCCTGAAGTATGATTTATTTATTTATAGAAAAATGTCACATGTAAATATAAAAAGTTTAATGCAAAACGGAGCCCACAAATGTAGTTGTCCTTCCCCTACCCTTCTTGTCTAGGACCGCGTCTATGATTATAACTCCAGCGTGGGCACTGAAATGATCAGTAGATTACAAAATAATGAAACACTGTTAACAAAAATTGAGAAGTGAACTTCGAAATTTCAGAGGTCCATAAATAACACAAGAGAATTTATGAGTTTTGTCTCGTTAGACAACTCTTAAAAAAGTACATCATCATCAACAACAACAACAACAACAACAACAACAATAATAATAATAATAATAATAATAATAATAATAGAGCATAATAGAGCCTCACTCAAAATAGAATAACTATTTTTTTACAGGTTAATACAACAAAGGATGCATTATTGATCTTTAACTCAAATCATAAAATCATATGTTGACTATTCAATTTACTCAGCAAACAAATTGATCTCAAAAACAAAACCGGTAAAATATGCATTTATTTATATTTGAAAGATTCGATGCAGATTTACGAAATTACATTCCATAAAGCATTCGTATTCACATCATCATATGTACCAGACAAAACCGAAAACCAATAACACATTAATGAGGTAAAAGCAAATCTGAAGCAACACAAAATACCTTTGTAAGTTATAGGTCTTAATAGCATATTCGATGTACATGTTACTACACTGAAGAAGAAACAATATTGAAACCAATACAGATGATAGAAAGAATGCAAGGAATCATGTCAACGCCAAAGAGGAGAATCTGAACTAGACACGAATACTTCACTAAATCGACTTACAATTTCACTCGAAATCAACAATTATGTAGGTTTCCTGTTAGGTGTAATGAACTGTGCGAACATTTAACGAGAACCAGGCGATGCCAAGAAATAATAAGAAAACTGCGGGCAGTAGCTCATCACATTAAATAGTCGCACCGTCACTGACCAACACACTTCCGTGGTCATTGCGAGGTGAGACGGGGAAGAATTCGCCTGACTTTCTATTTTAAACCAGAGGATATATTCAACAGTAAGTATTATTGTGAGCCCCAACCATAAGAATTCACTCTGTTTCTCCTCGTAACTGAACTTAAACGTGTCTTTCTTGAAATAGTCTACCATATTTGACGATTATTTCTGTGACGTACTGTACCGTGAGTGAAGAAATAAATTGATTCTCGATAAAATGTTACTAATTGATACAGAAAAAGAAATGTACGTGAACTTTTTATCACCTTCTGTACTTTCCTTCTCAGCGTGGTTATACTTCACTCACAAATCTTATTGGCGCTCTACCAAGGAAAATACCATTAAGTTGAAAATCTAAAATTAAAAAATGTCGTTATTGAAAATGAAAAGCAGGAATTAATTGGCTTGGAAATTTCGGATGAAATGGTTTTTAAGAGGATGAGGTTTCCTAATACTTCTACCCGAGTCCGAAGTATGTTTCCAAGCTAGTTCTATAATATTTCGAACTTTATCTATCCATTTCGGTCGTGTGAAATTTAACTGTTTACTTCGGCAATTAGCCAGTAAAAAACAAAATTGTTAGATATTGAACGCGTTGATTAAGGATAATAAGGAAGTTACAGATTGTAAAGAAAGCTTTTCTGTGGCTAAGAATACATGTGTTCTAAAGAACGCAGTAAAACACATGTTCAAGGATGAAACGTTTACAATCATCGCGTTGACAGTAATTCAATGTCAACATAACATTGTAATGTATTGCCTTCAATAAATACATATTTCAAAGAAGTTGTTTTCATTGGTTTTTGTGTGTAGTTTGAACCACAATCTTGTATATTCCCTCCCTCATGCACTTGACGCATAACGACGTAGACACTCATGATACGTCATAGTACTAGGAGAGTGATATCAATGTCGATGCTTTCAAAACAAGCATATTTTTATAGAAACATGTATTTAACATCGATCTTTCAGTCAATGATTTTAACATAGATGTACCAATTGTTTTAGATTTTTTACGTGTTATTTTATTTTTGAATGAAGTATATTTTTCAATGAAATAAAGTACAATCATAACAAAAACTTTTAATTATTTTGAAATACATATAAATTGAACATTCTTCGGACTAAAGACTCTATGGGCGAAAAATAGAGCAAACTGAGATTTCGCAGATAAATGAAATCTATATTACCTTTTTAAAGTATCCTATGAAATAACACAACTTTTGTTAATTACTCTGATCATGTTCTAACTTTATTTTGTCACTCAAATCTAAATTAAAATTTATTGAACGTGACCACCATTACATTACTGCCCCCGAATGAATATTAATAGTTAGTAATGCAGTTTTAAAAACGTAGGCTGATGTTTAAAATGATCGATGGTGTTAGAACGATGTTCAAAGTCATCGTATATTTTGAACCGACGTTTGAAATAATCATCGATGGTTTTAGGGCGGCATTTTATTAACATTTATGTTTTAATTTCGAACGTGGATGTTTCGCAGGCGATGTCTGCATGTGACAAGACCGTCCCGCGTGTTGTGCGTCGCAGCAGGTGCTGTGCTGCGCGGCGCGGGGCGAGCCCGTCGGCGTGGCCGGGCGCACGACCTCCCGGGCCGGGGCCGGGGCCTGGTTGGGCCGGGTTGGTCGGGGCCAGAGCGGGCGCGGGGTCGCTCGCCCGGGCGCGCGCAGGCAGGCGCAGGCCTGCGCAGTGCGGCGCTGCGCTGAGCTGCGCTGCCGCTGCGCCCCGGCGTCGCGAGGGCGGGCGGGCAGGTTCAATCCCCTCCCGGTCACTCCGAGTCCTCCGCTTCTTCGCGCGGTGGCGTGGGCGGGAGCGAGGTGCCGGGCGAGGTGCGGGGCGAGCGGGCGGCGTAGGTGGGGCGAGGTGGGCGTGGGCGGGCGGGGATAGGGCGGGCGGGCGGGGCGGAGCGGCGCAATGGCGCAGGTTGCGGTGCGGGACGGAGCGGGGCGGGGCGGGGGCGGGCGGGGGCGGGGCGGGGGGGGTGAGGTACGGGGCGGCGGGCGGGGAGTGAGTGCAGCGGCGGGGGCCGGGGGGCCTTGACGCGACGCGACACCTCGCCGAGCGGCCCACCGCCTCCCAGCACTACCGGAAAAGCCGCCCGCGTCTCCGCCCGCCCAGCCATGCAGCACGTCAACATTATCGTTCAATCTACACTCTCAAAAACGACTGCTCTCGAAGTCGTTTATCTACGGCTCTTCGGTAGAGTTCGGTGAGTGCGTGTTCTTCAACGTTACGTTGCGTAACTTCTGCTTTTCAGAGTACGTGACACAACACCTTTCTTTAAATACAGAGAAACATTTTTCAGAACAAAACAAAAGCATCTTCAAATCTATTATCTAAAGGCGGCTCCAGACATTCGTTTTTCGGCATGTAGAAAACGTCGGCTCGCCGAATCCCAAGTAGAGTGAATGAGTTGCTTGCTATTTGTCGAGTGATGAACATTTCTTGCTCGCCCTACACACCGCGTGTCGATCTTTAGGACTCATCAAAGGCAGCGACCATTCGCCGAACACATCAGCTGTTCGGGATTGGGCGTGCAGTAGCTCGCTGCTTCACGAATGCCGCGTGTGTTGAGCCGCCTTAAAAGTACTTAATTATAAATGTTCATAATATACTAGTCTTGAGTAACATATGTTTAGACGAGCTTTGGCTTTCTGATAGGAAATATTTGTAACGTTTGTGCAACTATTTCTTGGTTATGCATACCATTTGTACTTGCGAGGACAGAGAAGAAAAAGCATAAATTGAAAAAAAAAATTCTATAGGTCCATTCACAATGCAAACATAAACATAAGCATGGCGTTAACATAAAAGTTAGAACTACGCCCATAAGCGGACTCATTCACAACGCGTTCGCAAAAGCACAACACGTAAGACTTTTGCTTGCAAGCTTCAAGCTTCCGTGCTTACGCTTAAGTAAGGCATAAGAAATGAACCAATTACAATACGGAAACTCAAAATCGAGAATCGAAGTTGGAGCGAAGTCGATAGAAGAACAACGCTATATGGGCCATAGACACAGTCGATATCTTGAAATCGATTCTCACATCCATCCAATAGTAAACCAGAATGTATCACAGCCAATAGAAACTCTTATTTTGCTTACGTTTATGTTAGACATTGTGAATAATTCAGTCTACCACTTATGTTAATATTTATGCCTTTTATTGAAAATCTGAATGTTGGACTCAGTTTGTACTTCTGAAAGTTTCGAGCAATCAGTTCTAAAAATTCTGCCTTTGTTTGCAAATGCATTTTGTTTCTACTCAAGATTTTTTCCACTGCATCAAAAATAGACCTAGATTACTACACGTCAAATTGCATACGATATAAATCTTCTGACCTTCCGATTATTAAAAAATTAGGTAAGATTGGGATTATAAGGAAAACGCAGAATATCCTTCACTATAAATGGATTCTTGCCTCGCACAAGGTATGTTCTATTCGTTAAAAATCTTAATATCTAATATGTGTCGAAATAAAAAGCTGAAATAAATTAAACGTCGTATAAGTTCAGAAACGAATTGTGATGATTCAAAATTGACAAACTTGATTATTTATTAAGAATACTGAGAAACAGTATTTTTTATTCAAGTGTTTCAAAACGTATTTGTACGACGCATGTAATTGCGTGTAATATCATTAAATAACGTGCAACTGACATTTTCGAAATTGTCAGTTATTTCTTACCTTTCTTGCCGATCATTATTATTTCCGATTTAGAAAATATACTATGAGCATAAAATAATAACCTGTTGTTCGTCAATTTAATGAAATCATCTCAATAATGAAACGATTCAATAACTAAAACGTTCATACAATTCTCTAATAAATGTACGAAAAATCCTCTATGGCTGAGTATGATTTGTTTATTTTAGAATGGACTGGCGAAGCCCGAATGAAGTGGCGAGCGCGGCGCAACGCAAACAGAGAAGAGAATCTCATCTGGAAGCATCTCGAAGGGCGGTGGCGGTAGCGGCGGCGGTGGCGGCGGCGGTGGCGGCGACGTGCGGCTGTCAGAGGCGCGTTGACCTTGCTGCTCTCGCGCTCGCAGCGTCCGCATTCCAGAGCACCCCGTCGCCGCCCCGCCCCCTCCAGAGGAGATTATGGGAGACGGTGGAAGCACCGGTAACGGTATGGAGGAGGCATGGGACGAACATAAGCCAGTCCGACTTTGAGCTTATCAGCTCATATTCAAAAATGATTTTCTTTTCCTGGAATGGTATTTCAGAAAATAGTGTTACGAATGCCACTTTACACGTACAGTTATACAGGATTACTTTATTCATTATTCTAGTAATCTTTATACTTAGTTCACGTTTTCTTTTACGATGGACAGTTAATTAATAACTAACTGAATCGAAAATTGATAAAGCTAATCGTTTTAATTCCACATGTCAATGACCGTGCAAATAATGCAGGTATATGAATTAGTAACAAGGCTTTAGTCAAAAGCGAAAACAAAATAAATCAGGATGTAAATTGTTAACTAATTCATCATTATTGAAACTGGACTTGACATCATATCTGGTGTGAAGCAAATAATTATTGTCGACGACGTCTTTGCTAATCGGGTTATATAAATAATTCATTTTCGTTTCGCAACGCATGTCGGATTTCCTAAAAATCAATCTGTCTCGCACCTTCCAGTTGAGCGCCGTCCTAGAGAGACTTCCCAGAGAATCAATTCTTCTTCAGTTAAAATATTTTTCCCTTTCGGAAAATGTTGGTTCTCAAAATCAAGCTGATTTTTAGTCTCGTCAGTGGAACTTCTGGACGTAATACTCCCTTAAAAGATACGATTCTCATCTTTTTAATTAAATAATTTATTTTCTCGTTCGAAATAAAGGTCAAAGTCTCAAATTAACCTGCTTGCTAGATACGCTGATCGCGGGGTCTCCCTGATAGACTTCATAGCAGAGATAGATCCTTTCTTATTCAGTAAATAATTTTATTGATCTTTTTCGAAGAAAAAAAATGTCCTTTCTCACAAATCAACACTGTTTCAGTCTCCTCACAAGGCCACCTGACGAGGCCTCCTGACACTTCCTTATAAGTACAATTCTTCATCTTCAATTCAATAATTTATTTTTCGTTTTCGAAAAAGAAATGTCGGTGTTCAATTCAGTATGTTCCGCAGCCTGCTCCTTGGACACGAGCACCGAGACTGGAGCGCCGGTGGCGCGGGCGGTAGGAACGAGCGGTGGGGCGGGGAACGGGGGCGGGGGGCGGAGGGCGGGGCGGGGGCGGGAGGGGAAAGCGGCGCCGGGGGGCTCCGGGAGCCGAGAAGGGCGGAGGCTGACGTCAAGTGCGCGAGTGGAATTACGTCGGAAATGAAGGGCGTCGATGACGCCCGGGTCATCCAATTGCATGGGTCATAGCACCCTGGTTTCGGGGATTGCGTGTCTTTCCAATTGCCAAGGTGAAGAATACGCGACTGCTATTGGTAGTTGACGTAGATGACGCAACATTCAGCCAAAGATTGGTTTTCTCTTCGACCTGTGTGGTGAGTGAGTGTCCGTGATTTCACGAGGAACGAAGATGTGAAGTTGACGACTTAATGAATATGAAGTTTTACTTTTTCCAAAAATGGAAATTAATATATATATTATATATCATATA
>BOPP01000168.1:1069767-1087818 GCA_017312745.1 Gryllus bimaculatus
CCCCTCCTCCCCCTCCGCCGCCCCCCCGCCACCGCCACCCACCGCACCAGCGCGCGGCCATTCACGCTTCCATCCCGTGAACGGCGGCGCACTCGCCCCTGACTTCACTCCTTGAACACGTTCTTTGGGGCGCCTCCGTTTGCCTTACGCGGCCCTAACCACGTCGTCCCGTCCTTGACCCGCGCTTGCGCCAGCAATCAGGGCTCGCTTCCCTGTAGAATCGCAGCGGCGCAGCCCTCGTACGGCGTCCCGTCAGCTCGACGAGTCATGATCCGTCTCGAACACGAACCGTATGAGGCGGAGTAGAAAACCGCCGGACAGTGGCCGCGTTCTCTCTAACACGGGCAGAAGTACTGATGCGCCGATCGCCGCAATTGAATGAACGAGTGCGTGTTCGGTTAGGAAGACAAGCATAGAGGTAGTATAGACTGAATGGTAGTTACACATTTTAAAATTACGCAAATTTGTCAATGCGGCGTGTTATAAAGAAATTAAGTAGTGATGAAATACCGTGATCAAGTAGGAAAGTTGGTGTTAATGTGACGAAGAACGTAAAACTTTCAACAATTACTCTAAAAATAGAACAGAAATTGAGGAATTTCTACAAACTTCATATTTTTTTTGCAGAAATTAATTCAGATTGTGATGCTTTTTATGTGGGTGTGGGGTTGAATATTAAGCGCGGTTAGCTCTGATACAAGGTCTTTATGGGTACTAATTTTTTGATCATTTGCAATCGAGAACTGATAGACAGTTTGTGATAAAAAGCAACTGATAAATGCAAGTTGTGATAACAACAGCGCAGATTTTTATTACAGAAATATGTAAATAAATGATAAAAAAGATACATTTTATTTCCATTTCAGCTAGTTGTTTCTTGTTAAATGAATGTGGTTTTTTTTAATGAAGTAGCTTTATTTTAGTTTCCAAATCTCTCAACTCACAGCAGAACGGTTCCAGAAGGATAGGCGAGCAACCCATTACTTGCATAGATAGTGAAGATCACAAGTACTAGCTTATTAATATTTATCTTTAGATATTTGACACATTCGAATTATGAGTATTATTAGGTATATTCGTCTGCGATATACCATATAAAACAGTAACCCAGATCTTGTATTCTGAGTCAAGAATAGACACTCTAAATAACTAAATAGTAATTCTATCACAATTTTACACACAACATAATATCAATTTGCAATAAAAGCGCAACTATTTGTAAATGCATATCATAACCTATGTTCGACATTACCCTCCAGAATGCTTACCTACAGTATGTACGTACTATTGCAACCCAATTCGATCTTGCATATATCAGCTCGCAATGGATCCACTATATCCTGGCAAGATTTGACAACTATATTATTGTAATCTTCACTAAACTCGTCAAGCACCTGTTAGTCGATCGACTACGACATCCCGTCTAACCTCTCGAGGATTCTAAAATGATTATAAGCTTGAAGAAAAAATTGAAGCAGACAAATTCGTATATATCAAGTACCATAGGATCGACGACCGCACGTTGGCGACAAGACGTGCCCTATGCGAGGGAGTAACAGGCAGCGATTATGGAGAGTCGAAGAGCGGGATCGATTGAAAGATCCTGTTAAGCACTATCGGTACGGCGAAATTTTAGGGTGCAGAGCTAAGACTCTAAGGAACTCACTTCTTGAAACCCCTCTCGCGCAGTACGACAGCAATCATCGAGATTGCGAACTGAGTATGGGAGGAGGCATGGTAGACGACGACGGTAGCAGAGACTAACGACGATGCTTAAGGACATGACGCAAAATATTCGCCTAACAATGAATTTTTTTTCTAATGAAAGTATTCAAAAATAGTGTGGCCGTCAACAAAATATCGCAGTAATACACGTAACACCTCGTATAACTGGATGTTGTTATTACTATGACTTCTGTTAGTGCAGTAAGGAAAGAGTATGCATTCATGACCCTTAATATTCACGACCTTCATAGCTATTACCTAGTAAATGGAGCAGTTAATTATATAAACGGCTAACCAAATCGTGAATCTGCAAATGATATAAGAGACAATTCTTTATGACATTGTCAAATGCACAAGAAAAGGTCGAAGTAGATTGAACTAAACAAAGACCTTTTAGAAGCACCATAAACGTGAAAAATCGCGATAGTAAGAAAATGGTTAATAAAAATGAAAAACTACATTTATATTATGGAAATGAACAGACCGGATAGAACGGATACCTATATGCTGAAAATGTGAGAGAATGAGACTATGATCGACGAACCGTATGACAGAGAGAATATTTCTTGATTCTATAAATGATCATATTTTCTTTCAAAAAACACGCGATGTCGAATTCAGCGAAAAATCAAACTGGTCTCGGAGAGACTATCGCAGAAGTGTGAGGCCTCCGGGATAGAGGACTATGCGCCAATATAACATCTAATAGTCTCTAGTAACAATTACTTTATTCCCGCGTTTCACATAAAAATTTTGTTCTCAAATACAACATAACTGATGGCTTAGGCTACGGAAGGTAAAAGCGGTGAAGACACTCGCATCACACCAAAGAACACCCTCTACAGACACATAGAAGAATTACTCCGTTTTAAGAAAATAGATGATATATTGTTTACGGCAAAGAGAAAAGTCAAGTTGCTTCGGAAGATTAAGCAGGCTGCTATTCTCCGGGCCCGCTGATGAATCTTCATAAGATATGAATTCTATCAACAAGATATAACCATAATACTTTTTATTATTCTATTTTCCGTAAAAAAATAAAAGCTTGACCGAATTTTTATAAAAATCATAATCCATGTCGTTCACACCCGCAACACTCTAAAGCATCTATCTTTTCTTTACGCTAGGACCCATTTACTATAACAACCGCCCTACGACAATTTTCATTCTCAATCAATAATGTTATTAATCTTTCGAAAATGAATATGTCGGCGTCAAATCAACCTTTTTCGATCTGGCCCTTGTCACCACCCAGACTGGCGGAGCCTGCTCCGCGACTAAGATCCGGTGAATCTCCAATGAGCGCGAGGCGGCGAACCGGCGCGAAGGAAAGCCGGCGCCGGAGCTCTCGCTGGAATGCGTGAACTAACCTGTCATCCTATGAAATACCCATAGGTCGCTTAATGAGGAATAATTACGTCTTGAATTGAGACTTCGCTGATACGACTCCACACAGAGTTCAATCCAAACTATCAGTGAGAGTCATCACCCTTTCGAGATAGCTGCTTTCATCCTAATCCAAGGTGAAGAAGCACCCTCTAATTGGTAATTGACGTTAGATACGCAACATCAGCCACAAATTTTTTCTCTCACCTGTTGCAATGACGTGAAGTGTCCTGATTTCACGAGCACAAATGTACGTGACGACTGAATGATATGAAGGGTTTTATTTTCAAAATAAAATTATTATATATATAATATATATATAGTATAATATAATAATATTATATAATATTATAAAAAGAAGAAAAGGAGAACGAGAAGAAAGAAGCGCGGCGAAAGAAATCAGGACCCCGCGCCCCTTCTGCCCCACCAACCCCCCAACAGCCCCGGCCCCCCCGGGAGTCGTTGCCCCGGCCACACCGACGGGCGCCCGCGCCGCCAGCACCAGCGCAGCACAGCACAGCACGCTGACCCACAGCACCGGACTCTTTCACATCAAAAGACATCACTAGGAAGAGCTACGAAAAGAAGACAAAGTCAGAGAAATTGAAAGAGCCGAATTATATATATATATATATATAAAGAAGGAGAGAGAAAGAGAGAGGACGGAGAAGAAAGAGAGTGCGCGGAAGAATAGGGAAGATGGGGAAGGAAGAAAAGGTAGGGAGAGAGCGGAATCAAACCTTTTTAATACTTTTAATTCAATGCCAAGTTTCTAGTGCATTTATTTGCACAAGAACAGCAAACAATAAGCTATGTTGCGGAAGAATATTTACATTGCGGCCAAGCACATAGCAGTGTATAAACAATTTTTTGTAATTTATCATTCGAACATATGATTTCCTGGTAGTTGTCCTTGTATATCCTGCCTGTCATCTAATCAGTGAGACCTCTTCGACATCACCAAAGGAGGGTAATCTTGAAGTAGGCAATGTTACATTTGCTGACCTCTTCCCGAAATGGAAGCGATCGGCAGGAAGTCAAAGAAAGAGGCCATCATTTGGGGTAATTGGATTCATCTTGTCCATTTCTGCTCTACACGAAGGACGCATTAGCCTTTCTAGCGAAGGAAGAAGTAAAGGAATGAATAACTCTGTCACCTGACATGGAACTGAACTGCTTTATGCAGTATGTTCTAGGAACAATGTGTTCTCAATAGAAAAGATGTTGAAACTCCCTTTCACAGCTTCCTTTCACATTTAATCTCTTTGAGCTAATTAGGAAAGTCCGTCGGTCTATGGACGCTATGTTTTCATTAATTTGTCTGTTTTTGGAATAGAGAGCTCAAAGTTTCATTTCTCAACTTTCTTCTAAAACCGCTGTTAAAAATAATGCAAATTTCAATTAAACAATATATATTTTCAATTTCAATCTGAAAAATTAAACGATATTTTGTTTGTTTTTGTATTTGAAATAATTTATTGAATCAACCTAGGCTCGCAATGGTCACATAGAGACGAAATGTGGAAAACAATAAGATTCAAAAAATTAATTGGCAGGTATTTATCACAGTATAACTAGCGGCGTTTACGTTCCATAAGAAATATTGTTGACAGTGATGACAATTCCAAAAATGTTAAAGAAGGTTATGTGGAGAGTAATACATTTTGAAAAAGTAATATAAGTACAAAAAATGACTTCTAAAAAGAAAGTTCCCATTCATCCATGAAGTTAGTTATAAACTAATGACTCAATTTACACCTGGAATTTACGTGTGGCAATGCTATGTGCAAGTAAATGCAACCTGTAGTAATGTAACATGCACTTTACACAAGCATTACACTGCACTTTACTTGTGTGTAGTGATATTTGTGAGACATTGATGTAATGTAATCAGCATCGAGTCCAAAACCTTCTTATGATCCAATGTTACGTCGTCTCACTTTACTTATTGAGCACAATCTTAGATGGTGTCTGGATAATAAATGTAGCTTTTTTCCCTAGAAGTCCCAAATAATTTCACCGGTTGTATTTGTAGTAAAGAACTAGAAAATTAATTCTCTCCGAGATTGAATGTTAAGAGGTTATGTTCATTTTACTGTCATAATGTTAATTCTGTTATTGTGGCGAATCCTAGGAAATTAAGAATGAGGAATAATAATTTATTGATGTCATTCAATACTGCAAGAAGGATTAGAAAATATAATTCTCAACTAAAATGTGTTTGCTACCGTCATTATTTCAAAACGTTCATTAATTTTTTATAGATTTGTGAGATCCATTTGTGTATACAGCACATCCAACAAACGTTTAAGCGCTGTGAGAAAATGGAAAAACGCTCCGAGCACCACTAGGAAGAACATATTAGAGATCGCGCAGTATGACTAATATCTGATCAATATCTGATTTGTTCTAAATATTTATCTTGAGCAAAACCATAAAGAGAAAGCGCAAAAAAAAACGAGAATCGAATATCAATTTTTGTATCATGCAGTTAGGGAAAGTCTTTCTACTAGAAATGAACGAAAGAACAATTTTGTTTCTTGAATATTTTCAGCAATGTTTATATGTTTAGAAAAATTGGGTTTTCCACTCAACTTACACTTAGTAGACAAGACTGTGACATTCACTGTTGGAAAAAAACGAAATGCCAACTATTTTGAGTAATGGAACAAGACAAGGAAACTTTCTACGGTAAATTATTGACTTGTATTTGTTTGAGGAGCTCCGGAACGTCCTATTCCTGTCACGTCAATTTGATGGATTTTGTTTTTCCTTTTCTCGGAAACTATTCATAATAATTACAATAACAATCTGAGGTGAAACTTCAGGCACATGATCAGATTTTAACACGGGGGTTTTCAAAAATAATTTTTAGGTTTTCGAAAACAAATTAATATTTGCTTGCATTTTTTGTACATTTTTGACATATTACGTAGTTTATAAATCTTCACTTACTCAAGTTATTGCAAAATCGCTGTGTCAAAATATGGAGACGAGTATATTTGAAGATCTGTAAAAATTTCATTCAATTCTGTCCACTAGATTTGGAGAAAATGAAACAAGTATTAATTGAAAAGTTAATAGACGGAAACAACAGTTCTAAGTTTTTAGTGCATTCTAGCACCGTAACTTGTTTATTAGAGCATTCTTATTAAGTTTTTTTTAATCTTCCATCTTACGTTTCTTCTTAATACGCATGTTTTATTACTTTCACACGTCTGAAACCTTTGCGAGAGACATGCTCAAAACCATCTACATGAATCCGAGGTAGCCTTGGTATTACAGATGGCCTTCACACTCCAGCTGATGGAAGTGACAAAATCAAATGAAACAGATCTTTGTCCGACAGCCCATATTTCCGGGCGCCGTGCACCGGAAGAGATCTTTCGAGTTCAATATGCAAATTTCTATTAACTAACATGTGCTTAAACGAATCGGGCATATCGAACGCAAACATCCAACGTCGGCTGACCGAAATTCCGGCCAAAATTGGCTATTTTGTGACCGCCGCCGGAGATCTGTTTAGCTGGGCTTTATCCCTCCAACGTCTGCCGGCAGATATGTTGGTCAAAATCGGCTGTCCAGTGACCGCCGCCCTACGCTCGCAAGCCGTCTGGTAGCTAGTAACAGACAATTCGGCTGCACGTGAGAGCGTAGGCTTCCGCGGCCGGAGTCAGTATTTACTAGGCTACCCGGGTGACGCCGCGTCCATGCCGACGTTTCGGTCGCCATTCTGCGACCTTCCTCAGGGTGTAAAGCCAAGTGACTGCCAAGTGGCTTTACGCCCTGAGGAAGGTCACAGAATGGCGACCGAAACGTCGGCACCTTCGCCATGGACGCGGCGTCACCCGGACAGCCTAGTAAATAATTCGGCTGAACTGTGACCGCCGCCTGAAACCTAGCGCACTGGGCAAGTACGGCACGGACGGGATTTTTTTAGTCCATCCAATAATATCCATAAGGGTGCACGCACGAGGCCGGCGCAGACGGACGGGACGATCCTTCGGCCGTTCGCAAAAGGCCCAAGGAAAGATTTCCGGGCATTCCGACTAGAACGGCCTTTCCGCCTTTTCAGTCGTGAGGTTCGGTGAAGGGTGAGAAGTGATCATGAATGCGTCTAATTTAATTATGTTAAATGGCCCAATTATCACGAGTTGTACAGCGGGATATTAATTTCATTTAATGTACTACCTTATTAAGATGTGTAATTCAATCGATTAGCTAAACTATCAGAATCAGAGAGTAACATTTGCCAAATTTAAATGTCAAGGTGTTTATAAGA
The DNA here is from genome assembly GCA_017312745.1 of Gryllus bimaculatus. Taxonomy (NCBI): domain Eukaryota; kingdom Metazoa; phylum Arthropoda; class Insecta; order Orthoptera; family Gryllidae; genus Gryllus; species Gryllus bimaculatus. Next base: position 1,077,161 of record BOPP01000168.1, read on the forward strand.
AGCTGAGCTATATTAGTGAAACTTCGTTTATTTGTATACGGTGAATAAACTATACCATCCTTTGGAATTATTTACTGTTTTATCAATCAATGCAATTTGTTTTGTGTGTCTTGTGTAAATTATAGTGTCGATTATTTTCGTAAGTTTTTAAATAATTTAATGCAATTATGAGTATGTCCTTTAGTTCAATTTAATTGTATTTCAAAATATCCAATTACGCTTCATATTTATCGTAACACAACTGAAATAACTTTTCATCTTCCATCAATATGCGAAATTCCCCTTTTGTCATCGTTCCGTTTAGAAGAAAAGATAATTTGTACTTTCTTCGACTCCTTGCCAGATTTCATTCCTCTGTTATTGAAAATGAACCCAATGCGATTGCTTCTGTACTTCAATTACGATGCCGTCGCACGCAATGGAAGACACGGAGCGCAGGGCCCAAGCCGTCCCGTCCTAGAGCGCGCGACACCCAAAAACTGCCCCCGCCCGTCCGTCCGTGCCGTACCGATCCATAGCGCGCGTAGCTAGTGGCGTAGCTGGCTGACGACACCCGGCCGGCGGTCGTTAGCAGAGAAAGAAGAGAGGACGCCGGCGGGGAAGGCCGTGGGACCGTCCGGGCGGCACGCGCCACTTTCTCGAGCGGCCGAGCGACGTGACGCGACGCGACGCGCTCCGGATGCGGAGGCGGCGACGGGGGCGGAGGCGTCGCGGTGTCTGCCGCTGCTCCACGTGGCGTCGCGGAAAATCCGCTCTCCCGCGCGCCGTCGCGACGCCCGCCCGCGCCCGCTCCCGCCCTCCCGCCCCTCCCTCCCTCCCGCCCTCCCTCCCGCCCCTCCCCGCCCCCCCGCCCCGCCCCGACCCTGCCCTCGCCCGCCCCGCCCCGCCACGCCCGCACGCCCGCGCCACGCACGCCATCCCCGCCAACGCCGCCACGCGCCGCCCCGCCCCGCCCCTGCACGCCACGCCACGCCACGCCAACGCCAGCACGCCACGCCACGCACGCCAACGCCACGCCACGCCACGCCACGTCCTGCCGCCACCCGCCCCGCCCGTCCCGCCCCGCCCCGCTTCTGTTCCCCCCAGGCGAAAGGAGCGATGACGTTATTCGCTTTCACCGGCTGAGGTTGCTCAGGGCATCTACTGATGTCACCGCAGTGCCTCTGACCGGAAGTTCCTACGGCTTCAGTCTCGACGTTGGCAGGATCTTAGACACTACCTATAGAAGCGGTAGCGTATAAGCGACACTGACAGTTCGATGCGCTGTTGCCACAGCTACGCACAAAACATCATTTACATCACAGTTAATGAAATCTCCAAACAATAGGAAGATTTTGCACGCCTTACCGCGCAGAAGAATTCTAGCGGCTCCCTGCTCTGATTGGTAGCTTTCCGTGGTTTCTCCGATCAACACCAGGCGAATCCCGGAGCAGTACCCTAACAAATTCACCCCGAACTGCGCGCGATCTTTCTGTTGTACCTTCCTACGCATTTCCGAGTTGGCGAGGAGGCTCTGATCTTTGATCTTGGCGAATTACATAGACAATTTAAGTCCGTGTAACGAAATTATTTTCACAAACCCAAAAGACTCCTCACATTCACAATCACCTAGCTAGAATCAGCGTTGTGTAGATAATGCCAACGCAAGTAGCATGATGTGCGATATGGTCCATTCATTGTTTTCAAAGAACTTTAGCCAAACCAACTGGCTAATATTTGCCAAATAATTGGCATATTTTGCCGCTCAAGCCGTGACATACATATGCATCGGCACACCATCAAATATTGTGTACCACATATTTCACAACCACGGGATTTGCACGCGAACTGTACGAAGCTGAACTATCTTTTTCATACTTGTACAATTCATTATGCTCTAAATTCAACACCACACAGTTTCCATTACTGACAACGAACGCAGCTGACGACGAGCAACACAGACATTGGTACGCTGAACAGAAGGTGTAAACAATCATAGCATCTTGAGAAGAATAAAAGTTTCAAATGGACATGAGTAGGTTTGCGACTTGCTGAGTGTACGTATTCTGAAATCGTCGTATAAAAAATGTGTCACAACTTGAATACGAGGGCAGGATATCGCACTAAATGTATGGGCAAAGATAGGAGCAATGTATCGGAATTAGTTAACTTGACATGCCGCTCATACACAACCCTGTGTAGGGTTGCATATCTAAGTGTAAACGTACTGGAAGTGAAGAGTCAGGATGGAGAATGAAAAGTAGTCCGAGGTACATGGCTCGCAGTACAAGATACTTCTGAATGGCATGCAGCTGTTCGAGGGAAATAATAGGCTAGGAACAGGCTGTTCCTACAATACACTCCTCGACATTGGAATTGTCCGACTGGCTGCTAAGCTATTTACCCGTTATTGGAAATATTGGTATTGTGGTGAGTTTTTTGTTGGCATTTCCAATTAAATAATTATATGAGTCGTCATTGCCAACAATAATATTGTTGTCAATGACGACTCATGTAACTATTTCGTTATTGGAAATATTTTTCGTCATGATTCAAACCTAGGACCTCCCGTTATATGAAGATTTAGGGGCGGGATCGTCACTTCATAAGGCAATGCACTCGATACAACTAATGACAGTGTAAATTACTTCATTACTTTAAAATTCTGCCACGCGAGAGTGTCACCTAGACGACACCTGTAATTACAATAACGTTGAATCATACTGATGTCATAATGATGATCATAATATTGTTGTCATACTGAGTTATGAGATTTTAAAGAATGTAAAATTATAGCATGTTGTCCTTTATGGCAGATTTAGGGAATCCCAGTTTCAGTATGATTAGCTTGGTAGCGCCACGTCGCTCGCACAGTCTTATGGTATCGGAAGTTTCAGTCGCAACCGTCAACCGGGGTTGCGCGTCTTAACAAGTGGCCAGTGATGGCCGATTTTTTGGCCACTTCGCGCAACGCACGTGGCCTTGTGTGGGATGCAGGATTTACGTCTTTGGAGTTGCGAGATGTTCCGACCCCTGCGCCTGAAGTGATTATAGAATATACTACGGGATTTTCACCACTTCTTGATGATCATCGATTCTGGATGGCTGCGAAAAAGACAAATGCCAATACTTGTTTTTCATTTTTTTCTCTCTTCTGACACGAATATATTTTTTCTTAATATTAACAAAGTAAACAATAAGTTCAAACTGAAGTACGCTATGGAATGTGAAATGGTTTCTGTTATTAATGCATTCTTGTTAATGCATTCCCATAAAAGAAAAGTATTTTTATCTATATCATGAACATGCAAAATTTTTCATTTCAAAGAATTTTGGAAATGCTATCGGGCTGACCTCGTATTTACTATATTCAAACAATTTAATAATCTAAAGTTCAAAAACACTTTCTTGTAAATTTAGAGGCAATCGACTTGTTTACGTTAGTCATTTGAGGAAGTTTGAATGTGCACTTGCACTCATTATCGTGCGCTATATATCACTTCCCACACCCCTCCGCCCCGACAGGTTTGTTGTCAGCCAATTTACAAATCGCCTTTCCTTCTCTTCTCGTCGCGTTAGTGTGCTGCCATATAGACATAAATGGATGCTGTCAGTGACTAACTACACCGTGTGATCTATGAGCGTAGGTTTCGTCTTGAATAGCTACTACAAACATCGTCTATCACCTGAAAAAGAGCCTCTATCAGGAACCTGTCTGAAACTAAAAGCTAGGCATCTTTATCACTCTGAGTATTTCTCATTCACCCCAATGTCTTCCAAATGGAGTTCGCCTACAGCTCATCCGCTTACCTTTTGGGTGTAATAGCTTAGCAAGAAAAATTCTTCAGCTTAAGTTTTATCAACCACTAATCTTTCAAAAAATATATATATATATAACAAACATTCCTCAAAATCGATAGTCAAAAAACGTAAATATATTATTGCAAATAACATAATGTATTGATCACGTTATCGTTCAAGATTTTGTCCCATTTAGTAATATAGCTTCAAATAAGAAAATGTGATGATTTTTAAATTAGTCATAATGAGAATCTTTGTGAAAAGTTGAAGAAAACAAACATGAAAAGTCCAAACATTTATACCACATTAATCAGTAACTGAGTTGATTAGAACTGTGCTATTACTTTTTAGTGAAGGTCATAAAGAGAGCAACATATCACCCATTCTTTTGCCAAAACGCATCAGAGTTTACAGCGAACTACACCGAAAACGGAAAAGCATTACCCAAACCGCTTTAGGCTCCATTTCCTGCATGTCCTACGCGCGTTGTGAAGGAAACGAGAGACAAAAAGAGTTATATTCTGTCCCAACATGAACGCAGTAGGTTTCCCTGAGGTATTTATATCGCAGCAGGCAGCCGGAAGCGGTCCTTCGGCTCCTGCAGATCGACACGTCGCTGGTGTGCGGCCGTCGTTGACGTAAGCGGCGGCGGCGGCGGCCGCCGGCTTTTCCGAGAACGCGTGGTCCAGTAGCTTCCGCCCCTCCGAGGCGGCGCGGCGGCGCATTTGCGGGGCGGTTAGCACCGCTACCGCCGCCGCCGCCATCCGGGAAGGGTTGCACAATGGGGCGGGTTACGCGGCCCTCGCGGCAAAACCCGGCACTTGCCCACTCACGAGGCAGCACGTGCGTAGTGGAGCCTCAAAGCTATGTAATTACGTAGTAGAGAGGAGTTACTCTCAGAAAGGACTAGTATTTGACAAATGAACGCCAAGCAGGGCATGACATGGTGATGAAATCGCTTACAGATGAGTTAACGATCGCACTGATAAAACGAGTGCATGGACGTAACTTGCAGTTATATTCCATGCAGTAGCTCTCAAAGCGGTACTTTCTTATAGAAAAGTTCTTTACAAGACAAGTCTTTAGGACATTCAAGGTACAAATTACGTATCAAGGCGTCGTTTTAGATCTCAAGCGGCTTTTTCAGGGTTCTCAGTTCATGTTTATTTTTCAATATACAGATAGCTGGGCATTTGGAATATTGTTTGTATTCTGGTGTTATCCACGCAATATTTTTACCTTGCCTTTCCTCAACTACACATTTCCTCAATGAATGAAGAAGTTTCATACTTCGTCAATAACTACTTTGGAAGAGAGCACATTCAGATGGCCGCATACTCTGCCTACATGAAAATATAACTGTAAATTGTGTGAGTGTGAAATGACGTGTATGATAATCTGCTGATGAATTTTAAGTTTTTCTTGGCGACGATATCTTGTTTGGCTATTTAGGAAAACCAGCCTTCTTTACTACCATTTTAAGACTTCTGAAAGAGTATCTGCCTCAGGTATTATCTACTTTGAATACACATTACCGAAAATGACTAAATAGTTTGTAGTAACAGTCTTAATTGTCTCCTGTCGTTAAAAAAACAACAACAAAAAGATATCATCCAAACACTTAACATTATTATGAGACCAAAGACTTGATGAAGTTGTGTAATGCTACGCGAAAAACCGGCGGATTTTCGGCAGAATAACTGTTACTACAGGACACTGGCAACGAAAAAGTGGATAAATCCCCTTACTAAGTGAAGGAAAAACTTCTCTAATATGCGGTGTAGTCAGAATCCGTGTTTTGTCGGTTCTTGATACCGAAAAATCTAATGACGACAAAAGTCAGGCCGTCCGTCCGTCTGAGACCAACGCTAGTGGCTAACCGATTTTCTCTGAAATTGATATTCCCAAATCTATCTGACTGACGTCGCGGTCCCGATATTTTAATGAATTTAATACCGATATTTTAATTCTGAGGGTACTTTACATGAAACCCCTGTGCTATTTTCCAAATTTTAAAAAAAATGTCTCCATTGTTTTTTATTAAATTTTGTTGTTGGATAGTGTAAAGGACGTTCTAGAGAATGGTTCTAGTATCGTGCTTGTTTAAAACTGATTTTTTGAAAACTGAAAAATTCAAACTTCCTTAGGCGTCTTCCTACAACTACAATTATGAAGATAGATTTTTCCCCCTTATCTGTTTCTTAAAGATACTTTTTGAATTAAGGTCATGAACAATTTTTCGAAAATTTGAGTACTTTTCTCGTAATTTTGGGTGAAGTACTGGCCAGAAAGTAACTGCTGTTTTAGCACCACTAGTTTCCATCGGGGTTTTACTACATCCAATCAGTTTCTTTTCCCCGTAGTATTTTTTCCGAATCTAACTTTTCCGAATCCATTTCACCGTCATATCCTTTTTGTTCTATCCTTTTCGTAAATGTTTCTATGGGAAGGGGCGATCTATTTTGCCGGGTCCTGCCAAAGTAAGATTTTTCTCCACGATTTTGTCCAAAATTTCTAAGGAACGTCTGATCAATGTTATCCAATATCGTGTACAAGTTTGAAAGGTTCAATTAGTTTTGACCACTCCTTAATGAAAATTTGGCCAATATCGACTTTGTCTGATCCTTTCACAGCAAGGTTCGAACAATTTTATCCGATCCTTTTATAGGAAGTTCCGAATAATTGTTCCTGATTCTTCTATTGAAAACTTCAAACGTCATTTGTTTCAGTTTGGATTTCGCCGCTAGTTGCTAGTGATTCATGGTCTATCATTATTAATTATTATTATTATTATTATTATTATTATTATTATTATTATTATTATTATTATTATTATTATTATCTATTATTATTCACTGTATTGTTGATGAAGATCTTTTCCCTTTTGCGCTGGTCGAGGGGCCACCCGGCAGTGCGGTGGTGGGGAGGGCGGGGAGGTGCCTCTGGGAACGCGCTCTTCGCACCCGGCTCCCGGAAGAGGCGCCCCGCGCGGCGCGCGGGGGGCGATGGGGGCGGCGGGCCGAATGCTGCCCCGCCGCAGGTTACCCCTGCGCGCCACGCGCCCCTTTGATCCCAGCCCGCCGCCGCGTCCACCGCCCACCTGCGCTCGTGCCCATAAAAGCGCACTGCGTTCGCCAGAATCCAGTGGTCGTGGGAGACAAGTATTTAGGAACGTATCTACTATACATTATAATATATATATAATATATATAATATATATATATAATATAATATATATAATAAATATATCTATAAACATACTATATATAATATGTATAACAAAACTGATCTTAGTGTAAGTTAGTAATGCCAAAGTGCAAGTAAGTTAACTTTAGGTCTAGAAAGTAAATTAGTTGTAAGGAAAAGCCCCGCCTCTAGCTGCTTAAGCCGCAAGGCAGCAGCAAAAAGTATAAACATTTAAAGATAATAAATTCCCCTTCTTCACAGGGTTACTGTGGAGTGGACAAAAGAAAAAAAGAGGAACGTATCTCCAAAATCTTTATAAAAAGGTAAAAGCGTCGAATAAAGACCTGATATTGCATTAGCTCTATGCAAACCCACTTCTGCGAATACATACAAACGTGATTGATGTTCCCGGGCACTTATCTACTATGGTCATTACTCACGCTAGTGTATTGACTTTTTTAATGTGAGACATTGCAGTGTTCCTCGCGCGCTGCATGATGAGATCCGGCGCTCTCAGCGCGGCACTGCTCCAGCCGAGAAGCTGAAAGCTCCCGACATACAGAATGTCCCATCATCTACGGACCTCCTCCATATCTCCTAGACGGTTCAGGATATCGAAATGTAATGTGTGTTAACCATTGTCCGCCGAATAATGCAGAATCATGGGGCAAGTAGCATGCAACTAGAACAAAAATAGACAATTTATCTAAGGCATGTTGCTTACCCTATGATTCCGTATTGTTAAGCGAAAACTGACTTTCGATATCGCGAACCGTTTAGAAGTTAAGAGGGTAACACATAGTTGGTAGAACATCCTGTATATGGTAGTGTAGTTCAGGTAATTGTAAATTTGTGTGCGTGTGAAAGGCGAGATGACAACACAACATAGAAGAAGGAAATATAGCGCGCGGTCAATGGCTCGTTTGTTACGGTACTGCTCCGGCATTCGTCTGGTGTTGATCGTTGACACCACGAAAAACTGTCTAACCACGAAAAAATTCAATCTAACTCAATAGCAAAGTGTCGAAAATTAACCACTGTCGGGGATCGACCACTAAGATCACCCACTGTGAGCTCACGTTAGTGGGTACATTCGCAAAAATGCACTGTAGTTAGTTCTAGCTCCGAAACAGCTAACGCGTGAAATGAGAATTACGGTGCGCAATACCACAAGCGTAAGGAAGTTGCTCTGTGTTTAATTTTACACATCTTCCGTAGTTGTCCAAAAGATAGTGTGCGTACATTTCACTAAATGGCCACACGGAAGTGCGCTGCGTAATTTTTTTTATTTATTTACGTCAAAATCAGTTAAAAACTGTGTGTGACGTGATATGGGAACTGGTCAATTTGATGTTCGATTGCGGAGAGGCTCAATAGCACTAACCACCTCGAACAGCTCAAACATATGCACTCACACAGCGTAATACAGAGGTGAAGTGGATATCCAATACCGTTTGAAGATACGACTTCGGCAGACTTCTAAAACAAATTTCTGAACGATCAGCGCGTGCACAAAGAAGATAGATGCGGGAGCAAATGTTCACGTAATTAACTATTAGAAAGAAAAAGTACATGAAGCGCATCAGTTGATAAGAAAATATGCAATAAAGATATGAACGAAAGGAATAAAGATGTTTTCAAAACTTGGATGGGGGTGGGGGTGCTGGTTGGGATTTGTCTGCTTCAACGCAAAACTATTATATTTGTGGATTACAGCGCAGTTCATACCAATGTTACATCTCCCTAAAACTGCACCATTCATTTGAATGCACATAGCAATGTAAGCATTAAATGAATAAGAAATAAGTAATAAAATATAGATCAGAATATTCCATTTGAAGATGTCCTCATAAAAAAAATTATTGCGAAATTCTTAATTATACTAAAATACAAATATAAGTTATATATGAACAAAGTATCTAAAACGGCACTTGCCACATGCACAGAAAACCATTACAACATTGACTTTCCAGTCTACATACACGAAGCATTATTTATTGTCACGACAACCGTCATGTTAAATCTTTCCAATGAGTCACATTATAGACTTCACAGGAGAACCTTGTTTCTTCTTGTTGAGCCATGTTCTTCCTGCGACGTCGCGAACGGTTTTTGCGAAGTTAGAAGCTTACACCGTATTTCAAAACGGAAGGTCGATGCGATGTCAGCGTAGATTGCTGTTCACCTCGATTGCAGGCTGAGCTGGCAGAGATAAGTGGGGCAGGAGGAGACGACCACCCACGGTGTTTTCATGACTTCGCACATCGCGAACTATTTCGAGGACGGCATTTCAATACTCCGCATCACAAATGTAACAGTGTTCGAAAGATCTCCATAGTTAATTACAGTATCCTACATAATGCATGTGCCCATCGTGTTCCAATATCACTAGTAATAGACCGAGCATATAGACATATATCTCTGTAGAAGTTACTAATCGATTCATAAAAACATAATTAGATCAAATCTGCTGGTCTCCGGAATACAAAAATATGTGCACATGATTCAGTATAAATATTTTTATTTTAAATGAATACTATAGTTTACGTATTTTGAAATTTATGAATAAAAGAGCACACAAAATGTTAATGAAGAAGCGCGAACAAATCATGAATAAATATGCATACCTATATTAGAAATACATTCAGGTCAGCAATAATTGCAATTGTATAAATCATTTACTAATAAATCGTCGTCTTAACGATAATTAAGCATGAAAATGATTGTGAGAAAATTATATTGCCAAAGAATGCATTCGGCGAACATACCCTTCGATATGCTTTCTCTAAATATATTGTAAATGAACTGTCACTAAAAATTTCAAAAGTTGTGATAAACATTTGTTAATAACACTTATTATTATAATTTACGTAGTAATGCAGTTTACATTGAAAAGTTGCATCATGCCAAATAAAACTAAATATACGAAAACCGTAAAAATAAATATTCGAAAGATAACACTTGTTTTTACTATTAGAATACATTTTAGAACTGTTTTTCCACAACTTTGAACATAGTCCGTAGTTAACATTTAAAGCTATTAAATGAATATTTTACTATATTGAACATGTATTGAATGTAACTAAAACAATCTCATTTGCTACTTCTTAATTGTTAATTATACGTCCAAACAAACAATTTATTTCTTAAATTTACATTACAATTATGCAAATACGAACAGATCATCAAACTGCTGCGCGTCGATTGCTTTTTTCAATATTACCTAAATGTTATCGTTCCTAGAATCCTTATCGTTCTACTGATAGCAATTCACACAAGACATTTCGATCCATCTGATGCTGGCGTCTTGCATTTGACGTGCGTGCAACCTCCATCCGTCTATCCATCCATCCGTCCACCCATCCATCCATTCCGGTTGTGTGGTGTCGTGGCTGGGAGGACAAACGCGAGAGGCTTTGTGCCAGTCCAGTAGCGCCCACGCCCTTCTCAATAGGCCAGATAAGCCCGTAGTAAAACACGTCATGTGACATTTCGAGTAGGAGCGACCTTGCCTGTCGGCAGCGACGGTGACGGCGGCGGCGGCGGCGGCGGCGGCGGCGACGGCGGCGGCGGCGGCGGCCGGTAGCGACGACGTCGTGGTGCGCTGTGTCAACCCGGAAACGCTGGGCTCCGCCCCGCGGTGCCACCCGGAGATTTCCACGAGCACTTCCGGCCGCACTGACACACTGCCA